>CM037873.1:22032310-22632310 GCA_021292105.1 Anadara kagoshimensis
TTTAATTGTCCAAAACGTGTTTTTGGCCAGTAAAAAGTCGATTGATTGGATAGGGTTTTACTCGAATAAAAGGCAAATTTACATATATTGTGACGTCACCAGCTATAGCTAAAATGTCACACATTGTTATTTTTGCATTATGCTAAAGAAAATATGTATGAAAGGCATGCATTCTTTTAGAATCGATATTGGGACTTCCAATATCAGTGATTCTGCATTTACTGTTGTGCTCGACCTGCGTGGTTGTTCTAGCTAGTGTTACGCTTCCAGATCAACGATAAAACTTGGATAAGTTTTCTTTTAATTCTAGATATCTAAAGAATATTTGGTCTAGATATTTAGAAGTATAAAATAACACTATACATAACACTTTCGATCCTTCTATTGACTACATTATTAGTTTTTTGACGATTAACTAGAACCTTTACCATCATAGACTTTCTAATCAGTTTCTGTCAGCAGTTAAATGTTGATGACTTTTGAAGTGTGAGATATACCCTCACTGATCCTTTGAGGTTAAATAGTTATTCTTATTCCCTTATCTCAGACACACAGGCAAATATTGACTTGTTGGGTTGACCGTGGCTTTTACTCGTTTAACGAACAGCCTAACAATGTCATTTCAACGAGTTTATATGTCAGCTCCCCTTTCCAATTACACTGCGTTTATAACGATGCCAAACCTTAAGAAGCTACAAGTTAGTAATTAATAAGGACACATGTACTCTTGTAATTACTATGCCTTTGAGTTGTCTTGTAACCACTGCGGAAGCTTGCTCGCTCCTTAAGTGGATTATGAGACATACTAATTAACACTATTTTGATGATGGCCATAAACCTTTCAGAAGCTTGACCTTGCAGTGTTGATTTCTGAGTCAAAAATGTATTTGTAAGCAATTTTCATTCTACGAAACTTAATATTTGATGTAAAAGAATGCTAAGCACTCAAGTTGATAATCAAACTATGGCATAATAATTAAATATGTTTAGGACTTTATAATTGTGATATAGAAGGTTTGGAATGTCAATGTGAGGCGGAAACTACTTACTACACAAAACATTTTGTTTGCTGTTTTTCCATAGAGACAAGACTTATCAAAATCTGTTAGTGTATCTTTTAATATACTCTTTATTGTGTAGCCTTTTCCATCACCTAGTACTCATTTTAGTTGTTAATTTTCACTCTCAATTAGCATCACGAATGAAAATAATTATTTTTGAAACAAAAATAATAAAATATGCAAACTGTTTATTGCTTTTATAATGGTGATAATGGTAATAACATATATGTTTTATCACGAAACTGAACTCAAATTAAGGTCATACACTAAAGCTGCTTAATGAATAATTTGGTAACAATTATCATAAAATGCTATCCGTGATAACAAAACGGCAATCGATTTTATTTACAGTGTAGTTGCTGTTGTTAATGACAAGATGAATTAATCATACGAGTAACGAGAGAGAGAGAGAGAGGTTGGTCTTTTGATTCAAAGAAAGTGACAGAGAGGGAGAGTGACTCATATGTACTTTGAGTCGATGAGAGAGAAAGAGAGAGAGAGACTCGTATGATTTTTTATTGTATGAGAGAGAGAGAGAGATGCTCCAGTCGTTCATCTTGGGATAACTATTAGTTTAATCATCGTCTTTGTGGGAATACCACCAAAGGACGAATCTCGCATTCCCAGAGCTGAACGATGAACTGCTCTTAAACGTTATTTTCTATGGAGTAGGTTAAATATCCTCATGCTTCCATACCTAGCTATAAGTAAAAACAAATATTAATATGTTGCAATACTTGAAACTTGCCTTCTATACTATAATACAACAATTCTCCCCTGGAGTAAAAAGACCTTTTTATTCTGATGCATCGAGTACTTTAATTTTAAAGTGTTTGAATCGTGAAAGCGGCAATTCTAACTAGAGAGTATGAGTAAACAGTTTTTCACGAATACAGCTGTTTTTTCTGAATAGTAGAGTTCCTCTCGAGTGCTTGTACCATGGAAGCAGCAGAACTATCTAAAGAGCATAAGTAAACAGTTCTTCACGGATACTGAAATATAAAGTACTTTTGAAGTGTTTACACTGTGACTGTAACAAGGCTATCTAAGAGGTTAGTTCAATATTATGGATCTAATATTGCTAAGAGTTTAAATAATGCAGTACAGACATGTCTAAAATTTAACACTAAGCTAACGAATTGATTTCGAATAGGCAGCTCATCTCGGTCCCTCGTTACTCATACCTTTACAACTTTTTCCGCAGCTGCTATCCATATCTCGGCAGTTCTTCGTTCACTCGTGGTTCGGTCACTCGACAGCCAATGTTCTACAATTTGTTTGCGCAGTGGTTAACTTTCGACAGACCTGTGCTGTATGTTACATAAGTGTTTGCTCATTATACACGACTTTGGACTTAACGCTGGTCGATTTATAGAACATTGTCAGGAACAAGAGTTAAAATGCTCCAGAGCACGACCTGACACAGCGTGGTACATTTACCAAGGTGAACTTTTGTGTTATATTTTTTCATTATCCGTTTAAACAAAACAGTGTAAGTGCTCTGCAGTACGGGATGACATCACGTGGTAACTTCGTGACATTTATGGCGGGAAGGAAGTAAGCATTATAAATCAAGATTCTTTTAAAAAGCTTCCAGTCATGCAGCCGGAAAAAACAAATGCTTATCATTTCAGGTTGAACCGATAATCAATAAAATCAAGTATTTGTGTCAGAACATTTTGTTTTAGTTAGTGAGTGCAATGTGTATGAAGTGGTATCAACAATGGTAGGCAATTGATTGTGATGTCCTATAATGATTTTTATAGCCCTTGAATCTTGTATATTTCTTTCCAGCAAATTCACGTCAGAAAACAGGAACCTAAAAACGCGTCCTATTAGATAATCGTCAAAATCATACATTTTTCCGTTTTTATAAATGTTGTCAATGTAGCTAAACTATAAAGGTTCCAAATCACAGCAAAGGCACAAGGAACGCGTAGTTAGCTCTAAAGCTTGTTTTACGATTGAATCGATTTTTATTACATGGTACAATAAACGAGGAGACTGGTTTCTTATTAGTATATATCTCACAGCTTTGTGATTTAGATGGATGTAATGCTCCATGTTCATCTACATCTATTTTATGTTCGTTTTTGTTCAATATTTATTATTCGCCATCTGTTTGTGACAGGTTTCTGGAAACACCTAGAGGTTATTTCTCTTGTGATACAGGTCGATATTGACTATTAAATCAGGTCGACATTGACCCAAGGGCAGGATGATATTGGCAGACGACAGATCGATAGTCGTGTACAGGAAATGAAGTAATATATAATTGGTCAGTGCTTTATTACAGAAATACACACTATTAATAGTACAGATGGTCAGTCTGGCAATGACCTTTCAAAGGCAAACGGACAACTACAGCGAAGGCATGACGAAAGTTGAACACTGAGCATAAACTATCGAAAAGATAGTCAAAGCTTGGATGACGTGTGGACAATAAATGGATAACGGATAAAGAGAGATAGCTTAAACAATGTCGAGATATAAAAAATGTAGCTATCGAAGGAACGGGACTAGCTGTCGGTCGATTCCTAACTAGTTAGTTATCTTATTGTTTATATTTCGACATGTCTGTACTGTATAACAAGTCCATTTTATGAACATTTTGAATGCTGTTTTTCATAATGTACTGTGTTATTGTTAGAGCAATAATAACATGACTACAAATGATAAAACCAGCATCTGGTTAACCCTGAAAAATAGCAAGATTCCACCAGAAACGTTCTAAATATAGCATGGGGCCATTTCCCTGTCATTTCTAATTTAGATTACAAACGTGGCGGGTGTAGATAGCAAACAGGAGTACTTAGTCTTCCCGGGCATCAGGCCTAATTTCCCTGGTTTAATTTGTCAGTTTCAAAGTTTTTACTTTGCTTCTAAATTTTATTTGGACATGGATTAGTATGTTTGTTTTTGATATATATTTGCAAATTTACTTTAGACGACCACTGAATATAAAGATTACTTAAGTCTTTAATCTCCTGATGTTCATTAACCACAACACTACAGCTGGTACAGTGCTCGTTTCGTATGTTGGAGGTCGTGGGATCGAACCCAGGCCGGTGTTTAATTAACACTTGTAGTGGCTGTTTTTTCACCAAACACCTGGTAATCAGAAATAAATGTCACGGATTCCTTCGGAGGCCACCATTAAAATCCGACACCCGTGTCACGACAGACATAACTCGTTAAAGAACCTTCTTTACATTGCCCTTAGCACGCCCACTGGAACAATCAAAATTTCTATCACTTCACCAACAGCTGGTGACGTTTCGATATGAGTGAATATTTTCGCCTGGGATGTACAACTCCACTCAATCAATCATTTATTTTTTTGCGTTCAACCAATGTAGTTTTCATTTCATGCAGAAGACCAAGATACGGAAGCCATGGAGTGATATATGGAACAAAGATTATCCATAAGATGACAAATATGTAAAGAAATTGTAATTTAATCAGATTAGCACAAAACAAAAAGTAAACAACATGAATAACTGTCCTCAATATACCACTTCTTTCATTAATAATCCCCTTAGAGATGATTATTTTTATTTATCACCAATATATCACGCATGTTTATAATCGGAATTTGAACGTAATTCCCTAAGGACTATATTTCACATATCTGAGGACATATATCTAAAGAGCATTTGCAAATGTTTTCGAGGATAAATGAAGACTATACAAACGAAAAAGGCTCTGTATATAATGTTTTTAAATTGTATACGTGACATCTGCTTCATAGGTGTCGATGTTTACGTAATTTTATCTTTTCTCAGAGTAAACGTGGTATCTGCATCATTTCTCGATGTTTACGCATTTCTGAATTTTTCGATGAATATGTCAATTCCCCATTTGTTGATGTTTACGTAACATCTACTTCATTTGTCGATATTGTTTGCATAACAATTTCTCCATTTGTCAATATTTCCTTTAACATAGGTCGTCATTTGCCGATATATACGTCGATCTTTTAATAACAACGTTCTATTTGTCTGTAAATCGTTTGTCAATGTATGCGTGATACCTCCGACATTTGTCGATGTATACGTTACACTTCCGACATTTGTCGATGTATACGTAACACTCCCGACATTTGTCGATGTATACGTAACACCTTCGACATTTGTCTATGTATACGTAACACTTACGACATTTTTCGATGTATACGTTACGCCTCCGACATTTGTCCATTTATACGTAACACCTCCGACATGTGTCGATGTATACGTAACACCTCCTGCATTAGTCGATGTATACGTAACTTCTTCATTTGTCATTGTTCACATAACATCGTCATTTCGTCATAAAAAGTTAACTGCAGCTTGTAAAGGTTGTAATTTTGCAGGGACACGAATTTGCAGCCTTGTTAAAAAAAACAGACATGTACATGTGCTGGCGTGATTATTCTTCGGCGAATGTAATCATATATTATTTATGGTTAAGGTCAGTTTAGGAAGCAATCTTTTTAACTTGATTTGGTAACTAGACTAGTGTAATTATAAGGTGTTAGATTATCGATACATATTGTGACAATTTAATTATATACTGAATTAGGAATACTTCTGACGGCTGATGTGGTCCAGATAAAAATCACTTCCAGATACTAAACATAAGGGTAAGTAATGTCAAGACTACTTGATCGAAATGATGATGAAGATGATGAGACTATTTATCACGACATGTTTATAAACGTTTGGGATATATAATGCATATGTGATTATATTACAACGATATAAGCACATAAGTGCAATACTTCCCATCAAAAACTCATAATATTCAGTAACATGCGTGTAGAAAAATTTGGTCGCCCCTTTTTTGCTAAAATTTCATCCAGTTTCTGAGAAATGGAATTCATTAACATTCCGTAGATATCTCTGTTAATCTCAGCAAAATTTAAAATAAATTGTATATTCATTATTAACAATACGGTTCAGAAATCCATTTTACAGATCTTTATTTTCTTTGCACAACATAAAGCTGTCTACGTTTTCCCTACTGCTCTTGTTTTACACTTTTTGTGTACTTTAAATTTGTCCCTTTCACAACAATAACAAAAGTAGTGATAACATTGTAAACCTTCTAAAATGATAAGATACAAGCTGGAGGAATATGAAAACTGAAAACAGACAACCGACAATGACAAAAACATTTCTTTTCCACAACAAACAAAACCCTCACGACAGATTTCGGCCATCGTACAAGGAAATGTAGTGGAGGTATTATAACACTTTTAGGACCCTAAGTCTTCTCTCTTAATTTTCAACACGTGCACTTAAAAAATTCACACATTTAAAAATCGAAACCCTTATATAACCAAACATTGCATATCGTAAATTATATATAAAAAATAATAGGAGGCATATAACACAAAAATATATTTTATTTATTCGCTTACAAATATTAGTTTCATAATAAAGGGCATTACCCTCTAAAACATTTGTGAATGATATGAAACAGATACAGTATTTTATACCTTAAATACCAAGGTGGATAAGTTTAAAAACCGCATTGCATACTGTTAGGAAGTGCATAAAGGTAAAGTTAAGATAATAAACAGTCGATCCAATATAACAAAAATCAGATTAAAAATTATACCATACAGTCCTGTCGAAAGTTTAACACTGGGCTAACTGCAAAGGAGTCGAGTCTCGGACGCCGAGGAGCAGAGATATGTAAAGCTATTGGACAGAAAATCGTCGATTTATCTATAAAGCTTTTGTACACCTGTTAAGGTATGGACAAATTAAAGAGGAGTTGTCTATTTAGTACTTATTCGTTAGCTTAGTGATAACATTTTGACAAGTCTGTACTGTACACAAGTCTGTATATGTACAGTACAGGTCTGTCGAAAGTTTAACACGCACCATACTAACGAATTATGCCGAATCAGCAGCTCTTCTC
Organism: Anadara kagoshimensis; assembly: GCA_021292105.1. Lineage (NCBI taxonomy): Eukaryota > Metazoa > Mollusca > Bivalvia > Arcoida > Arcidae > Anadara > Anadara kagoshimensis. The sequence continues at coordinate 22,039,282 of CM037873.1, forward strand.
AACATCTCGTCACTTTTTTTGGCAACTGTCATCCATCTCTCGACAGATTTTCGGCCACTACTTATCGATATCTCGGCTACTTTTCGACTGAGTTTCGACTCCGTTTCGTTCAACCAGTGTTAAACTTTTGACGTATATGTACTGTATATACAAAATAGAATCAGAAAGAGTCAGGTTAATGATCTTATAATAAAGCAGAGTAAGGATTTTTGAAAAGAGAATAGAGTTTACTGAGTTAAATCGCAACATGAAAGCAACATGGTGTCTAGTGCTTAAAATGTATAATTGTTAAAGTTATATGTCGGGTAATTGGGAAGCACCATATTGTGCCACTGCATGATATATATTCACACGTATGAATGTATTTACATTTAACTTTTAGATTGACCTTGCTGATAAATTTAATGAAGATAATGTGCCGGAATAAGTGCAGTAAGATACATCTTTATCGATTTAGATTTTTACCGGAAGTGACGTAGTTCAGAAATTATAAAGGATGTACGATCTGTATTGTAGATTCATAATTCATATTTGTTCGTTTACTTTGATGGGCTAAGTAAGGTTCCCTGGTATTTGACTACAGATTGCACATATCATTTTAAAATTTCATGGTGACCGATGAAATAGAAAAGGGTTAGCTTTTGGCTTTAATTTTAATTCTTGATTCTGTCGTTGTTGGCTACACATTTCATATTTTAAAAAACATAGTCATGAAACGACGAAACAACAGACGTTAAGTTTTTGGCTTCATTTTTAATTTGTGGTTCTTAATATTTCAGCAGGTTTATTTCACATCCAAACATGTTTAAGTATAAATCATTAAACAACAACTGAAACGATACATTTGAATGTTCAGCAGTCATTTCTTACATGTCAAACTTACTCAGTCCCTATCTTTGTTTTAACTAAATACATAGTGTTTTGTCTTGTAAGCCATGTAAATTCTGCATTTGCTTTTACGCAAAGTCAGCAAAATTTTAATATTTATAGTAAGAATAAAATGTAGGGAAGATTATTAAAATTAACCACTTTTTATATCAGTTAGAGAAATCTAAGCTTCGGTCTGAATCAAATAAATAAAATGAGTAATTGAGATAAAGCTTCCCTCTTATCAAATTACCGACAAGTTATTCACCTGTATATATCTTTTTTATCCAAATATTTATTATGTATTTTCATAAGCATTAAGATGTAGTTGGTACCATCTGCTAACAAGATAATTTACATCTAAACACGCGCTTTAAGTAACATGTATTGGGTCAATGTTTTAATGTGTTTACTTAATAAACTATAAAATTGGTTTAGTTATGTACAGGAGCTTAGCCATTTCAATCATCAGTTATGTCTAACATTGAGTTTTACAGATACAAAAACGCATGCTATGCATCCGTATATACTGTGTCAAAAGGTCTACAAATTATTTAAATGAAATAAGATCCTTAAATCTTAATCATTAAGAAGTCGAAGTGTAATATTTCTGAAGAATCAGATGTGAAAGATCGCTTAAAACATCCATCAAATCAGGTTATTATCTTTTAAGGAAAATTCTAGAGAGCTTTATACGATAAGTGCTGGGTTATGAAATATCTGCTCATTCAAGTTATTGGACTTGAAACCTAAATTAAACGAACGTACCCAAACTCATTCCGTCACCACACCATAGCTGATGAAGTCAGTCATGGTCACTGTGGTTCGGGACTCGAGATGTTTTATTTTCATTTGAAGCATGACAGACATACTTTTGAAAATAGAATGTATTACTACTGAAACTGTATCAGTTTCTGATTTGGATGATACAAATGTTTTTGTAAAATGTACAAAAACGTTCTTATAATGTTAGCATCATGATGAGTTGAGTAAAGTCATTGTGATTAACGTCTCAGTCAATAATTGTTCACTCATATGGAGCTATTGGCGAAGGTTTAGAAAGTTTGTCTCTGCGTTGCGCTGATAGAATTATGCATCAGGATTCTTTGTCGTGTCACGCTTATGGTGACACGAAACCTCGTTTATTTTAAGTTCCCACCCGAAAGAACCACGACTTTTATTTCTTCGAATTTTATGACGAATGAACAGTCACTATTCATTTTCAAGTCTTGGTCAGACCCGGTCGGGGATCGAACCAACAACCTTCCACTTACGGAGCGAACAATTAACTGAGCTACTGCAATGGTTAACATCATATTACCAACTACGGAATGACCATTAGGTTAATATTCAGGATTTATGCCATACCGCATTATCGTCTGAGTAAATGATGACCATATGTTATTTCTCAATGGCATCTACAGTTTATCGTCCATTTGTTTGATTCAGAAATTAAGATACGGAGTTTAAATTTGTTTTATTTAAAAAAAATAGTGGGCTTATAGAAAATAAGCAATGGGTTAAAGAAAAATTGCAACTGCAAAACGTGTATTTGACAGTTGTCATTGCGACCCAGAACAATACAAAACGAACACAATACTTATACAACAACTAACTGAAGACATAGGAACAATACATGAATGCTTTCTATATTGCTGCGAATTCTTTTCCTAATATAAATCGTGTATCGATTTTGCTGTGCTTTGTTTCTTGTAGCATGGGAACGATGGGTAGTTATTTACTATGAAATAAGCATTGTGTTAACCATCAATGCACTTAACTCAAATTATAATGGTAATTGTACTACGGCAGAATACCCTTGAGAACAGTAAATAATAGTCGCGTGTTTTATGTAAATCCGTCACTGATTGAAGTAACACCATTCTTCAAGCAACGTAATAACCAGCTATATATAACTCATTGTTACCGCGCTAGAGATATTCAAGTTGTGCAAAAATCATCTTCCATCGAATGTCAGTTTTATGCTGTAAATCAAAGATTAATCTTACAGCTATAGCACATTTCATTTTGCCTGAAGTATGTGTGTTGTATATTTTTTCACATATATATAGGTTTTACAATCAGTTACCAAGGCTTTTTTGGTATGAAACTCATATCATTTGCAATACCATTAGCAGATAGCAAAACGAGGAAAATGCTTGTAGACATATTAGGATCATAAAATTGTTTTATCGAAATTAAAATCCGAAAAAAGACACATGGAAATCGATTGTTATGTGATTGTTTTCTGAACAATCACCTCAGTATGTGGTCTTAAGTTATTTTCAGCGTTTACTTTGCTGTTTATAGCTTAAATGTAATCTGTATCTGTAAACACTATATGTAGGCATGGAAAAACATAACCTAATAAAGCGGAGGTATTTGACGAGACAAAATAACATATATCGATTTTTCATTTAACAATTTGAATTTTATAGGATTAACTGACCCGTCCGGATCACCCGGCCTCATTTGGAATTCCCTGGTAAAAGTTTATGTGTTTTACTAAAAGTGCCGGTTTTCAAAGTAATCACTTTTAATTGTTGTGTTTTTGTGATTTTAACATATACTGGCATGTTCGTATTTGATCACATATTTCACAACTCATTTCTTGGCATAATTTGAATTCCATTTACAATGAACTTTATTCATTTAAAATGATTTTCTTGTATCCTTCTCTACCGAACAGTTAATGTTTTCCTGACGACATATGTGACTCTTTTTTTGGCAATGTGATAATACTAACATTAAACATTAACAATCTTCATTAGCTTTATAGTCCTAATTAAATTGGTCCAAATCTCTTGAGAATATCATGGCACCAATTTGTTAATTATTATTCAGAGATAATAACAATAGCTCAAAAACATCTACGTACTTAATAATAGCAAGAACAAGCATGAACTCACCGTAGCATAGAGAGAAGTTGAATCGCCGAAATAAAAAAAGTCGGCATAACATGCGCGCAAATGACAACAGACTATTATTAAGCTTTCAACTTTAAAGAAAAAGAAAAAAAGCAATCTGTCTTAAATGATATACATTTTTATTTCCAAAATGCTTCTTCAAAAGAAAGCTTTCATCGAATGTTGACACAAGAACGATATCGTTAACTAATAGAGATTATAATTTTATATCCTTAAAACTTCCAACCTTTTTATAATTTATAAAAATAAAAGTCCTATATAAAGGACATTTAATTATCGGATCATATTTTGTAATTCTATATTCAGTTGAAAACTTATTTGACTAATACAAACATTACAAAACTTAATATACAAATGCCCATTTTGGATGAAATAGTTTACCCGTGGCTGATTTAACTGACTAGATAAAAGACGCTTTATCTTTGGAAGCAGCTGGTCTCACTTCTCTGGTGGAATTTCACATGTTCATTATAAGTTTTCAGTTTTCAAATGTTGCTTTTGCATTGTGATTTGAAACAAAATCGGTATGTTAGTGTTTGGTATGGTACAAATAACCTTAATGGAGAAGTATTCTTTATTAAAAGTGATTGTTATCCAGTTTTATTGTGCTTATATTATTTCATGATTTATAACTGTTTGCACCAAATGATTCGCACTGATTTTATTTGTCTTTATAATAGTGTTAAATAAAACAATTTTCTGTACATTATCTTTACATTATGTCTCTATGGAGCTGTTTCATCAATTATATTGTGTTTAACAACATATGTAACTCTTTATTCGATAAAGCGGTGAAATTTGAATCTTTTTTATCAACTTTACTGTTAATTGTATTATTATTGATCACAGCTTTATTGCAAACATAAAGGCACCAATATGTAAGTTATCATAGTGTATAGCTGCATAACGTCTACTTAAACATAGTGTCATAATGTATTTTTTTGATATTTTTGAATAACAGCTAATATATTAATGGTTCCATAATAACAATATTTTCATAACATTTGAAAAAAACTGTTTATTCTCGGATAATTTATCAAAAAATAATTTCAAAAATTTGATTATTGCACAAACCAAATATTTCATATTCCATTCAAGATGCTTAAATAGAATATTGTCTCTATGTGCCTATCAAAATATCATTAAAGATACTATAACTATCCAAAAATCGATAGCAACAAGAAAAGGGGAGTATGAACTTTTTTGAAGGACATTTTGTAACAATATATAGCCAAAAACGAATCTCTCTCTCTCTCTCTCTCTCTCTCTCTCTCTCTCTCTCTCTCCATAAAACATTCAACATTAATTGTGGATCATATAATGTAGACATTATATAAATGATTTATATTTTTTGATATATTATTTGTAAAGAAATTAATACCATTGTATTTGTATATATGTTAAATGCCAAAATTATAAAAACATAAAATCAATTAGTGAATTTTTCTGAATGAAAAATTACAATATTGTAAATTTTGGAACATATTATTATGACAAAAGAATTGTTATATGACAACAGCCAAGCCAGAACAATCAGTATGTTTGTGACTGGTATGACAACATCCAAGTCAGAACAAGCAGGAACATACAACAGCAGAAAGGGAATTTTGATGATAATCAAGAAAACAAAAGATATACCTTCAGAGCAACTTTCTGGTTAATCAGATTTCAATATTAGGTATATACCGTTGCTATACCAGAAATTCGAAACATTATATATAAATAGGTATCACTGTAACTTTTGTTTATTTATTTAGTTTTTCCATCAGAGAAGATTTGCTTTCATTTATGGGAATTAATACAAGTTCATTTCTTAATGTTCATGATTGAATATGATAAGAATAATATATATACATGTATAATGCTTTCCATTTTCAATCACTAAGGTTAGGTTAGTGGAAATAAAACAAAATCGAACAGGTCCCTCTATTTATCAGTTTGATATGGACCAGTGCTTAATTTGACCAATAAATCAGAACCCTTCTAACAGAAGACATGAAATGGCCTCCTATTAAAATGAAAATTAGAAATCAAGCGTAAAAGAAGATAACATTATGATTATGTAGAACATTTTCAGAAGACCCAAGAATGTACACTTGTAAACTTATTTGAGTTTAAGTATTGCTGGAACTTTGACATATCTTGTAAATCATTGAAATTAAGTCCATCATGATTTCCTAGATTTTCCGTCTAACATTACATATGCAAATGTTATTATATCTCCCCTGTTTACATGCAATTTATCTTGACATTTATAAGCACAATCTCTCCTTTAGCTTAGAACATTACAATTTGCTTGGTTTTTATTTGCAATTAACATGGTACGACTATTAAGAGTGAATGTCTTTAAGTTATATGTTTTGCATTCTATTTAGTCTTTCTAACACACATGAGGAAGTATAAGGAAACAACATTGACCTTTCATTAGGAACATTCATATAGAATAATACACCCAATACAGTTCGCAGTTAATAATAAACAATGCTTGTGTTTACTGTTTCCCACGAACTAGAGAAAACAAACACCTATAATCCCTATAGATAAATGAACTGGTCAACAATCAATATTTATATTAAAGGTCAATGAACAGGTCAATCTTGTTTTTCATAAACAAGAAATAGATTTCGGTTAAGATAAACATACAATCACAATTTTGTAAAGTACATTCGTCTATTTCGATCAATATGCCTGAATCAAATATGGTGCTTTGGCAAATCTGATAGGAAATTATTATTTACAAAAAACAAATCTTGAAACAAAATTTATATTTTATATGCAATGTTCTAGAAAAAATTAGTATTTTCAAGAAATTTCCTTTTTATATTTATTCAGTACCGACGAAGTCTCTCGGGAAATATATCTGATTGTGCTTATTCTAGCCTGCATGATTTCATTTTGGATAAAAGACGTCAATTCAAATATCCAGAAGATAAATAACAGTTCATCATTTATCTTGACATTTGCTGGAGTTAAAGCTTTAGTCATTTAACTTATTGTTTTAATATGACAGAACGATGACCTGATGTGTTCAAATTGTTGATTCCACAATTTGGTATTACGATCACATTTTTTTGACATAGCATTACTTAATCAACAAAGCTTGTGATTTGATATCGTCCTAATAAATTACAATTCAATATTTATAATTTCAATAAATTGGCAAACAGTTGGGTCAAACAGAACTTGTTTTTGACAAACATTAAATATTCACTTATTTTGAATTATGAGTCTGTCCCTGTAAGTAATGCTAGTTTATGTAGCATCTTTGGCAACAATTGGCTATAAATTTAGATATTTTATATGCCATCAGTTCGAAAAGCAGAGAAAGATCATAAGTAGGTCAAATCCGATTTCTCTGACATACATTACGTATAAACTCCAGTTCGAGACATGATTCTGTACTCATAAATATCCATTAAACCTGATATTTAAAACGTTTGTATGATTCCTTTGACACGTAAAAAGATGCTTCATCTTCTTTATGGAATTATCCGGTTGCGTTTTCGACGTGATTTACACTTTGGGTAACGTTATTGAGACTATTAACAGTGAAGAAATAAAAAATTTAAGCAATTTCCTGAATAGCATGGAAACACGACGCGACATAAAAAATTGTACTTTTATCAATCTCGAGGATAAATGTAAAATCAGCTTCATATGGTTCCCAACTTTTGAGCAAGTGTTTTTGGTTGGTCGTGTGCTATTGTACACTTAAAGCCATATTTAAAGTGTTAGTATACTTGTCCATTGTGAACATCGAAGACAGCGTACTACCAGATAAACTAGTAGAAAGCTTACATTTGTGTAACATCTTTAATTTTAAGGCTGTATCGTTGCTACTCGGAATAGAAGAGGCGAAAGGTCTGAAGCGCAACTTCCTTAGACAGATATTAGTATGGAAAACAACTCCGAAAGTCCCTTCTCGTTCGGGATTGTTCTGATGTCTACCATCCAAAAACTGCTCGTCTTTATTAAATAAAAAATCGATAAAGCGTAAAAGACTCCACAACACTCGTAACCAATCGGTCATCACGTACCCATAATCCTCTGTAATTTTCAAGGCAAAAGTAGATCAAAACCATATGATTATAACTCTTGATTACAACTGCCATATATATATAGGTTTGCTGAATATCCTGTTTTAAGCTATTGTCTGCCAATAATAAAAGAAAGAACTGATTAACGGAAACCCAAATTGATATAAATGATACCAAAATTACCCAAGCTCCTGGTAATGTGTTTATAGTATAAATTTACTGTCACACCATATTTCAAGGTATATTATAAACGCATTCATTAATCTGTAGACCTATTGAAAGAAAAAACACAAAGTATTAGATAATACAAGAGAATTTAACCCGATTATCATTGATCTTAAACAAATGAGTTCTCAACTGACACAGTTGATATATTTACAACAGATTCACACAAAAAGAGTGATGTAAAAGATGATTGGCTAAATATAGGGGGAAATAAAATAAACCAGGTAGAGTTTCTTTCCTCATGTTAAATTCTGTTATGACTTAAAGGATAATATATAACATTTTTGCATTAGTCTTAACAGTAGTGAATATACTCCGTATATCAGGTAAAAGTGGTTGAAGCAAACTTGAACAAATGAAGTGTCATAATATACAAAAGCAAGTATTTGGTTTTAACGATGGCGATTTAAGTTTAGCTTCACGAACAACCAAAGCTGCCACATAAAATTAAAAAAACACAGATTACAAAGGCGTAAACAGGATATAAAAAATCAAAATCTGTAACAGAACAGTTAATGATAAAAACAATTACTTGTCATCAACGTAAAAAAAAACTTATCAAGCAAATAAATAATAAATCATTTACGCTTAAAACATCTTGAAAACAACACTTATTAAAATTAATATACTTTAGTTACAATTTGGATTTGGAAAGCAAAGCAATGGACACAAACTGTTTACAACTTGCTACCTGATTTGTTTCTTTATTCGTATGAATTGATGCATAATCTTGATTATTCCGGAAAAGTCTTGTCGACAAATCATTCAACTCCACATACAGAGTTTATATCTCCATGGTCTCTTAATAATCTCAAATTTTGAAAACATGTGAATGTCACCATCCCTAGTGAGTTAAAATTAAAAGATGCGACTGTGTCTTTCAATTATAACATTACATTAGGGAAAACTTTGTAAAACAACTGTGTACCATGGCTGACTGATTTTTTTTCTTTATTCGCATGGATTTATGCCGAATATTGTTTAATCTGAAGAGAAGAATCATTCAACTCTACGATTTAGTCTATGTAGGCGCTGTAGGAGTTAAAAATCAAAAATCTCAAATTTAAACAATTTGTGAATGTCACCTATTCTAGTGAGTAAAAATAATAGTTTCGACTAACCACTTCCATCATATCTCATATTTGAACCTATACCACAATTACGACACCATAAAAGGCTAACAAATTGGGGTACAGTTAAGCACTCATACTTGATTTTCCTTCAAAATTACATATATCAATTGTAACAATCTTCTAATTTTTGTTTAACAAATTTGTAAAAATGTAACACTTTTCCTGACACACTATTACGTAATCACCGAAACTTATGATTTGATCCCGTATTAATAATAAAAAAAATCAACCGTGTTAATTTAGATTTATTCGTTAATAACAGGATTTAGCCGAAACCTCTTTTTGACAAAATATTAAAAAATCCAAATATGTTTAGATTATGAAACTTCGTCTGTATGTAATAATAGTACTTGTATTTGTAATATGTTGGTCCACAATTAGTTATAAATGTATATATTTATGCATGCTATCAACTAATTCCACAAAACTGAGATAAATCCTAAATTAGGTACAATTGTAATTTTCTGACAAACTGTTACGTATCAAATCAAGTTTGAGACATGATTCTGTCCTATAAATCGCCATTTAACTGTGATATTTAAAATGTTTCTAATATTGCTTTGACATACAAAAAATGCTTTATTTTTTATATTCTTTTTTAGCATTTTTTGCGATTGCGTTGTCGTCTTTTTTACGCTCTCAGTAAAGTTGTCGAGACTATTAGCTGTAACAAAACCATCTATGAATTTTCTAGAAAGTATAGATATAAACATCTTTTTACCTACAGAAAGTGTGAGAAACACTTTTTTCTTTTCATCAATCTCGAAGGTAAATTTTAAAAAAAAATTAACGTGGTTTATTAGTTTTAGCAAGTGTCACTGGCTTAACAGGACCTGTTCATCCTTCGGAATACCTGGCCTCACTTTCCGGTAGAGGATCACGTGCTGATTTGCTATTTCAATGTTTACATTTTGCTTTGGGGTTTTTGTTTGGACATGAATATGTATGTTTGTTTTTATTTTTTTTAATTTGTTTGTTTATGTGTGAATGTGGAAGTAAATCTAAAATTAACTTCAAGTGGGCATGGGTTTTAAGAAAGTGTCTACGATTTGCTTTGTGTCGATGTGCCTTAACACAAACTTTTTATGCTAGTACACTTGCCCGTAATTTCACAAATAAACAACGCAGACTATACAGTCATGCATTATCTAAAAGAATGGTATAAAATATTAACTTACGACTCTTAAACAGTCGGCCACCGCGGCCCAATCCAAATCAAAAACAGATCCATAACATATAGCTGTAAACCCTTTTTGACAAGTGATATATATGTGTTTGTTGAATATCCTGTATCAAGCAATTCTCTGCCAATAAAATAAGAAAGGATGGATTTGCGGAAACCAAAATTGATATTAATGATCCCAAAATTACCACATACTCCGTTTAATAATGTGTCTATTGTATATAATTTTCGTCACACCATCTTTCAAGGTCAGTTATAAAATATTCAATAGTCTGTAGACGTGTCGTCAGACTTATTGAAAGAAAACACCAGGTATTAAATAGTACAAGAGAATTTAACCTGAATATCATTGATCTTTATAACTGCAATTCACAAAGATCTGACAGTTGTTTGGGATAATTATCTGAAAATAGAGACAGACAAAGTAAAACTAACCATGTGGAGCTTCTTTTCTAATGATTACACATTAATATAAATTCTGTTAAAAGATTAAAGAATTATAAAACTGTTTTAAAATGATTACCCTTACTACCGGGTGAATAACCTTTGTATATTTTTTTATATAGGCAGGTGAAAGGGTTTGAAAGAAACATTGACAAATGATATGCTATAATGTATAAAAACGAGTATTTGGTATTACCGGTGGCGATTTAAGATAAGCTTTATGAACAATTAAAGCTTCCACATAAAATATATAACACATTTCGCCAAGGCGAATACATGATATAAAAAACCTCAAAATCCCTAAAAGAACAATAAATAATAAAAACAGCTGATTATCATCATCATCATCATAAAACACAATGACTTATCTCCGAACAAACAAATGCTTCATCATTGACACTTTGTTTTAATTCTTAAAACACCTATGTTCTAATTCTTAAGACATCTAAAAAACAACTATAGTCATTAAATGATAAAGTAATTACGTTTCAATTGGGAAAACATTAGACACAAACTGTGAACCATGACTTGCTGATTAGTTTTTCGTATGAATTTATGCAAAACCTTGTTTATCTGAAGAGAAGAATTGTTGACCCAATCATTCAACTCCACATGCAGACATTTAGGCGTTGTAGGCGTGCGTTCTCTTAATAATCTCACATTTAGAAAATTAGTGAGTGTCACTTTTCCTTGTGAGCTAAAATTAAACGATGCGACTAAGTCCTTCAATTATATTTCATATTTGAACTTAAACCACAATAACTGTAACAACGGGATTTACAATCAAGTATTCATTGTTGATGTTCTTTCAAAATTGATGGTTGCAATATTCGAATTATTGATTCCACAAGTTTGTAAAAACGTAACATTTTCCTGACACACTATTACTTAATCACCTTAACTTATGATTTGATCCCGTAGTAATAATAAAAGATATTTCAACCGTTTTTTCCGATTTTTCGTTAATAAGTGAATTAAGCCGAAACCTCTTTCTAACAAAATATTAAAAATTCAATATGTTTGGATTATGAGACTGCTCCTGTAAGTAATACTTATGTATAATATGTTAGTCTACAAATAACTATACATGCATTTATATATGGATATATGCGAAATTAGGTCAAATCTAAATTCTGTGACAAACCTTTACATATAAAGTCAAATTTGATAATTGATTCTTTCCTCATAAATAGCAATTTAACTGTGATATTTGAATGTTTCCCTTATTACTTTTACATTTCAAAGATAAAATTATCCTGTTGCGTGCTCGTCTTTATTTAAACTCTTAGTAAAGTTTTAGAGACTATTACCTGTAAGAAACTAACAAGGAATTTCTTAGAGTATATGCACAAAGTGTGATATAAAAATCATACTACCTACGAACACTTTTTTATATTAATGTCGAGGGGAAATATTTATAAATAATTTTTGTGCATGAGCTCTGAGCAAGTGTTACAAGCTAAACAGAATCTGCTTACTCCTACGGAGCACCCAAGTTGGCCTGTTAAACCTAGTTTGTCACCTTCAATATTTTTATTTTATTTTGGCCATTAATTTGTATGTTTGTTTTTAATTTGGATTTTTATATGCCAATGTTGAGGTAAATCTTAAAACATTTTCATATTAGCAAACGTTTTGAAGAAGTGTTTACGGTTTCCTATGTGTAAATGCGCACATAAAACGATACAAATGTATATACTTGCCCAAAATGCTACAGATAATCGATCAGATAAGACAATGTAGTTATGCATTATACAACTACAGAGAGTTGTTGGAGGGGCTTTGTTGTGTGTGAAGCGAATCCCACTAGGTTAGACATTCATAAGAAATCTTCGTCATTCAATTTATATGAGTTTAAACATGGTGTAAAACACTCAACTTACCACTCTTTTAAACAGCCATCGCGGTCCCCTAGTGCTCTGTTATATTCAAAGCAATACTGGATCCATAATATATGGTTATAATTCTTTATTACAACTGAAATATATGCGTTTGCTGAATATCCTGTTTCAAGCATTTGTCTGGCAATAAAATCAGAAAAAAATGATTTGTAGAAAACCCAAATTGATATTAATGATCCCAAAATTATCACGTGCTCCGGTTAATTATGAGTGAGTGAGTGAGTTAGTGAGTCCGGTTAATTATGTATTGTATTTATATATTCTGTCACATCATATTTCAAGATCTATTAGAAAAACATTCATTAGTCTGTAGACTTATTGAAAGAAAAACACATAAGGTATTAAATAATGTAAGATAATTTTAACTTGCTTATCATTGATCTTAATAACTTGAGTTCTCAACTGACAGTTAATATATTTACTATAGATTCACACCAAAAGGTTAATGAAAAAGATGATTGGCTAAATATAGGGAAAGAAAATAAAAAATAAATCATGTAGAGCTTCTTTACTTTTTATTATCAATCATGTTAAATTCCGTTAAGACTTAAAGGATCATATAATTTTTACAATTAGTCTTAAGTAGGGGTGAATAAACTCCGTATATGTGTCTATGCAGGTACACTGGACAAATGAAGTGTCATAATATATAAAAACAAGTATTTGGTATTAACCGATGGCGATCGATTTAAGTTAAGTTTAAAAAAGAACAAAAGCTTCCACATAAAATCCGAAACGCGGATTGCAAAGGCGTAAGCAGGATATAAAAACTCAAAATCTGTAAAAGAACAATTTTAAATCGAAAAAACAATTGCTTGTCTTTAACAAAAACTTTTTCAACAAACAATGATTAATCATGGTCGCTTTCCTTAAATTCCTAATTATGTAAAACACAAACAATTTAAAACAGTTTAAAAATAAACAGCACTCATTAAAATTAATATACTTCTGTTACAATTGGGAAAACAATGGACACTAACTGTGTACAACTTACTCCTGATTTGTTTCTATATTCGTATGAACTGAGGCAGAATATTGTTTAATCCGGAGCAAAGACTTGCCGGCAAAGCATTCAACTCCACATACATATAGAGGTTCTATCTCTTAATAATCTCAAATATGCTAATGTTACCTTTTCTAGTGAGCTAAAAAAAAGTTTTGTCTAAATCCTTCAATTATATTTTATTTGTGAACCTAAGCCAAAATAACGACAAGCATAAACGGCAAACAGATAGATTCTAAATTTGATCAAATGCAAGTTTTCTGACAATCATTTACGTTTATACTCAAGCTTGAGACATGATTCTTTCCTCATCATTTGCCATTCAACCGTGAAATTTAAAATGTTTATATCATTGCTCTGACGTATAAAAAGATGATTCATCTTCTATATGGATTTTTGCGATTGCGTTTTCGCAATTTATTTACAGTCTTAGTAACGTTTTCGGGACTATTAGCTGTAAAAAAGCAACAAGGAATTTCCTGTCTATTAAGGCCACCCAAAGAAACCAGTAAAAGTGGCCTTTAAGGGCAGGTGCCCTTTATATACAGGTTCAAATAATATGAATAAAGAACGATTGGGATGTAATTCTACTGGCCTTTTAGCAGGGGGGCCCTTATATAGAGGTGGCTTTTAAGGCAGGTTGGACGGTACCTACAGAAAATGTGAGAAACACGTTTTTCTTTTCATCAATCTCGAAGACAAACTTAAAATAAAATGTACGTGGTTTATGAGTTTTCAGCAAGTGTTACAAGCTTAGTAGGAGCTGCTCTTCCTTCCGGAGTACCTGACATCACTTTCTGGTGGAAGTTCGCGTGCTTATTAGCTAGCTTGAATGTTTGATATTTGCTTTGGAATTTTGGTTTGGACATGAATATAGATATGTATTGTCGTTTTCGATTTGGTTGTTTTTGGCGAATGTAGAAGTAAATCTAGAACCAACTTCACGTGGGGTTTTGAGAAAGTGATTACTATATGAGCACTTAATACGAACTTTTTATGCTAGTACACTTACCCGTAATGTCACAGATAAACATCGCAGACTATACAGTTATGCATGATCTTACCAACTCAGTGTTGGAGAGGGGCTGCATCCCCCTAGGGCATACAATCAAATTGATCTCCATCATTAAATTTTAAGAAGCTTTAGTATGGTATAAAACTTTAACTCTAAATTTTTGTCTGATTGAACAACAAACCTAGGTAACAAATAGCACAAGAGAATCTGATTATAATTGATCTTTATAACTGCAATTTACCAAGATATGACAGTTGTTTGAAGTAATTACCTGACTATAGGGACAGGCGAGGTGAAATAAACTATGTTGAGCTTCTTTCCTAATTATTACACATCTATAAAAATTCCGTTAAAGGATTATAAAACATTTTTACAATGATTAGTCTTAACTCCGGGTGAATAACCTTCGTATATTGGTAAAAGGGAATGAAAGAAACATTGACAAATGATAAGTCATAATGTATAAAAACAAGTATTTGGTGTTAACCGGTGGCGATTTAAGTTTAGCTTCACGCACTGCAAAAGCTTCCACATAAAATAAAACACACATTTTGCCAAGGCGTATTCAGAATATCAAAAACCCAAAACCTGTAAAAAAAAAAACAACAACAAACAATTGATGACAAAAAACAGCTTCATGTCACATCAACATAAAAAACTAATCAAACAAACAAATGATAAATCATTGACGCTTTCTGTTACTTCTGAAAAAATCGTATAAAAATTAACAACTCATTAAAAATTAAAATATTTTCGTTACAATTTGGAAAGCAAAGCAATGGACACAAACTGTGTACAACTTGCTTCCTGATTTGTTTCTCCATTCGTATGAATTGATGCAGAGACTTATTTAATCCGGAGAAAAGACTTGTCGACAAATCATTCAACTCTATATACAGACATACAGAGCTTATCTTTATAATAATATATTTGGAAAATATGTGAATGTCACCTTTCCTAGATAAAATCAAAACTTGCGACTGTGTCTTTCAATTATATTTCATATTTAATTTAAACCACAATTACGACAGTCATTTAAGGCTAACAAACGGGGTTATTAGTTAAGCACCAATAGTTGTTACAAATGATCCAGTAGTTTAAAAAAAACAATTCAACCACTTTAATTCCGATTTATTCGTTAATAATTGTATTAAGCTGAAACCTTTTTTGACAAAATATTTGAAATCCAATATGTTGAATTGTAAAACTTCCACTGAAAGTAATAATAACATTTGTAATATGTTGGCCGACAATTAGGTCTAAACCATTGCGTATTCACTAAGTTTGAGATATGATTCTATCCTCATAAATAACCATTAAACCTTAATATTTCTCTCATTGCATCGACATGTAAAAAGAAGATTTATCTTCTATTTGGAATTATTCGATTGCGTTTTTGTCTAGTTATATATACCCTTAGCAAAGTTGTCGAGACTATCAGCTGTAAGAGACTAACATAGAATTTTTAAGGGTATAGGAACAAGGTGCGATATCAAAAATCCTACTACCTACAGAAAGAATGAGAAACACATTTTCTTTTTCACCAATCTCGATGGAAAAATAAGCATCACGTGTTGTATAAGTTTTGAGCAAGTGTTACTAGCTACAAAGGAGTTGCTTACCTTTCCCGAGCACCCAGCCTCAAATCCCCGGTGGAAGTTTACGTGTTTAAACTATTTGCCAACTTCAAATACTTCCCTTTGCTTAGGTGTCTTGGGCTTGCCACAGATTGATATACTTGTTTTTCGTTTGTTTTTTATATTCAAATTTGGAGGATGAATCTAAAATTAATTTCATGTAATCATGATTTAAGAGAACGTATTTATGTTTTGCTTTGTAATGTCACAGATAAACATCTCAGACTCAGCAGTCTTGCATGATATTAACAACTCGGAGTTGGGGAGAGACTGCGTATCCCCCTAAGGCAGATATTAATAATTTATCCCTGCTATTGAATTTAAAAGATCTTTAGTGTAATATGAAACATTCTACTGACAACTCTTAGAAAGCCCTCCATCGCTGTTATTTCCGAAAGCAATACTGGATTCATAACTTATAGTTATCATTTTTTACTACAACTGATATATATTATATGGGTTTGCTGTTTATCCTGTTTCTAGCAATTGTCTGGCAATGAAAAAAACTGATTCGCTGAAACCAAAAATGATATTAATGATCCAAAATTTACCATATGCTCCGGTTTATAATGTGTCTATTGTATATAATTTCCGTCGCACCATCTTTCAAGGTCAGTTATAAAACATCATTCAATAGTCTGTAGACGTGTCGTCAGACTTATTGAAAGAAAGCACTAGGTATTAAATAATACAGGATAATTTAAACTGATTATCAATTATATTAGTAATTGGAAATCACAATTGATAGTTGTTGATCTAAATAGATTCAGACAATAAGGGCGATAAACAAATAAATGGCTAAATATAGGGGTAGAAAACATTTAAGACTTATAGGATTATGACACTAAATAATCTGTAGTCGTGTCGTCAGACTTATTGAAAAAACACTAGGTATTAAATAGTACACAAGAATTTAACCTGATTATCATTGATTTTAATAATGGAATTCACAGTTGACACAAATTTTGTTTATGTAATTACTCTAAATTCAGACAAAGATTATAAACATGTAATTGGCTGAATATAGGGTTGGAAAACATAAAATAAACCATGTCGATCTTCTTTCTTAATTTTAACACATCAATACAAATGCCATTAAGACTTAAACAGGGATCATAAAACGTTTTACAATGATTAGTCTTCATTACGGGTGAATAACCTTCGTATATACTTTTTATAGGCAGGTGGAAGGGGTTAAAGGATATATTGAAAAATGATATGTCATAATATATAAAACAAGTATTCAGTATTAACCGGTGGCGATTTGAGTCTTGCTTCATGAACATCAAAAACTACCACATAAAATAAAACACATATTTTTCCCCCAGGCGTATGCAAGATATAAACAAATCTGTAAACGAACAAGAACAATTTTAATAAGAAACAGCTGCTTATCATCAATACAAAACGCAACGACTTATCTCCAAACAAATAAATACTTTATCATTTATACTTTGTTTTTATTCTTTAACCATTTATGTTTTAATTCTCAAAACATTTTTGGTTTAATTTTCAGAACATTTAAAAAGCAATTTCTGTCATTAAAATATAATTAAGTTACATTTAGAAAAACATTGGACACAAACTGTGTGCCATGGCTTTATGATTTGTTTCTTTTTTGTATGAATTTATGCAGAACCTTGTTTAATCTGAAGAAAAAAATTACTGACAAATCATTCAATTCCACATACAGATATTTAAGCGTTGCAAATTTAGAAAATTTGTGATTGTCATTTTTTCTAGTGAGCTTAAAATAAACGATGCGACAAATTTGTAAACACGTAACATTTTTCTTGCACAATATTACTTAATCACCTAAACTTATGATTTGATCCCGAACTAAAAATTAAAAGAAAAAACAATTCAACCGCGTTGATTCGGATTTATTCGTTAAAAATCGGATAAAGCCGAAACTTTTTTTGACAAATTATTAAAAATTCAAATATGTTTAGATTATGAAATTTGCTCCTGTAAGTCATACTAGTATATATGATATGATATGTTAGTCTACAATTAACTATAAATGCTTGCATATTTTTGCATTGCTTATTCCGCAAAACTTGGATATATACGAAATTAGGTCAAATCTAAAGTTCTCTGATAACCATTACACATAAAGTCAATATTGAAAATTGATTCTATTCTCATAAATAGCCGTTTAGGTGCTTTATGTTATTTAAAAAATCATGACAATAGAAATGTTCTCCCCCTAAAAAGGCAAATTCAATTAGATCAAAATGAAAAATAATTGAAAATTTCCATGTGGAAATGTAATAATGATTAAATATTTTGAATCTGTATGTTATATGTTTTCGTTAATAGTATGGAAGAACAATAAAAATTATTATTTCCAAAAAAATAGCCATTTAACTGTGATACTTAAAACGTTTCCTTTATTTCTATGACACGTTAAAGATGTTAATTATGCGTTTGCGTGTTCGTCTTTATATACACTCTTAGTAACATTGTAGAGACTATTAGCTGTACGAGATTAACAAGGAATTTCCTTAGAGAATATGAACAAGGTGTGACATCAAAATCCTAATACCTACTATACTTTTTCATTGATCTCGAGGGTAAAAATATCATAATTTTTTGTTCATGAGTTTTGCGCAAGTGTTATTAGCTAAACTGGATCAAGCTCCGAACAGCGGCCAACATTCGTATCTCTTTTATGACCGCTGCAGACAGCCCTTCGGAACATTTCTGAAGTTTAGATTGTGGTACTATTTTCACAGATCAATACGCGATACCCTGTGTACATTCGATACAAAATGGCGGCGCCCTGTAAGGTCGTCTTCAAATTTATCCGGAGCCAAATTGCATAGAAAGTAAACAGTTTCTTAACTTTTCTAGCAGTTTGCCATTACACCAACCCGTCTATTATATAATCCATATGATATTAATGTAGCATTGCAGATAGAAACAACAGCTAGCTTAACGGAGAGAATTGCTACATAATTTTGTCTTATGCCAGTTACGATGCATCTGAAATTTTATCAGAAATAACCAAAAAAAAAAAAAAAAAAAAAGAAATAGAGACGAAACCCAATATACTGTTAACCAAATTTATATCTTTAATTAATTTAGACATTTCGATAACTGATCCAACAATTTATTTTACCTTTTTCCCTTGGACGATAAATACTCATCAGGGACTCAAAAAATAAATAAAATTTGAATTGAAGTTATAACCCGCTTAGGATCACCGAAAGAGTGAGTTAAGTAATGATTAACGTCCCGGCAGTCAAGAATATTTCACTTATATCGAGACGTCGCCAGCTATAGGCGAAAGTGCAGAAATTTTGCCTGTGTGTTGCGCTGATGGTATTATACAGCAGGGTTCTTTAGTGAGCCAAGCCCACCGTGACACAGGCCCTCGTTTCTTTTAAGTTCCCATCTGAAAGAACTGTGACTTTCATTTTGTAATGCCAAGTGCTTGGCGAAAGTCACTACTCACTTTCAATTCATTTTGTGGTCTAGGCAGTCACCTTATATAATACACTAGCATACAGATTACACCACCTCTGTTCTCTTGGTAATCCCATTTTTCTGTATCGATGGTTTTCCCTAGAGGAACTGCAGTTTTCCCTACCATTCCAGAATTTGTTGTCTCCATATAAGTGAAAACATCTTGACTGGGATGTACATGTAATTTACTCTTACTCCACTGTAACAACACTGCCTGGTGCTGATATGCTATTTGGCATTTTAAAACATTTGCATATAAATTTAACTCACAGGTTGCTGATGTTGTAATGTTGTATCAACTTGCATGGGCATTTTTTCTGCTATTTGCAACCAAAGCAAGTTTATTTTTGTCTAAGGATTAATCTAAGAACAAGTTCATGCATGTGGAGATGTGTAAGACTGCAAGTGTATTTTATGATTTGCCTTGTGCTAGTACACACTCAGGGAAACTTTAAATAAGGTGCTAGATCACAGTCAGGACACCAGACAAGCATTCCACTCCCCCAGTCACATTATCCTGACAAAAGGGTGACCAGTCAATACTCTGTCCTCTCAATACCGAGCACTATTAAGAAAGCAGATACAATTTTGAAAGTCCTATGTATGACATGACCAGGGTTCAAATCCACAACCTCCCTTTCTTAAGACAGACACTGCCACTGAGCCACTGAAGTGATCATAGATTGTGGTGACTGAAACTAGAGCATTTTTAAAGTCAAAACTTCTTGCTGTACTATTTGTTGATTAAAGGCGAGTCTTCAACTAACAGGTTAACTTGGCGTCAGCGTAATGTTACATTAATAAATGACATCACAGAACAGTTGGGTTTGCAGTAAACATAAGTGATGGTTTAAATATTATTTTTTACTTTCATCAAGCTTTTTATCCATGTTGTACAAAGTTTTTGAACAAGACTCCAGATCCAATATTGATGCATTGGCACCAGGGTGCACAAGTCAAATTGCAATTCCATATTTTATAAGATGTAAGATTCACATACAAAATAAATAAAAGTCCATACCCTATAATTTCAACTCATGATGGTAGACTCGCATACCAAATATAAATTCAATATCTGCAGTGATTAGAAGTCCAGAAAACTGAATTAAACTCAAACTTTATCTGTTACTGATGATGGTAAACTCACATACCAAATATAAGTTTAATATCTGCAATGTTTAATCTAGTAATGTTATTATTGGGGTCATCCTGGTCCAGGTCTTTAAAAACAGGGGTCATAATATTTAAAAAAAAAAAATTGGGTCAACATTATAACATACTTGGTGTAAAGATCAGTATAAGTCAAAGAAAATGAAAACAAAGAAAGATGTTAAAGTGGATTAATTGAAATCTCACCTAAAACTAAAAAGATGGACCAGAGTTGGCCCAACAAGAGCATTTTTGTAGAACAAAGTTATTTTAGGGCTAATGGCACAAGGGTCCCTTCTAGATTTAGCACTGTATCTGCCAGCATTTAAAAGTCCAGAAAGCTGCTATTTTAAAGAAATTGTTTAAGTCAACAGCCCATAATTTCATCAAAAAGAGGCCCATCTTTAATGCTCACCTGAGGCTGAGTACATATCTCATGCAGAGGTTCAATAGTCAATGACATTAACTAAAGAGAATTCAAATGTGCCTATACAAAAAGTTTATAGTTTTTGAGATAATTAACCTTTCTGTCTTGTTTTGCATCTATGACTTTGACCTTTGAACTTATGACCTTTATTCATATATCAAAATGATTGTGCAAATGCCTACAATATTCTAATATACATGTCTACACAAAAAGTTTATAGTTTTTAAGATATATTGACAAATACATTAATATTAGGAAATTTCTCCTTTTTTCCCATATTGGCCCCTACAGCTACAATTTGTGAAAATCTGAAACCAGGTGTTCTAAGTATGTTTTACATGAAATATCTAAGCTATATCTCTTATAAGTTCAGAGGAGATGATTTTTAAAGATTTTCACAATTTTACCCTTTATAGGGCACCCAGAAGGCTTAATTTCTTTATATGTGCAAATCTGAAAGTCCCTCACTTAGACATCATTACTGCCAAATATCATCCAATTTGGCTCAGTAGTTTGGGAGGAGTTGATTGAAATGTGAAAAGTTTACACACAATGCACAGCGAACAAAGATACATGGCAATAGCCTATGGCTCAGATGAGCTAAAAATACCTTGAGATGGGTCACACCTGTTGTACACATTTCAAGTGTAAACTCTTATTTGTAAAAAGTCAAGAAGTTATAAAAACATTCATTAAAAGATAAAATTTAGATCACAGTGACCTACTTCAATACTTCATACCTTTAAGCTCTAAAAGTTATATATATATACAATGTATGAGGGCATTAAAGGAAAACTCATTCAACCATGACAAAGTAAGTCACTGTGACCTATTATCATACTTCATGTGTTACAACTCCAACAATTATACATACCAACCAAATTTAAACTGTCTTACTCTATGATCAAAATTCATAAAGCTTAAGGAAATCAGACAGACATGAAAGATTGGTCACAGTGACCTACTTTCTTACTTCATACATTACAGCCCCCCCCCCCCCGGCCTTGGCCTGTCACTACCTAAGTTTTAACCCAAGACATATCCATAGTGTGCAGAACAGTCTAGTGTGAGAGTTTATCAGTTCACTTGCCCAGGGCTGGTTATCTTCATCAGCACTTTAGCTTCTTCCATAATTTCTGAACCTGCTGTCTCAATATAACTAAAAAATTCTTGACCGGAGTGTAAAATACAATTCAAATAAATAAACCTTACAACTGCATTAGTTATACATACAAACATTTGTGAAGTTATCAGTTCCCATATCCACTAATAGTTTGTCTTTACAAGCATATTCAACACATGAATTATGCTAAACACAAAAAAAAAGACTTTTGGAATGAAATGACATTTCATCAATAATTCTATGGTGAAAGTTAATGCATCCCATATGATCAACAATTTTACATTGCACATAGCCAAACCACTGAAACCAGTAATTTCCATTTGAATTAAAATGAACATGCTTTTCAGATAATTTTAATTTAAGTGGGGATTCTGTATATCTTAACTAAGTGTGGGATTTTTATAACAGCAGTCTCAAGACCATTTTTCAGGATTTTCATATCTGGATTTATGCATAGTGTATGTATCAGGCAAAAGTAACTGGTCTTTCACTCTGTGTTCAAACCCATAACCAATTTACAGAGAAAATGCTCTGCCTAAGGAACTACTGTACTATCTCTAGTGGTAATTCCATGCAAAATATTATTACCAGGTATATCTTTTACTTTCACAGCTTTACAAGTTTTATTCATTTTATATAATGTCAAATACCACAAGTGTTCAGACATCATCATGTAGTAAAACATGTAAACAGTACCGGTATATAAATATCATGAAAAGTTGACACATGTTTACATCCTTATGCACAAGTACATGTATGTACCAATAAGGGTGCATTTTATGTAATGTTCATACTGACATACCAAAAAAGTCTGTTAATACATGTTGTAGATATTAACTGTCCAGTATGTCTACAAAAAATGACTGGCAAGCATATGTAAAACCTGACGGCCATTACAGATCAAGTATACCTTGGCTTTGACAGACCAGTTAAGTCTACAAGTATGTGTACAATTTAGCGTTGAATGGCCATTGTAAGCCTACACAGATGTTGACAGGCCATATGAATACAGCATAGCTTTTAAAGGCCATTGTAAGCCTACACAGATGTTGACAGGCCAGTATGAATACAGCATAGCTTTTAAAGGCCATTGTAAGTCTATACAGATGTTGAGGGGCCAGTATGAATACAGCATAGCTTTGAATAGCCATTTTAAGTCTATGCAGATGTTGACAGGCCAGTTTGAATACAGCATAACTTGAATTGCAATTTTTGGCCTACATTGATGCTGACAGGCCAGTATGAATACAGCATAGCTTTGAATAGCCATTGTTAGTCTATGCAGGTGTTAACGGGCCAGTATGAATACAGCATAGCTTTGAAAGGCCACTGTAAGCCTACACAGATGTTGATTGGCTAGTATGTGTACAATTTGGCTTTGAAAGGCCATTGTAAGCCTACACAGATGTTGACGGGCTAGTATGAATACAGCATAGCTTGAATAGCCATTGTAAGTCTATGCAGATGTTGGCGGGCCAGTATGAATATAATTTAGCTTTGAATGGCCATTGTAAGCCTACACAGATGTTGACAGGCCAGTATGAATACAGCATAGCTTTTTAAGGCCATTGTAAGCCTACACAGATGTTGACGGGCTAGTATGAATACAGCATAGCTTTGAATAGCCACTGTAAGTCTATGCAGATGTTGGCTGGCCAGTATGAATACAGTATAGCTTTGAATGGCCATTTTTGGCATACACAGCTGTTGACGGGCCAGTATGAATACAGCATAGCTTTGAAAGGTCAGTGTAAGTCTACACTGATGTTGACGAGCCAGTATGAATACAGCATAACTTTAAATAGCCATTGTAAGTCTACACAGATGCTGAGGGGCCAGTATGAATACAGCATAGCTTTTAAAGGCCATTGTAAGTCTACACAGATGTTGACGGCCAGTATAAATACAGCATAGCTTTGAATAGCCATTGTAAGTCTATGCAGATGTTGAGTGACCAGTATGAATACAGCAGATGATCCAAAGGGACCAGATTCATAATAAAATTTTAAAAACATACCTATGATATATACTATGGATATTTTATTTATCTTAATTCTGTAATGAATCCGTCCCCCATTAGACAAAACTTCAAGTTTTGTAGGAAAAATAAATTTAATTTACAAATAAGAAAGTTTCATGAACCGAGGGCAATTTTATGGAGGGAGCACATTGATGGTCCAATAGGACTGGGTTGCAAGATATAACAGGCTCATAGAGGATAGACCGAATCCTACGGCCCCATATCAACACAATAAACACTGATAAAAGGTTCGTAATACAGAAATAATTCGGTCTACGTAAGGAGTGTAACAAATACCGTGACAATTGTATAAACTATATATACCGTTTAAAACATGCATTATGAAAGGTCATACTCGTTCATTATCCAACAGGAAGGTTAAATTTCTCCATTTTCATTTATTGTCTGTAGTTGTTCCGATTTCACTCTAGGCGAACTGCTTGATGGCATCCATTATATAGCAGTTTCTTTTGCAGTTTAGTTTCGCATTTCAATATTTCACTGCATTTGCGGAAGAAAAAATAATCCCTTCAAAACATAACCAATTTCATACAATTCAAATTACTAATACAATTTTTGGTGTTCATTAAAATTACAAGGTTAAAAGACGCCGAAAAAGTTATCAATTGTGTAAGATACAGAAATAGTAAACATTTTGCAAAAATTGGTAACGAGACATTTCCCGAAATTTCAAGATTCTTGAAATTTGGTCGAGGGCTGTCTGCAGCGTCTACCTCGCGACATACGGAGCTAGGAGGTGGGCGCTGTTTCGGAGCTTGAAACTGGATGTGCTTACTCTTCCGGAACACCCGGCCTCACTCCCATGCCGAAACTTTACCTGTTTAATCTAATTTGCCAGCTTCAATATTTTTACTGATTTTGGTTTGGGCATAGATTGGTATGTTTGTATTTAATTTGGATTTTTTTATATGCCAATGTTGAGATAAATTTAAAATCATTCTCTTGTGAGCATAAGTTTTGAACAAGTGTTTACGGTTTCCTATGTGTAAACGCGCATTTAAAACGATAATTTGTACACTCGCCCGTAATGCCACAGATAATCATCAGATAAGACAATGCAGTTATGGTATAAAACACTCAACTTACAACTCTTAAACAGTTGGTCATAGCGGTCCCCTAATGCTCTGTTATTTTCAAAGCAATAATATATCCATAATATGTGGTTATAACTCTTTATTACAACGAAAAATATCTAGGATGGCTTAATACCCTGCTTCAAAAAACTGTTTGGCAATGAAATAAAATAGACCTGATTTGCCGAAACGAAATTGATATTAATGATCCCAAATTACCACATATTCCGGGTAATAGTTTGTCTATTGTATATTTCTCGACGCACCATATTTCAATGTCTAATGTTAAAAACATTAAATAGTCTGTAGACGTGTTGCCAGAATTATTGAGAAAAAAACGCTAGGTATTAAATAGAAAAAGAGAATTTAACCTGATTATCATTGATCTTAAGTACTGCAATTCACAATATTGACAGGTGTTTGCTGATGTATCTACGAAAAATTCAGACAAAAAGGGTGATAAACAAAAACAAACATACTTATCCATTTCCGAATCACAATCCAGAAGCAAAGTAAAAACTTTGGAACTGACAAGTTAGGTTAGACACGTGAACTTCCACCAGGGAAGTGAGGCCGGGTGCTCCGGAAGGGTAAGCACCTCCTGTTTAGCTAGCTACACCCGTCACGTGTGTAATCAAAATTGTGTGAAAGGAACATGGAACTATGAGACGTCAAATATATCCAAGGCAATCCTGGACACAGAGACATCAAACTTATCAACAATACTGTGATGACGGCCATAAAACTTTTTGAGGGCCTTGATAAGCCTAGGCTTGCAATATCCCTGGGTCAACAATTTATTTGCAAGCAGCCTACTTCGTTTTACAAAGTCCCGTAGTTACGTAGTGGGAACAAGCTCTACCATAGCGTATTAATTGGGAAACAAATACACCATAAGCAGGAGAAGCAGGTATATTGCTGCATAAAAAAGGAAAGTTGACGATAGAAAAATTGAAGTCATCACGTTTGTCATAAATTTTCAAATGTAGCCTTTCTTGTGCGTCATAATTCAGGTATAAGTCTAAATATGAAGCAGAACTTGAGGAATCAGTCGTGTCTTTTATTTCAAGCTCACTAGGATAGATGACATTTACATAGTCTCCAAATTTAGGATTGTTAAGAGACAGAACGTCATCTATGTATCTATATGTTGAGTTGAATGATTTGGCGACAGTTTTCTCTCCAGATTTAACAAGGTTCTGCATAAATTCTGCTTCGTAAGAATAAAGAAACAAATCAGCAAGCAATGGTGCACAGTTTGTACCCATTGGTATACCGATTGTTTGCTGAAATACTATATTACCAAACACAACAAATATGTTATCTATCAAAAACTCCAACATTTTGTTGATGGTATCTTCAGTATATTTTTGTTTGGAATCCGTATGATGCTTGACAAAATAACCAGAATCCCTGTTCAGCACCAGATATTTGTATCTTGGTTTACCGTTTTTGTAGAAGAAAGACAAGTGAATAATTTCTTTAAGACGTTCTTTCAATTTAGAATGAGGGATTGTGGTGTATAGTGTAGAAAAATCAAATGTTTTTATACTTTTTACATGAGATAAAGTATTAGAAGCAAGATGTTGGAAAGAACTTCATCTTTGGTAAAATTAGTTCTAGAATATGCAGGGTTATTTGATATACTATCTAAACCAAGCTCCTTAATAAGACATTCAAGGTAGAATCTCTTACAAACGAGAATAATGTTGTTGGAAGCCTTATCAGCTGGGACAACAACATATTTGTTGTGTATGTCTGTAAGAATTGCCTTGATTTCTGGATCCTTGAGTACTGAAGACGGTTTAGTACTCATAGACCCTTTAAGTTTGGCAATCCTAGTTTTAACGAAAGATCTAACAACCTTTATCCAGTCGGATAAGGTATCAAGCTCAACATCTTCTAATTTAACCCAACGTCTGGCGTACTCTTCAACGGAATCGATGACAAGTCGGAAATTCTGTCCCCAAGTAAAAGGTTGAGCTTCTCTATATTTAGGACCTTTTGAAAGTAAAAATCTTAATTTGGTGTTCTCAATTATATTGAGATCACCAGTTATTACATGTCCAGCCGGTCCATAAATATAGGGAGAAGACGAGCAAGAGCAAGTAGGTGGAGTAAAATTGTGAAAGTTTAAACACTGCAATGTTTGTTTATAATTAAATATTTTGGATGCAATAGGTTTATTGTAAGAGTAGGAAACTAGAGGTGGAGAATTAATTTTGAAATAAGCAGGAATTTTAGATTGGACTTGTTTATTTTGAAGAATATTGGAAATGTTTATAGCATCTATGCCTTTGTTAGCATAGTGTAACTTAAGATATTGGCGTTGACCATCGTTATCAATATCGTTTTCCCGAGCAGGTTTAAATAAAATAAGTAATTAGGGGTTGAAAACATAAAATAAATCATGTCGTGTTTCTTTCCTAATTATTAAATACCAATGCTAATTCATTTAAGACCCTTAAAAGGATTATGTTTTTACAATGATTAGTCTAAACTAAAGGTGAATAACCTCCGGGTTTTTTTTTTTTTTTGTCAATTTAAGCAGGTGCAATTCAGATGAACAATCATACATATTATGCCAGAATATATATATAAACAAGTATTTGATATTAACTGATGTCGATTTTAAGTTTAGCTTCATGAACACTAAAAGCTACCACATAATATCAAGAACGGATTTTCTAGACATTAACAGTATATGAAACCCCCAAAAGCTGTAAAAAAACATTTAAAAATAAAAAAAATAGCTGTTTACCATCACTATTTAACAGAAAGTCATAACGCTAAACTGACAAATGCTCAGTCATTGACATAATCTTGTATAAAGAGTTGATTTTTAAAACCGCTTAAAAATGAACTATTATCATGGACGATATAATTTCCCAACAAACAACAACACAAATTAATGACAACATAACTTCTCACAAACAACAACACAAACTGTTCATCTTTGCATGCTGATGTGTTTCTTTATTTCAGTAAGTCTAGATAAGTCTGTCGCGAAATTATTATTCCACTTACTTAATAAAGTTGTAATACTCCATAATCCAAAATTATGAGAATTTCTGAATGGCTTTTCATCTTTCCTACTGAGCGTAAAAAAAGATACAACTGATTTTGTAAGTTCTGCTTTATAATTATACTTATACCTAAGTTTACATTTTTCGCAGTTATTGATATTATATTAACACAATTAAATATTTTATTTCTTTGAAATCAATTTTGAACACTTTTATAATAGCTTTGCTATTCTCATAATGTTTATCCGAGCTACTGATCAGGAATTTCATTCTGAAGCCGCCGTCTAGTGTTGCAGAAATAAAACACATTTCGCATTAACTTCAAATACGTGAATAAAAATTAATAAGCAGATAGCAACATGAAATCCTTAAACTGCAAAGTAAAACTTTGGTCAAAAACTTGAATTTCCGCCATGGGAATATAGAGATAGAAAACAAACAATAAATCATGTCGTGTTTCTTTCCTAATTATTACACATCAATACAAATTCAGTTAAGACTAAAAGGATCATAAAATGTTTTACAATGATTAGTCTAAACTAAGGGTGAATAACCCCCGTCTATTTAGTCAGGTGCAATTCGTATAAAGATAACATTCATAAATGTTATGTCAGCATATATATAAACGAGTATTTGGTATTAACTGATGGCGATTCTAAGTTAAGCTTCATGAACAGAAACAACCACATGAAATAAAAATGGCATGCCTAGACGTAGGCGTAAACGAGATATGAAAAACCCCAAAAGCTGTAAAAGAACAATTAATGATAAAAATACCAGCTGTTTATCATCACTATAAAAAACACGAAGCCATAGCGCTCAACAAACCAGTGTTCAGTCGTTGAAACATTCTTGTATGAAGAGTTGATTTTTAAAACCGCTTAAAATGAACTATTATCATTAAAAGTTATGGACGATATAACTTCCCAACAAACAACAACACAAATTAATGACAACATAACTTCTTACATACAACAACACAAACTGTTGACCTTTGCATCCTGATGCGTTTCTGTATTTCAGTAAATCTGGATAAGTATGTCGCGAAATTGTTATTCCACATATTAATATAAAGTTGTAATACTTCATAATCCAAAATTTTGAGAATTTCTGACTGTCTTAATCTATCCTAGTGACCGTATAATAAAAGATACCACTGATTCATTCTGTAAGTTCTGCTTTATAATTATACTTACACCTAATTTTACATTTTTCGCAGTTATGGGTATTATATGGAAACAATTAAATATTTGAATTCTTTGAAATCTATTTTAAACACTATTTATAAAAGCTTTCCTATTCCCATAATGTTAATCTTGGCTACTGATCAGGAAATTCATTCCGAAACGGCTGTCTAGTGTTGCAAAATTAAAACATGTTTTGTTATAACTTCAAATACGGGAACATAAATAAAAAAGTGTAAAGCAACATAAAATCCGAGTTTTCTTAAAATGAACAAACACAGTTTGATATTGGGTCACATAACAATAATATGATTAGGATTTCTGGTCTGGGATACATTTGCATTGAAATTATATATCCGACTGTATATCAGTTATATGTTGAAATGTATATGTTGACTGGGAACAATAATTTCTCCACAAACATAATATGGTTGACTAGAATAGATACATACCTCCATCTGATCTAAAACAAACTCGATACAGAGAATTTAAATATTGTTTTAAACATCTTATTAATATATTGTGGTAACTGTGAATGGGAAACGTCATTATTAATTTAGCTAGATTGTCATTAAGATTCTTATGAACTATTAATCTGATGAGGATTATTCGACCTTTCACGATTTCATGTAGAATAAAGACATAAAGTTTTACTTTCTTAGAAAACTAACAGATCTGATAATAGTAAATCATGATTTAAATACGATTTTTACATTCCTCCAATAAATAGTTTGTTTGAGAATTCCGATGGTAGTTTGTTTCTCCGGTCGCTCCGGGAACTCCGGTTTCCTTCCAATAATCCTTAACTGACCGTCTTGATATGACTGAGACTTAAATCTCAATTACTCTAATCATCTTCAAAATGTTCAGAATTTCTTGATACGCAACATTTTCCTTATACACAAATTTTCATATGTCCAAATTAGAGACTGGGTGATTTCCTCAACAATTCTATGTCAACATGTACAATGTACTGTTGTTGGTTGTAAACATTATTTTTATGACATAACACTTCCATTTTATTCATGTCCAATGTTTAATTCTGTACTCATAAATAATCCATAAGAAGTTGTGTTGCGTACATTTCTCAGACAGTATTGACAAGAAAGCAGATATTTTGTCTTCGCTGTGGAAATTGTTTCTTGGCGTTTTGGTCACCTTTTTGACTTCGTAATGTGTTGTTGTCGTACGATAATATTAGCAAGAAGTTGCATATTGGTGTAATGTAAAACTCACTGAATACATCTGAATCAATTTTACATTAAGTTTACAAAAATATAAAAGCAGCGTTGCCTTGCAAATTTCGTGTGTGAGTAGAAAGAACTATTTTATTTGGTCGATTTGTATCTTTGAACTTTAACAATAATTTAACTTAGGATATTTTATTACATGAATACCTAATTTTTCTAACAAATATGTATGTTATTAAATTCAAAAACAGATGACCGACCTATACTATGTTTAAGCGCCATAATTTATACTTTAAGGTCACCATGCAACAATCAAATTATAAAATGGCCATTTTTGTTATCCTTTAACTACTTTTGGGACAAACCTTGCTGTGAATTGTTTACCATTGTTCTTAATAAAACATTCGCCTTCTTTACTATATTTGGGTATTACGCAAACATGTGAATTTTAGAATGAATTTGGATCGTCGTTGACATATTTATATAAAGTTATATTCTCCTGTTTACCATAAAATCTGGAATCTTTTTGGAAGTTTCGGACAAATTGACCATTTCAGTAGCAAACCAGTTCTAATGAATATTGACTAGAAAATATTTATATAAAACAGCGGTCTTTTTAATCTATAGTTATAATTCTATAAATATATTTAGTTTTAAATATAATTGTTTTTCTATTTAGCACCTTTATTGTGTAGCAGACTGATTTGCGAAAAACGAAATTGATATTGACGACATAATATTACCAGACGTTCAAGGTTGATAATATGTTTATTATACCTATCTTCTAACGACACAATGTATTTCAAGGAGTATTATATGAAATAGTTTGTTTTTTAAGGGTTCGTCGGACGTATTCACATGCCATTGGTTATAAATCAAACACAAATGTATACGATTCCGTCCAAAACGCAAAAGCAAAGATTTTTTTTATAAAAAGGACAAATTTAACTTCCACAATGGATGTGTGATCGGGTGCTCCGAAAAATCCATGCATTTAGTACCGAATCATTTGTTATCTTGCATATCTGTTGTGATTACTTTATTGCACCCACTATGCCTTGAGGTTATTAATTAAAAAATAATAAACTGAATATAGAATCAGGAAACAAAAATAACCCATATCATGCTAATTACCTTATTACCATAAGATGCAAACTCTGTCGAGACTATAATTTAAAAGCTTTTATGAGACCATGAGAAATTAAGCTTCTAGATATTTAAAATGCATTATTTCAATTAGCCTAATGAAAGTAAAAGTGGAAAATAAAATAATTATGGTAAAAATTTAAGCAACGATAAAACCAATGTCAATTAGCTGTTTCGAAAACATCGCTGGTGTATTCAAAGTGCAAAAGTCCCATTTGCATTAGCACCAAACAATGTTTATTTATATGAACAATTTTTCTACTTGAATGTTGATAGTGGATTATTCCAGTTTTAGAACTGAAAATAGCAAGATCAACATTACTTAATATTAATGACTTTCAATTACCATATATTCCGTGTTGATAACGTGTTAAGTATACCAGTTGTTTTTCTTTTTCGCTTCAGAAAACAGAGCTAACGGCGACAGTATAGTTTGGCTGAATTTCCGTTTTCACACTGTGTATATTAATGCTTATCATATATATAAAACATCTATTAGAAATTTTGGTCAGTTAAGTGCTGTAAAATTAACACTTGTAAAATATGCAATTATAAGACGCGAACAAGTAGACACACTGGTTACACCGCTGAATCTACTATAACTAAAACTGTAATTGAGCATGGATTTCAAATATGCTGCTACAGAGCTGAAGTTTTCGGGTCTTTGCTTTACACTGTCAAAACGAAACAATGTCATATTATGGCTTTGTACAATGTATGTAAATAATTTTACTTTTTGTTTCGATTTCTCATCAGGGAAGCCTTACAAATATAACTATAAACATGAAATCTATATATAGTTTCCACTACCTACGAGAAATACATGTATATACAATAAAACAAGTTGCTTACAAACACATTGTTGACGCAGGAATATTGCTTATCAAAGCCCTGAAAAATTTAATGTCCTAATCACAATATTTTAAGTAAAGTGGTGTCTATATCATGAACTGCCCTGGATATTTGACATCCAATAGTTCCATGTTCCTTTCATTCTCAATTTTGATAATAATTCCAAAATGGCGGATTTACCTAGCTGAAAAGCAGGTGCTTTACCTTCCGAAGCAATTGGCGTCACTTCTCTGGTTGAAGTCCAGGTGTATGACAGTTTTCAAATTTTTTACTTTGCTTCGGGATTGTGATTTGGACATGAATTGGTATTTTTGTTTTTGATTACAATCATTTTGATTAGTCACATTAAAGTTACCGTTCAAATATTGAGGACACGCGGTTGTTCTTAACATGTAATTGAAACATTTTAGCCTGAGGTATTAAGAGCAAATATTTATGTGTGTGAACGTCATAACGGATTGCATGTGCATTGATAAACATGAAAAATATAGCATGCCACCACCGTTATTCAGTTTTAGTTACATCCGACGTAAATCATACATAATATATTGTTTCTATAAGTAAAATTACTTAAGTGTGTTGCTACTTTTATCATGCAATGTGTTAGTCATACTAATTTAACACTCAAAATAACAGTTCAGAAGCAACGATTGCGTAAAAGTTGTTACAGATACCTCTTTAATATTTGAAAGACTCGGTACTTAGTAAATAGCAGATATATATCTAATATATTTGCATATACATGCAGGATATATTTGAGTTTGTGCATGGTTTGACTTGCTCCCCTCAAGGCAGGCATTAAGAAGTGATACCCGACATTGAATTTAAAGACTCTGTAATTTGGTGCGAGCACTCAACATACAACATTCAGCAATCAAGGCCCAACTCCTTTGTAATTTTCAAAGCAGTAAAAGATCCATAATTTATGGTTATAACTCTTTAACAAAACTGTGTTTATATGGGTTTGCTGAATATCCTGCAATTGTCTGGCGATAAAATAAAAAAGGACGGATTTGAGAAAACCAAATTGATATTAATGATTGCAAATTGCATATCCTCCTGGTAATGTGTCTATTGTATATATTTTCCGTAACACCATATCCCATGATCTATTATTTAAAAATTCAATTGTCTATATCTTTGATATTAATAAATAAAATTCACAATTGAAAGTTGTTTTGCTGATGTATTCTCTATAGATTGAGACATAAAGAGTGATAAGATAAGTTGCTATATTTGCTGGATATAGGGGTTGAAAACATAGAATAAACCGTGTCATGTTTCTTTTATTATCTAATTATTTAACATCAATATGTAATAAGTTAAGACTACTAGGATTATTAAACGTTTTTATAATGATTAGTAATAATGATTGAGGTGAATAACCTCCGTTTTTTGTCTATCTAGGCAGGTGCAATTCGGATGAATATAACATTCATAAATGTTATATCAGTATATATATAAAAAATATCTAATAATAACTGATGACGATTTTAAGTTTAGCTTTATCGACAACAAAATCTACAACATAAAATGAAAAACGGATTGCATAGGCGTATGAAAAACCCCGAAAGCTGTAAAAGAACAATTAATGATAAAAAACCCACCTGTTTATCATCACTATTAAACACAAAGCCGTAACAAAGCAAATACTCAGTCAATGACATATTCTTGTATAAAGAGTTGATTAAAAAAAACGCTTAAAACGAACTATCATTGAAAGTTTTTGACGATGTGATTTCCCAACAAACAACAACACAAATTTTGACAACATAACTTCTCACATAAAAAACAACACAAACTGTTTAACTTTCCATTTTGATGCGGTTTTTATGTTTCAGTAAATCTGGATAAGTCTTATTCCACATACTAATATAAAGTTTTAATTCTTCATAGTCCAAAATTTTGAGAATTTCTGAATGTCATGTCATCTTTCCTGGTGAGCGTGAAATAAAAGATACAACTGATTCTGTTAAGTTCTGTTTTATAAGTATACTTACACTTAGGTTTACAGTTTTTCGCTGTCGTGGATATTATATGAACACAACTAAATATTTTAATTTTTTAAAACAATTTTAAACAGTTTTATAATAGCTTTGCTATTCCAATAATGTTGAATTGAACTACTTCTCAGGAAATTTATTCTGAAACGGCCGCCTAACGTTGCAAAATTAAAACATGTTTAGTTATAACTTCAAATACGTGAATATGAATAAATAAGTGCAAAGCAACATGAAATTCGAGTATTCTTAAAATGAACAAAACAGTTTGATCGTGGGTCACATAACAATAATATGATTACGACTTCTGGTCTGGGATACTTGTGCATTGAAATTAAATATCCGACTGTTTATCCGTCACATGTTGAAATGTATATGTTGACTAGGAACAATTCCTCTGTGAAACCTAATATGTTTAGCTACAATAAATACATCCTCCAACTGATGTATAAACAAAGTCGATACACAGAATAGAAATATTGTTTTAAGCATCTTATTAATATATTGCAGTGACTGAATGGGAAACTCCTTTATCTATTTATCTAGGATGCCTTTAGTATTCTTACGCAGCACTCATCTAATAATGCTTATCGGAAGCCTCATTATTTCATGTAGAGTACAAAAAATACTTTCTTTATTTCTTAAATGACCAACACATCCGATAATAGTAAATCCTTACTGAAATACGAGTCTTTTATTCCTACTATGATTAGTAAAGTTTGTTTTATAATTCAGATGACAGTTGGTTTTTCGGGCGTTCCGGTTCCCCACTTACAATTCTTAACTGACCGCCTGGATATGACTGAGACCTTAATCTCAATTACCCTATAAATCTTTAAAATGTTTAGAATTTGAATACGCAACATTTTCTTTACACATAACTTTATTTCTATGTTCAAATTAGAGACTGGATGAGTTCCTCAACAATGGTATGTTAACATGTACAAATTACTGCTGGTTGTAAACATTATCATGTTTTTTATGACATAACACTTCCTTTTTATCCATGTTCTATGTATAATTCTGTACTCATAAATAATGCATAAGATGTGTTGCGTACATTTCTCAGACAGTATTGACAAGAAAACAGATATTTTGTGTCCGTTGTGTAAATTGTTTCATTACGTTTTTGTCATCTTTTTGACGTGTTGTTGTCGTAAGGTAATATTAGCAAAAAGTTGCATATTGATGTAATGTAAAACTTACTGAATAAATTTTGCATAACGTTTACAAAAATATTAAAGCAGCACTAGCGTTGTCTTGCAAACTTCGGGTTTAGGTAGAACTGTTTTACTTGAGCGATTTGTATTTTTGAATATCTATCTTATATTTTTCAATTACTTATTCATTTGATTTTATTTTTGCAATAAAAAGAATAATTAAATCCAAAACCTACATTGTCTTCAGTAAGCAATGCAAATTTATGACATGCAACTCTAGCTTGCACAAAGGCAAGTAACTAAAATGGTTTTATAAGGGAGTGAGGAATGATGCGACCATCATCCTGTAAATTTGTATAAACCATCAACTTTCGTAGTGCCTAGTCTGCAAAGTATTATCATGTTGACATTTGTCTTACACAGGCGGTCCCCTCTGGATTGTCTGAAACACATTTAAGGGTTATCTCGTCCCTAATGGGCATTCAAATGTGTAAACAATGTACAAGGTTTTGTTAAGGAAACGGATTTTTACTTATGCTTGGTGGCGAACATATACTTTAGATTAGGAGGTTAAAGAAGGAATAAAGCATTGACTGAGGAAGAAATTACTTTCATTTATACATATATACATGAATTGTTATACCGTTAGATGTATTGTTTAATAATGAAAAGATGGCATGTTATATATCATGCTTTGAAGGAAAGCATATTTTAAATAGCTTCCGACCATCCACAAGATTAAAAAATTAACAAATAATTGGACGGAAGATAATTTTAGTACATGGAGACCTTAAATTTCTCATAAAATCATGTATGTTTTTCGAAATTACATGGCCGAGGTATAATAACACGCGATACTTGAGCGACATACTATATACTCTAAGGTCACTAACAATAACAGTATAATAATGGCCACTTTTGGTATCCTGTAACTACTTCTGGTACCAAACTTGTTGTAAGTTGTTAACCATTGTGCACAATAAAATTTTCGCCTTCATTTTCATATTAGGGTATTGTGTGATCATGTTGGTTTTAAAACTATTTTTGAATCGTTGGTGGCATATTTTTAGTAAGTTAGTCTCCTGTTTACCATGAAATATGGATTTTTGTGGTAGTTGTGGAGAAATTGACACATCTGTATTATTTATTAAAAAATTCTATAGTTATTTGTATGTGTAACATTTTAATGTCTTTTGTATATTACATGTCCATATGTCATGTTCTACCTTTAATTGTTTTTGAAAAATTGCATTCAAAAGTAGCACATGGCAATTGATGTATTATGTCATAAAAATACAAAAGTAGCAAGTAGCGAATGCCAAATATAAGGAGAAACATTAACATATAACATAATTCGATAAAACTGCTATATTATTTTTTAGAAGTATACCAGTTGAAAATGAATGTTCACTAGTAAATAGTTATAGGACATGACGATCAATCTAATCTATGTTTATATATAATTGTTATCCCATTTATCACCTATATTGTGTCGCAGACTGGTTTGTGGATACCGAAATTAAATATTGACGACATAATATTACCAGACTTTCAAGGTTGATAATGTGTTTATTATACCTATCTTCCGACGACACGGTATTTCAAGGATTATTATAAAAAAACATTTATTTGTTTTCGACGGGGTCGCCAGACGTATTCACAAATCATTAGGCCTCGCTTCCCTGGTGGAAGTTTACGTGTCTAACCTTACTTCTCAGTTCCAAAGTTTTTACTTTGCTTCTGGATTGTGATTCGGACATGGATTAGTATGTTTGTTTTTGATCATAAATAAAACTCAAACGTATAAGTGTCTGTCCAAAACAAAGTCACAAAAACATGGCAAAAACGTTGCAAGAATTGGCAAATGTTTAACTTAACACATGAACGAACTTTCACTAGGAAAGTACGGCTATTTGTTTTGGAAGGGTAAGCAGCCCCAATTAAATAATGTATGCATACCCATAGGTTTAAGTACTGATGTAGGTAATATCTTGATCATTTGCTGTGGTTCAGTATTGAACCTGCAATGATTTGAGACTACAAATAAACGATGAAAAGATAATTACCTGAATATAGAACTAGGAAACAAAAATAACCTACATAGTGGTAATTACCTAATTACCATAAGATGCAAACTCAGTCGAGATTATAATTTAAAAGCTTTTATGAGACCATAAAACATTAAGTTTCTAGATAATTAAATATGCCCGGTTTGCAATTAGCCTAATGAAAACAAAAGTGCAAAATAAAATAATTATGGTAAAATAAATTAAGCAACGATAAAAATAAGGTCAATTAGCTGTTTTGATAACATAACTGGTGTGTCCCAAGTGCAATAGTACCATTTACGTTTACACCAAACTATGATATCTTTTACAAAACAATGATTAAATAAAATGGTAATAGTGGAACATTTTCTGTCATTTTCCTGTTTAAAAAATGAAAATATAATTTGTGCATGATCAAAACTAATTAATATTAATGACTTTTAATTAGCATATATCCCATGTTGATAACGTGTTAAGTACAATCAACTCCGTATACCAATGCTGATCATAAATCATATAACTATACATTAAATAGAAATTTTGGTTTCACTATTTTGAATAAAGCACTTATGATTTGGAAATGGTAATCCGAAACGACTGTCTAGTTTTGTATAATTAACACTGGTATAATAGGTAATTATAAGACGCGAACAAGTAGACATACCTATTTACTCCGCTGAATGTACTATAACTAGATCTTGTATGAACATTTTTAAATATACTGCTTTAGGGCTGAATTTTTCGAGTCTTTGTTAACATGCGAGGGGAGGTAAAAAAAGTTCATAGAACGGGGTATATATTGCTGCAACAAACCAAACATTTTATTATTTTTCAATATAGTCCCCATTTACCCCAATGCACTTAGCCCACTTTTCTTTCAGACTGTCTATACCTTTGAAATAGAAGTCTTCGGTTTGGTCGTGAAACCATGTCTCTGTGGCAGCCTTAAGTCCATCATCATCAGCAAATCTGATTCCCCGTAAATGGGATTTCAAATATCTAAATAGGAAATAATCATTGGGTGCCAAATCGGGACTGCAGGGTGGGTGATTAAGTTGTTCGAACTTGCATTCACGAATTGTTGTTTGTGCAATCGTTGACGTGTGCAGAGGAACATTGTCGTATAGAAGCAATACCCCTCGGCTCACCTTTCTCCTCCTTTTTAATTTAATAGCAGCTTACAGCTGCTTCATTAGATCAGCATAGTAAGCCCCAGTGATAGAGATTCCAGCAGGTTTATAATTGATTAACACAACACCCTCAGAATCCCAAAACTCAGTGGCCATGACTTTGTCAGCTAATGGTTGAGTTTCGAATTTCTTTGGTGGGGGTTAGGCCAGGGTGCTTTCATTGCATGGACTCTTTTTTTGATTTCTGGGTCCCAATGATGAATCAATGTTTCATCACCAGTTACTTAACGTAAATGGAAGCTCTACAGGTTATCATTATAAATGCCAAGAAGCTACCGACTTTACTGGAGTCTTTGAAAGTGATCCTGTACATTAAGATTTCTGGGGACCCATCTTGCGGAAACTTTTGACATCCTAAGATGCACATGGATAACCGTGTATACACTTCCATTTGAAATGTCACACTCCCTAGCTATGTCATCAATCCTAATTCGACGATCATTCATGATGAGGGTCTCAACAGGCGTGACAATTTACTTTGTGATGGCATCAGCTAGCCGACCTGACCGTGGGTCATCCTTCAGTGAGGTGCGGCCCCACGTTTAAATTCAGCTGACCATTTTGCCACTGTGGAATAGGCAGGACCACTGTCATCGTACACCTTAGCCATTCGCCGATGAATATCATTGGTATTTGATCCCTGTACTGTGAGGAACTTTATTACTGCCCAACATTTTGATTTTCCATCATTGCTTGATGGTTACCAACTTTGAATGCTTTTGAAAATTTCACAAATATGTTGTGACAAATAAACTTAATATGTTTAAAATGGCGGAATGTTGTGTTGTCTAAATAAGTAAAGAAAATATGTGTTACGCTTGGCTGAATACGCTGTTCTATGA
Organism: Anadara kagoshimensis; assembly: GCA_021292105.1. Taxonomy (NCBI): domain Eukaryota; kingdom Metazoa; phylum Mollusca; class Bivalvia; order Arcoida; family Arcidae; genus Anadara; species Anadara kagoshimensis. Next base: position 22,079,576 of record CM037873.1, read on the forward strand.
ACTTTCGGACTTCCCCTCGTAACAATGTGAAGTGATGGCATTGTGCAATGCATTTATAATTTTTCTTGTTTCGTTCATAGTTATCGAACTTTGTCATCAGGAAAACATTAAATATATTAAACTATATTAAGTTGTATATATTAATAACGTTTTAATATTTATGTACCCTTTAATTTTATTTTTGATGCTATTCGCCACATTGTATATATTTATTTATTTCAACTTTTCTATCGTCAACTTTCCTTTTCTATGCAGCAATTCTCCTGGTTATCCTACTTATATATACAACAAAGCTTACAAACGAGTTGTTGACGCAGGAACATTGCCAGCCTAGACTTATCAAGCAAGACCCTTAAACAGTATAACCCTTATCACAATTTTTTGATAAGTATAATGGTATCTGTATTCAAAAGTACCCTGAATGAATTTGACGTCCCATAGGTCCATGTTCCTTTCATTCTTAAATTTGACTATACAAGTAGCAGATGTAGCTAGCTAAAAAATGCGCTTACCATTTCTCTAGTTGAAGTCCAGGTTTTTAACTTCGTTTGACAGTTTTCAGTTTTAACTTTGCTTTGGAAGTGTGATTTTGACAAGGATTGGTATGTTTATTTTTTATTATAATCTTTTAAGAATAATTAAAGCTCAAATATTATGGTTTCTATAACAGTACCACATATGCTGATGCAATTTTGTCGCATTATATATTAACAACTTTTATGTTCATAAACGTTAAAAAGAATTTCATAATTTCATATGCCTTGAGTAAATTACATCAAGATGAATAAAACATTTAACCATCGTTAAACAGCTTTAGTTGCAACAGACGTAAATCTTGAATAACATATTGTCCTTATAAGTAAAAATGACTTTTAGTATATTGCTACTTATATCATGGAATGTGTTACAATATATACACTCAACATTTGGAATAACAGTCCAGAAGCACAATGTGTGTTAGAGTTGATACAGCCACGTATTTAATAATTGACAGTATTGGATGCTTAAAAATAATCATATATATCGTAACTATTTACCGTACACGCACGATATTCAGCAATATATTTTGTGTAACTGATGAATGTCCAAACAAACATCAGCAAAAAAAGCATGTCTGAAACGCATTGTGGTTTAAATGTACGACCAAAAAAAACAATTTTCTAACGTAAAACAAAAGGCACAAAAAGCGATATTGCATTTGGTTTGTTTTCATTAAAGCCAAAGAAATAAAGAAAATGTGTTTCCAGATTTCATATTACCACAACATCATTTGTATGTGTGATGTAAATTTGAGGGATCAATCAACTGATGTTTCTAACAATTAGTTTATTTTATGGTAAAACAGGAGTTCATTTTATAAAGTTTTAAATTTTCGTAATTATTGACCACTGTTTGTAAAGTCACTGGGTCTTTAAAGTCGTCCTCTAAATATACAACTTATCTAGATGTTTAGTCTTGTAATAAATTTCACAGTCTTTGGACAAATACATCATTGTTTCGAGTTGCCCTCCCTTTTTATGTCTTACTGTTGGTAAGAGCATGCTCTCCATCAATGTCTATCTGCTATAAGGAAAGCAATATCTGCAAAATAATACTCATGACACTTTTCGTAATGTGGTGTATTTCCGTAAATTCTAACTTTATATGTCATATCCTCATTTACGGTTCTTTTTTGTCCTGTTATTCATTAACATTGAGCACTGCAGTATTGCCATTGGATTGCTATACTGGATATTGAAGTTTGTGCTAAAATGGGGAATAAAAACCATTAAGAAGCTCTGTGTTAACTTCAGATTTATGGTTTTAATCAATTTTGATATGGTACCAATGTAAGGTTCTGAGGTAATAGTGATGCAATATTACTTTGATCGTAATTTAATTCACATTTGTTTTCTCTGATGATCAAGATTAATTTTGTATAATGCTTTTTCATGACTTTTACTTTTTCCCAGTACCACTAACATGATTAATACAACAAAGTATTGTCTCTTCATTTAGGAGCTAAGTGGTTATTTATCTTATGACCTGTAATGAATTTATTGGTCTTTTTGAAAATTACCTTGGACATATTTGACATCAGACAGTTCCACGTTCCTTTTATTCGATTCTATTTTGCGCGTTGCTGATGTAGCAATCCAGACAGGATATTTTTCCCAACCTTTTCAGAGCATATGGTCAAGATTCGTTTACTTTTATCAAGGTAGTGAGTTCCAAGTTAATAGAATAAGTTGAAATGCCAAGAGGAATTCGCAGACTGTTGATTGGCGAACATACAAACTTTCTCACACAAGATTATACCTAAAAAAATTTCAGCCTAAATGCTAAGACATGCTGTTATTCGTAAGTATGCCTTATAAACCAAAACCTTATGTCTTTGAAACATTTGATCGAAATTCGGAGAACATAAATAATATGACGTTACTCCGCCAATACACTATTTTTACAGGAGTGATTTAATCACAATTATTGAACGGAATTTAAACTATAAAACATAACCAACCCTTTATTATACCATTGTCTAGATCAAACACGTATGCAATATGCAAAGGTATTTGAATTTTTTTTTTTTTGTATTTGCAAATATTAGCAGTGTTTAAACTCGGTTTTTTTTTCAAAAAATCAGATCTATGGCTTAACCTTTGCAAATTTATCATTTGGATATTACTGAAACATGAAATTTGTTTTTAGAAAACTCTTGCTCACAAGTTTTGCCGATTCCCTAATATCAAAAAGGTTGTATCAATTTTAGCCCTCATACATACTTGGAACTCACTTCATTGATAAAAGTAAACGAATCTTGACCATATGCTCTGAAAAGGTTGGGAAAAATGTAATGTACACGACTGCACGACAGATGCCTTGTGAATTCATCCATAATAAAAAACAAACATACTTATCCATGTTTGAATCACAATCCAGAAGCAAAGTAAAAACTTTGGAACTGACAAATAAGGGTAGACACGTGGACTACTTCCACCAGAGAAGTGAGGCCGGGCACTGCGGAAGGGTAAGCACCTCCTGTTTAGCTACCTACACCCGTTACATGTATAATCAAAATTGTGTGAAAGGAACATGGAACTATGAGACGTCAAATATATCCAGGGCAATCCTGGACACATAGACATCAAACTTATCAAAAATGCTATGATGACCGCCATAAAACTTTTTGAGGGCCTTGATAAGCCTAGGCTTGCAATATCCCTGAGTCAACAATTATAAAGAAGATTTCAACTGTGTCTCTGGCTATTTCATCTTCAGTCTATTTACGTTTCTAACGTTTTCTAAAATTAGTATTTTCAAAGCAACATCTTCAACAGTCATTGCTTCCTTGTAACTGTATATCTCTAGTCCTTAATTTTATATCATTAGCATTCTTTTGATGAGGTAAATGCCTTCATCAGATGTTAGAAATAAGGTTTAATGTACGTGATGTGTATAAAAAGGTAGTAATAAAGAATAATTAGTTGTAAAAAAGTCTTCAAGGAATATTTACTCTACTTTTTGGACTTTTGTAAACTGCAGGGTTTTACATGCGTTCAGAGCTTATTAAATTATAACAAAATTTATTAAAGCGTATTCCACAGACAGCTCATTATTATGATATGAAAAGATCTCGACTGGTTTTTTTTAACTCCCAGTTTAATACAGAATCAAAGGCAGATTTTTCTCTTATACTAATACAACTTCTTTTACAGACATTGGCTTCTTCACATTTTGCTATTCAGACTGCTTGCAAATATATTGTTGAATCAGGGATATTGCAAGCCTATGCTTATCAAGGCCCTCAAAAACTTTAATGGCCGTCATCACAGTATTGTTGATAAGCTTGATGTCTTTGTGTCCAGGGTTGCCCAGGATATATTTGACGTCCCATGTTCCTTTCATACAATTTTGATTACACACGTGGCTGGTATAGCTTACTATACAGGAGGTGCTTACCCTTCCGGAGCACCCGGCCTCAGTTCTCTGGTGGAAGTTCACTGGCTTGTCAGTTCTAAAGTTTTAACTTTGCTTCTTGATTGTGATTAGGACATGGATTAGTATGTTTGTCTTTGATTCTATGGTTTACCCATTATGAGTAATAAATAATTGTTTTATACGATTCTAAAACGACTTTTTTTTTAAAATATCAATATTTGAAGAAAATATATCCTTTTATCTTAAAATGGTGCTTGTTTATCACAGAAACAAATGGTTTACGAAAAACAAGAGGTTTTAAACTGAATGGGTTATCAGAAACCTTTTTTAATTTTTGGTTTTCTTATTCTTTAAAGTTGCGTTGACGCAAATATGTTAAGGGAGATCTAGAAACATGTATAATTTGTATATTTTCTCATTCTCATTATATCATCCAGTGTCGTCTGGGCAGGTGTTGTTTTCCATTGGTTAAAACGTGTTTATTTTTTTACATATCTTTATTTCTTATTTGTTGATTGTGTTTTATTCTTCTTTTCATTGAGTTATATGTTCTTCTACTAATATTTCCATTTTCAATAACAATAAGCAAATGCAATAACAAAATGTGATTTGTAAATTTAAACATAGATTAGTATGTTTGTCTTTGATTTAAAACATGTACTTTATTACATCCAACATAAACAAAAACTATAGTTCACGACAAAAGATACCAGGCAAGACGAAACAGAAAATATGCAAAGGCACACAGAGTAAATATGTAGCTACTTTCTTAAGTGTAGTGACTCGCAACTGTATAGGCCTCGTGGTTTGATTGTAAGAGAGTACTGTTAAAAAAGTTAAAAATCTAAATGAATAAAATTATTTAAATATGTGTAAATGCTTTCTATAGCAGTAAGTCAATTTGAATTTTGAATGCACAATTGACATTTATTTGATAGCGCCGTTTAGATATATTGCTCCCTCTTAAAAACTTTGATAGATAAAAACATTTGAAGGACATGTAACATGAATATGTTATAACTTTAGTCGTACTATCTTCCTCAGATTTAAATTAAATTACATAGCACAGAGACATGTTTAAATGTGATCAAGACGATTGAAGGCACAACAATTCTCTCAGAGAATATAAGAAATTACTTGTTTGTCATATGCCATTTAGTAAGCCAGACAGTTTTAATTTTTTCCAGATTATGTAATGCAATTTATAATCCCCTTGACTGCAAACCGTTTTATTGTCCAGAAAAATTAATCCTATCAAACACATATAGCATTCAGTGTACGAATCACAATAAAAGTAAAACAACTACGAAAACTAGAAAATGAAGTAAACAATCAACAAGTGAACTTCCAACAGAAAAGTAAAGCCGGTGCTCCGAAAGGGTAAGGTTTATGAATATAAAACCTGTGATTGATTACTGCAATTCAAAATAAGTGACAAATGTCACAGCAAGTTTAGCCTTTTAGGATATTAAAATAAGAATGTTTTATTATACTGATTTTATAAGGTCGGTCCCCTTTTTGGGGTTCTTTTTCATAATAAATTATTTTTTTCAATGTTCTAGTTTGCATTGGATATTAACGAATACAATTCTTTAACTACAATTATTTTTAGTGCTGACATAGGTATTTCACAAATAACAAAATCGCTTAAAGTACATTTTAGATTTGATATGTACTACCAAAGCAAGTAATAAACTTAAATAAAATGCACCTAGTAACTAGAATGAGGCTAATTTAAGTCATGATCTTGGTGGGACTCGATTAAAACGTCGAGGGTAAAACGAGATACGTAAGAGCACTTTCGACACTTGGCTTGGTTTGAAACGATTCACCGCTATTTCGAATCTGTTCGATATATTTACTCGGTCCGGTGTTCGATGTTTTCCGTTAATTTTCGGTTGGAATCATTTCCGTTTTCTAGTCCGTTTTTTGTTGTTAACTTCAGTGGAAACACTATGGCGGATAACTTTCAACCAATACACACAAGAAATGCCCTTTTTCGTTCAGATCGGCGGTCTGGATGTACTTCGGTGTAAGAGACGGTGCAAATAAAACTGTATGTAAAATTTGTTATTCTTAAGTCAGCTATCGGTGTGGGAATACACACAACAAAGCCAAGAAACTTCGAAGAAAGGTGTACATGAAAGCAACGAAATCTTTTGTCTACTCGTTTTTTTTTAAATACATATGCAGTGTATCGTATCGAATATAACCATATCGCCACCTCCGTATCACGATCGTGAGGGGCGTGTAGTGTCAGCCCCATATTTGGCTACCGTGGTCACTAGGTTTAAACCCCTGATACGTACATGTAAATCAATCGTTACATAAACAAACATCAACATGCTACTCTCGTATTATATCCGTTTGACGCCACATTTGATCTTGTCTAAGAAAAAATTACAGGACTTTGTATTTCCAAGAAACAAGTTTGAAATGCGAATAAAACCTTTTTTACGAAAACAACACTATTTTAAATCAGAAAAATATCAAATAGTAATATTATTGACAGTACCTAACAGGTTTACGTCTTCAAGTCCTAATCAACTAAACATCTTGCACTAATCCTTAAGTACGTAAAATGTCTCAGATTAGATTTCCAGTAAAATAGTTCGTATGTAAATGAAATGAAATTTCCGGTTGTTTACTTAATATCATGACATTTGTAGGTTGAATCAGTACTCCATCTTGCTAAGTCACGCATTGGATTTTATTGAAAATATCCAGTTCTTTGTCTTTCCTGATATTGGTTTACCAGCACATGTTTTCAGTTACGGATTTCTATATTCCTATACAATATTTCAAAATTAGGAACCAAATTCCCGTATCTCTCTCTCTCTTTCTATATATATATATATATATCTATATATATATATATATATATATATATATATATATATATATATATATATAGATAGATAGATAGATAGATAGATAGATAGATAGATAGATATTACAAAATACACGTCAATCAAACTCAATATTGTCTTCAAATGCAGCAAAAAATCAGCGATCTTTTATTTACGCAGTTGATTGCTAAACAACAAACACAAAAATGACATACTTGTTATAAAGAATTCTCAATAATATTTCCATGATATTTAATACCACATACATCTATTTTGAGTCACACGTGGGATTTATCTGATCGCGCATATTCTAACTTTCATGATTTCATTTGTATAAAAACAAATTCTGATATCACCATGATCTACAACAATACATCATTAATTCTGATCTTTATTGATATCAAATCTTTCTTTCTTTGTTTACCTTTGTTTGGAATAAATATAACAATGACTACAAAGACAAAGACACTGACCGTTGACGTCTTTAAAGTAAATCTTTTCCTGACTAATTGGACCAGGAATATACTGCATTCTGAAAATGAAAAATGAAATACTGCACCAAGTAACCAACATGAGGTAATTATATAATATGTTATCATTTTATCAAGTGACATATTTGTAGGATTCGAATCTAAGCGGTGAGAAACACTTTGACCCGAAAGTGCGCAATTTATTACTAAGACACCGATGCCCTCCGATTACAACTCAAAATACGTAACGTAGACAATCATCGATCTTATAACTTATCCGTTTGACGGACAAAAACAAATATTTTCTTAAAAAAGATTACATATTCCTTGTATTTTCGGGATATACATTTAAAATGTAAATGAAAAACATAGGCTTGAATACACATTATTTTAAATGAAAACAGCAAGGCTCTTTACAGTATTTGAATAGCGTCCTGATTAATTAAAAAATTTACATTAGCCAAAAGTTCGTAAAAATGTCTAAAATAAGACTTTCTGTTAAAGCTTCCATATGTAAATGAAATCAAATTTCCGGTTGTTTACGTTATTTCATGGCATTTATAGGTTGAATCGGTGCTCTATCTGACTAGATCATGCATTAGATTTCATGAATAATATTCAGCGCATTGTCTTTGCTGTTTCTGTTTTTACAAGAACATGTTTTTAGATTTCTATACAGTTTTTTATTTATAGATTAAGAACCAAATTTCCGTTTGGATAAAGATATGTTTGTATGTTGTACTGATTACAAATCAGTCAAACTTAATAATTTTGTTCAAACAGGAACTGCGAAACTGCAAATTAAAGACCTTTTATTAACGCAATATATACACTAAAATGACATACTTGCTATGAAGAAAACTTAATACATGTAAGATTTTGCCTGGTTTTCAAAACAGCGATTCAGAGTCACAACTGCGATTAATCTCATCGTGCTTATGGTAACTCTCAAAATATCTGATATTTCCTGACAAAAAGCTTCAGATTTCTTGTATTTCCAAGATAATTATTCAAAATGAAAATGTTAAACATAGTCTGCAATAAACATTTTTATAAATAAGAAAACAATAGCAATACTATTTACAGTATTTGAAAAGCTCTATGTTCAAGTCCCGATGAACTAAAAATCATTATATTACCCTTCAGAGTGAGTTAAGTTCGTAAAGTGTCTAAGATTAGAGTTTTTGTTAGATTTCATATGTACATGGAATTTCCTGTTGTTTTTGTCACAATATGGCATTTGTACAGGGTTAGGTTGAATCAGTCATCTATCTGATTAAATGACGCATTAGATTGCACTAATAATACCAAGCTCTGTTTTCATGTTTGTATATAGTATTTCTTGTATAGAATAGGAACATTGAAAGCAAACATACTAATCCATGTCCGAACAACAATCCTCTAGAAACAAAGTATAAAACCTTGAAACTGACAAGTTAGGTTAGACACATGTACTTTCACCATGAAAGTGTGGCCGGTGCTCCGGAAAGGCAAGTACCTCCTGTTTAGATTGCTTCTGCACCCGTCAAGTGTGTAATCAAAATTGTGTGAAAAGAAATGGAACAATGGGACGTCAAATATATCCAGTTCAATCATGAGACACAAATACACCAGAAGCAGAAGATATATGCGTTTAGATATAGACACATATGCATATTGTACCCAATACAGGTAGCTCTTCACTCTATACGAATAGTTTTGTTCAATTTAAGACTAACTACAATTCAGTTATGTTATTATCGCAGTTAATTTTTGACGTCAAAAGCAAAAAAAGCAGATTTACCTTGTTATATTTTTACAGAACTTAATTTATTTTTTTGGCTACAGCAGTTCTAAGTCCCACGTGGAATTTATCCGATCGTGCTTATTCTTTTTTTTCATGATAACATTTGGATAAAAGGCATACATTCTAATATCACCAATATCTAAAACAGACCTTTATTATATCAAATCTGTTTACTTTTGTTTTTGTTAAAAAAAATAGTCAACGATCATAAAAACTTTGACCGTATAAGTTCCGGAAGTAAACGTTTTCCTGACATACCATCCCTATTATTATGTTGCAATAAATAACTATTCGACCGTGATATATCCAATGCGTGGTACAACGTTGGTCGTTATCATTAAGTTTTATGGGTAAAATATTCCGATAAGATGAAATTCACAATGAGTTTGACGTATCATCAACTATTAATAAGAGTTTGAAGGATAATTTTGTACTTATAACTATTTACTGAACCGTGATATCTTGTACGTTACGCAGACAGTTTTGACACGGAAGCGGATATTTCATCTCCTTTAAAAAATTATGTGATTTGCTCATGTGTATTTTCACGTCTTCGACTATGTGATGTTGCTAATATTCTGAAGTACATTTTCAGTCTAATGCACTAAGTTTTACGCAACAAAATGCAATATTTACATTCTTTCTTTATTGTTTTTGTTTACTTAACCGTCATATTTTGTAGATTTTGTGGACATTTTGACACGGCAGCGGACATTATGTCACCATTATAAAAAATATCCGATTGCGTGTTTATACCACATTTGACTATGTAATGATGGTGTTTTTAAATACATTTTAGACTTATTCGACAAGTTTAACGTAAGCCATATTTCACATTGTGTAAATTTTGACTATTTTTTCCGGTTTTCAGTTTTTCTTTTGCTTTTAATAATTTTTAACATGGACAGGTATATTTGATCAAAAGCCTCAAAGCTAAAAGTCCTGGTGCTTGAAATGTATTCTGTCTGTATAGAAATACTAAAGGTGTAAAACTACAATCAATAAAACAACTACATTATCCCAGATTTCCGTTTAGGGTTCGTGTTATATGCCGCTACTGCATATTTTATTCATGAAATAACTATTTTAATGCATTTAATGTCACGTTCACAGTTTGCAGGGAGTAATAAATTAAAGCTTTTTGTTCTCACGTTGTAAAAATTGAAAGTAACAGACGGTAAAACACGAACACCTACACTTTTGTTGGGAAGTTATGTAATATATCACTGTTACAAATTAATGAATTAAGCAGATTCAGTAGATAGGTAATTACATGCCCAATCAATTATTTTACCTAATCTACAACTAATTGTATTCACCCAAATGCGAGTAACATGCAACTCATGTTCTTTGCTACTTTGTGTTATGCCAGGTAAATTAATATTTTCAGCAAAAGAGCAGCAGTATAGAGCTTTTATATTATAAGTTAAGAACCAAATTTCCGTTTAGATCAAAAACAAACATACTTATCCATTTCCGAATCACAATCCAGAAGCAAAGTAAAAACTTCGGAACTGACAAGTTAGGTTAGACACGTGAACTTCCACCAGGGAAGTGATATAGAAACATATGCCTTTTATACCTAATACGCGCCGTTAAAAAATAATCAATTCAAAAATAACACAACCTGCAAAAAAATGGCATGCTTGCTATGACGAAATCTTATTAATATTTTCCCGTAATGTATCTATTCAATACCACAAACACATATTCTGAGTCCCGCGTGGAATATATCTGATCGTGCTTATTCTAACTTTCATGATTTAATTTGGATAAAAGACATAAATTCTAATATCACCAATATCAATAACAGTTTAACCAGATCTTTACTAATATCAAAACTTTGTTGGCTTTTGTATTTTAAAAACTTAATGATCAACAATCATAAAGACTTTGACCGTTTAAGTTGAGGAAGTTAACGTTTACCTAACAAACCATAACTATTTATGATTTTGTTCTAATAAGTAACCATTCAACCGTGATCTATTCAATTGTTGGCATATTGTTGACTTATCATTAACTATTCACTTGACTTAATATTAACTAATCACTAGAATGTATGATTCTGTTCATATACCTATTCACTGAACTGTGATAGATGTAACGTTACGCAGACCGTTTTGACACGGAAGCGGATAATCAGTCTCCTTTAAACAAATTTTCGCATGCGTTTTTATCGCATTTGACTACGCGAAATTGTTTTTGAGTATTTATTACAGATACATTTTAGTCTTATTCGCCAAGTTGTACGCAAACATATGAAACATCTGCATTGTTCAAATTTTGTCGTTTCACTTAACCGTGGTTTCTTGCACCCAAGATAGAAAAATCCATAAAAGAGAGGTGCAAGATATATCCATCCTGTACCCCCCCCCCCCTGTGCTAGATAACCTACACGCCGTTTTCCCCGCAACATTTTATCAATAAAATCAGAGATGTATCAATAAGTTGAAATTGATTTTAAATTGAAAAATTGTACTTTGTATCATGACCAAATATATTAGAACTCGGGTTGAAATTTCCCTATCTGGCACTACAAGTTGGACTGTTTTAATCGGGCACGTTTCGCGGACATTTTAGACACGGCAGCGGATATATTCGTCCCCTATAAACAAATTATCTGATTGTGTTTTTGACCCCTATTTGACTACTGTGAACTCATCATATATCGTGTTGACAATTTTTTGATACCTTGATTTTGAAATTCATATGCCAAGGAAATGGTATATTTAACTATTAATAGAAAATGAATTTAGAAAACCCCCAATAATAAATTTCTCATAACTACAAAAATTGGAAACCAGAAAAATGTTTATTGCACATTGTTAAATGCGTTAAAGGTACATTTTCAGATTAATTCCCCTTGATTAACGTATGGTATATGACACAGGTAAGTATTTAACTGAATTTGTCCATTTTCAAAGTTTAAACCACGCTGTTGTGGTTATGATTTGAACACGGACAGGTACGTTTGTATTTGGTAAAAGTATTCGCGCTAAACGTCTTAAGTTCTTTTTGTCTGCATGTGAAATATTACAAAACGAGCAAAAATTTAAACTTTTACAGAGTCTGAGATTTTCGTATACGCCAGCGTTATACATTATTAATGGAAAAGCTAGTGCATTTTAATGTCACGTTTAGAGTTCGCAAGGAATAATAAACTAAAGTTGATTGTTCTACCTTGTATACAGACAGCTTAACACACTAATTGAAAGAAAAAGCCTTTACCCGGTTTTTTGTTTAGTAATTGTGTAATATACCACTGTAACATATTAATGGATTAAGCATTAGTTTCAGAAGATTGATAAATTATATGTTCGATCAATTATTTTGTACCTAATCCACAGATTTTATCCATACATGTAGATTTGTATGAATATCTAATCTAATACACGCCATTCCAGCTAAACAAAACTCCACGTGTCTAACCTGACTTGTCAGTTCCAAAGTTTTTTGGATGGGGATTCGGACATGGATAAGTATGTTTAATTTTGATTTGATGCAGAAATAACAAATTAGCATTTCCTTTACAAACACATTTAATTTCTTGACAAAAAAAGCAAAATGAAATTCTTACAGCGACAGATTGTTTTATCTAATATGTCTATTCAATACCAAATACAACCAAGCGTAGTCCAACGTGAGAATGTTCTGTTCGCGCTTATTCTTACTTTTATGATTTCATTTGGATAAGAGACATTAATTCTATTATCACCAATATCTACAACAGTTCATTATTAAACCTGACCTTTGTTGATATCAAACCTTTGTTTACTTTCGTTTTTGCTAAAATGTATCGCTGACGTATACCATCGTATAGACGTATACTAACCAAGTTGTTCCTGACCTACGATTACTACTTATGATTCTGTTGCCACGAATAACCATTTGACAGTGATATATCAAATTATTAGAATACCGTTGGCTGTAATCTTAAACTTATTGGGGTAGAATTATTGTTTTGATAAGTTGAAATCCAAAACTAGTTTGAAATGAACAGGAAGTGCTTACGCTTTCGAAGCACCCAGTCTCACGTCTTTGGCGAAAATTTGCTAGTTTAACCATCAGTTTATACTTTGCTTCTGGATTGTGATTCGGACATGGATTGAAATGTTTGTTTTTGACTTGCAGTACTAATCTTCACTGATTTATCATTTACTATTTTAACCCATTAACTCAACCACAATTTCTGGTGCGTTCCGGAGATATTGCTGACATATTGAAGCAAATATTCCGTCTCCTTTACAGAATTTGTCCGATTGCGTTTCTGTCTTGTATTTCACCATTAATGTTGATAGTGTGTTAAAATACATTGTAAGACTAATTCGTCTAGTTTTAAATAATCCATATGATAAATATAACATTTCCTGAGACTTTAAATTAATTTTTTCCCGATTTTCATAGTTTTCAATTTTGCATTTATGGTTGTGAATTGGACATGGACCTGCAAAGTGTAAAACAACAATCAGTAAAACATTGCAATGTGTCATTGTTACATTTTTTACGTCACGTTTAATGTTTTCAAGAATTAATAAATTATACTTGATTGTTATTACATTGTATACACAAAAGGTAGCACAATATAAAACACGATCATTAAATGCAGACGCCAACATTCAGTTTTTGTTTAGTACTTGCGTAATATATCTTTATCATATATTTTATTAAAAGATTAAGGTTATGTTTCAGCATATTTGTACAATGTAATATAAATCCCACGTTCAGTCATTTATCGTGTACCTGTTTTGCATCCGATCCAATCTAGATCCTGATAACATACAGCACAGATACAGCACAGCAATGTAAATCAATCCCCAGACAATAAAATGTTGGAACATTCGACGATATAGCCATGGCTAGTTTATATATTTAAATGATATTATCTTTTCTTATTTTTCACGTATAATTTCCCTGTATCACAGGAGAGTTGATTTGCGGTCGCCAGAAGTAAAAGACTGATATTCACGGTCAATCATTTCTGTTTGGGGTTTATGCATTGAATAATGCATATATAGTTTATTCATACAATAAACAAATTCTGGGTATGTTATTGTCACGTTTACAGTTCTCAAGGTATATAAATTAAAATTGATTGTTCCTAACATGCAGATTTTCAGACAGTAAAGCACGCTTGTTGAAAGCAAACGCTTACCCTCAGCTTTTTGTAAAAGGTTTTATGTAATATTCCTTTATAATATATTTTATTGAAATATTTCAATATATTTGACAAGGTAATATGAAACTATATTCATTCATTTATTTTGTACCTGTTATACATCCATTCTAATCTAAATGCTGATAACATACAGCACAGATACAGCAAAGTAATGTAAATCAATCCTTTACAATGATTGTTAGAACCTTCGACAATATAGCCAAGTCTACTTTATAATGAAAAGATATTACTTTTTCCCATTGCAATTTTTCACTGATCATTTTGCAATTATCACAGAAGAAGGGATTTGCGATCGCTAGAAGTAAACGACTGGTATTCGTTTTATATATTTTATCTATAATTATTGTCACGTTTACAGTTTTCAAGGAAAACTAAATTAAAGTTGAGTGTTGTTACCTTTTAAACATGCAATGTTACAGACAGTAAAGCACGCTTGTTAGAAGCAAACGCCTACTCATTTTTAATAATGTATCTTTATTACATATTTTATTGAAAGATTAAGGATTTGTTTCAGTATATTTGTACAGTGTAAAATAAATTCCATGTTGAAATAAGGGATACACAAAAGGTCACAGACAGTAAAACACGATTGTTAGACTAAGCTTTTTGTTAAAAGATTTGTACAATATACCACTGTTACATACTTATTTTACCAGATTTTCAACCAATCTTATCCAATGTTCATCATATACAGTACAGATATACGGATACACCAAAGAAATGTTAAGCAATTCTCATACAATTCAACATTAGAACACACAATGTATGGTTAGAACATTTAATGATATTGATATGGCTATATGAGATTTGATGAGGACATCTGACTTTTTCACTCATTGACTTATTCATTTTGTCTTTAACAATTATCATAGAAATGCTTTTCGGTACATGAAAGAAAACTACAAGTATATACCGTCCCAGATTTCTGTTTCGGATTCAATATACCATTCTTATATATATATATATATTATATATATATATATATATATATATATATATATCTATATATATATTATTTGTTGAGTAATTTAATTAATTAGTTTATAGTACATTTAAATGTTTACGGTTACATATTTTCAATTCAATCACAAGAGATAAATAAAAGGTAGTTGTTTTGTTTTTGCTATGTAAACTAACAAGGCGACAGTAAAAACAATTGTTGAAAGCAAAAATTTGTTTAAAATATATGGCAATATACCGTTATCACATATCTAATTGATGATAAAAGGTTTTGTTTCAATAGATTTGTTTATGACTTGTTCAATTATTTGGCTGTCACCTGCTATTAATCCGATTTAATCCAACAAAATGCTGATAACATACCGCGCATTTGTACAGATGCGCCGATTTACTAGAGTTTATTTCAAGGAAATGTAAATTAGTTCCATAAAATGAAACGCAAGAAATTAAAAAAAAAAACCCAGTAAACTTAGGTATTCAAAATCACATATAAATCCAATTGTTTTTATAAGTTTAGGCAAATTATTCTTAATTAATCTAAGAGATAGTCACAATATGTGGGAATCGAATGATAATGAAATATGACACAAATATTTTGCATTCGATTTTTAAATCGCGATTCGAAATATCCGCTGTATTTATGGCTATTTTTTTAACGAAGATAAGTTCATTTGTTTCGATTTTCACCCATTGTATGGAAATTATTACTAGAAAACACATTTGCAAGATGTAAATTGATATTAACGACCTAATATAACCCGCAAACAGGGTTCATGGATTTATTATTTTAACTGAGTCACACCATATTTTATGCTTACATAGACATTAAAGAGTAGAGGACGTGCCAATAAAATCACTAGTTATTAAATAATACAAGGGGATTTAATGATATATGATCGTCGTCGGTATAATATTTATAACTGGTCTCAGTTAGTTACTGTACCTACAATAATTCAGACCACAAAAGGGCGATAAAGGATAATTGACTGAATATAGAAACAGAAAACAAAATAAGCTTTATCGAGCTTTATTTGGAAATTATAAATGGAAACAAACTCCCCTGATACTTCGAGAGTTATTAAGCTGCCAAGAAACAATGAAAGTCATCACTCTCACTGATACTTCAGTTTAGGCTTAGGTATTTAGCAGTGGAATTACGAAAATTAAAATAAAAAGATTTTTAACTAACACATTTTTAATGAAAGTAAAAACAAAAATAAAATACAAGCAAACCGGTTCATGTTCAAATCTCCAATCCCTAAATCAAAGAAAAACCTAAAAAAATTGACATGATAACTTAATCACGTGAACTTCAACTAACGAAGTAAGGCCGAAACAGTTAGCATCTCCAGTCTAACTACAATGTATCTACACCCATCAATTGAGAATGAAAGAAACAATGTAACCAGAACAATACATTAAGCTTGACATTTTATGTTTGAAAAAAAAACTTTTTAAAAAAATGTTTCCACTAAAACGTTATTAAACTTGAGTAAAGAAAAATATAGCAAAACAATTTATAAAAGGACCACAGTATTTATCCCGTAAAAAGACAAACGTATTGAGAACACATTGAATAAACACAAATGTTATTATGCAATGCGTGATTTATAATGGAAACAATTGCAATTTAAATTTAATATAGGATTATTACAATTTATTGTTAAAACAAGAGAAAGAGCTTGTCTATACTATTCATATAATTGGTAATTGGTAATGTATTCCATTATTTGTGTTATAAGCATCAAATTGTACTTTTAACCACCCAAAGAGGCATAAACAAACTTAGGTTTTCTTTATGAAGCCCCCTTTATGAACAAGTTTGTATTTACAGGTTCAAAAATTACGAGTAAAAACCAATTGGGATACAATTCTACTGGCCTTTATAAGCAGGTGACCCTTAAATAGAGATGGTCTATAGGCAGGTTGGACTGTTTATACAAAAGTAAAAACAATTGCATGTGTTGAATCCATAACTTCAAAAACCATCTTCGTCGGATAACATTCAAACACATTAGAGGACATTTATATTGAACGTTTTCATCATTATTTAAAAAACGACTAGCATTGGAAGCTCTCACTTGAAACAAAAAAGCTATGTCAAATACTTAACTTGGTCGATGAGATAAAATGTACTTTTTTTTACTTTCATGTGTTATTTATATGTATGGACATCAAATACTATAATACATGCCTAAGGGTACAATATCAATTAATGTATATTTATCATGCAACCATCGAGTCGAGTACGACAGAGGCTGAACTTTGAATAACATTTACAATATTATTCCCATGAGTCGTGTCCTCTTAATACACTAATACTAGCAGGCAGAAATGGATACGTAACAGTATAGAGATTCATACAAACCAGATGTTTCCTCTTAACATTGTTAAGATTTGGTACAGCCACCATGAAGCGACTTATATATCCAACGCGTCCGATATTTTACATATTAGTAAAACAATACAAGTGGTATCCTGAATAAATAAAAATTGTGTTGTGGTTACTAGAAACCATTTAAACATCAAAGCATTTCAGAGCAAACAACTTTATGCCCATACCCTTGCATATTTAGCGGTGTTTAATGCAAAAGATATAAAATTTATATATCTCTTTTAGTTTATTCCAAACATATCCAAACAGTAAGTTACTGCAAAGCATCTGCACTTTAATTATTGTATAAGGAAAATATCATACAATAATACCATAGCAGATAATCGTGAAGGCGGCCAAAATCAATCAAAAAAATTTTCAATGTAAGAAACATAAACGCTTACTTATCCATCAGCATGTTATAAGCCCAGTAGCAACAATATTGTCTTTCTTTAATTCGTGCGATAAATTAAATATAGCACATGACAAGTCCTGTTTAAGTTATTTCTTTAAATTTCAGCAGTAGCACTTGTCAATGCAAGTTACGTTTATTATAAAAGGAATATAATCAAAGTTAGACAAGAGTATATTTCTATGATTATATAATAGATAATTTGTCTAAAGCAGCAAAGAGTTGAGCCGAATACTGGATTTTTAAATATGTTCGCTCAGTGACTTTAGCGCCTCTTTTTAAGCTAGTTATATCTCATATGTAAACTCCCTACTTTGTCTTTTTCACTTAGAGACGTGTTGTGATAGACTTTTGTAACCTTTACTTGCAATATTTCTTCTTTAAGTTGCTTTATGAAATAAGAGCCATCGACTAAAACAGTTCATTAAATAGTGACTGTTCTTCTTTCATTATTTCTTTTACACGAATGCCATAAATGAATCCTATTTTATAATTAAAGTCGCTGAAAATGCTGGTGATTTTACATGTTGTTTCAACCTGAAAATATACAATGCTTTTGATGACTCTGGATATGCACCACTTGTTATTGTATTTCTATCGTTTTAGTCAAGGTTAAGATCTTATTTTTAATTTTTGACATAATATTACCTATAATTAACCATTCGTTTGTAAAAAAATCTATTTATTAGTCTACAGTTTGGTTAAATGTAACCTTTCATTGAAATATCATTGTTATTTCAACACTGATTGTTTGAATCAACAGTTTTGTGTAATATTTAGCCTTTTTTGACATATCGTTAGTTATTTTACAAAATTTGAGATTCCATTCAATGATAAAATTTAGTACTTTACCAAGAAGTTTGATGCAGAAGCAGATGATAGGTCTTGTTTGATATATTTTTAGACTGAATTTGGTCTCCGACATCACTTCTTCAAGTAACGTTTAACAGAATCTAAGAATGTGCATATGGTAATAACCAATTGATTTAGGCTAAACAATACAAACACATATATATTGAAAAATTTTATCATTCAACTCAACATACAGATATATAGATGACGTTCTGTCTCTTAACAATCCTAAATTTGGATACTATGTAAATGTCATCTATCCTAGTGAGCTTGAAATAAAAGACACGACTGATTCCTCAAGCTCTGCTTCATATTTAGACTTATACCTTAATTATGACGCACACGAAAGGCTACATTTGAAAATTTATGACAAACGTGAAGACTTCAATTTTTCTATTGTCAACTTTCCTTTTTTATGCAGCAATATACCTGCTTCTCCTGCTTATGGTGTATTTGTTTACCAATTAATAATCTATGGTAGAGCTTGTTCCCACTACGGGGACTTTGTACAACGAAGTAGGCTGCTTGCAAATAAATTGTTGACTCAGGGAGATTTTAAGCCTTGGCTTATCAAGGCTCTCAAAAAGTTTTATGGCCGTCATCACAGTATTGTTGATAAGTTTGATGTCTCTGTGTCCAGGATTGCCCTGGATATATTTGACGTCTCATAGTTCAATGTTCCTTTCACAAAATTTTGATTACACACGTGGCGGGTGTAGCTAGCTAAACAGGAGGTGCTTACCCTTCCGGAGCACCCGGCCTCTCTTCTCTGGTGGAAGTTCACGTGTCTAACATAACTTGTCAATTCCAAATTTTTTACTTTGCTTCTGGATTGTGATTCGGACATTGATCAGTATGTTTGTTTTTGATTATATCACTTGCTGATGTGATTTAGACATGGACCAATAAATATGTGTTTGATTTAAAGGAATATATAATCTAGGTCTACTTGGTCAGTGTTGATTCTTTTAAATAATACAATAAATATATCAATTAATAAAAATTCTAGAATGTTTATTCTATTGCTACTATTAAACGCAGAAAGATCTTAAATACAGAGATCACATTTTATATACTAACCGCAAAAGAGTTCCAGTAATGATAAGATATACATTTCTACTCTGTCACGTCAAACTCCATGGCTTATTATAAAAAAAATCAATAATCTTGGACACATTTGTATAAAACATCAAGAGGTTTGACTTAATTATTATTAATATGATATAAGTAATGCATCAGTAACTGTCAATGTTTTCACTGTACTCAGACTACAAAATGCAATAAAATTATAGCAACAGGGGAAAGAAATAAGTCAACATAACCATGCCAAAATGTTGAAATCAAAATTACAAAAGCAAACTAGAAACACGTAACCTTTTGCTAGGGAAATGAGGCCGGTTTCTCCAGAATAGTAATTGTCTCCTTTCTGGCATGTTCTTCCAGAGAATGAAAAGAACATGGAATTAAGGGAAATGAAATATATACAGGGCAATTCAGGATAGGAACATCTTTATTATCAACACATTTTGATAACGGCGATGAAACTTCTTAAGGGCATTGATAGCACTAGGCTTGCATCATCTCAGAGCCTTCAATTCATATGTAAGCAGCTGCTTAATTGTATAAAATCCTCGTATTTTGAGCAAGATATACTGAAACGTATGTTAAAAAACAATGTTTAATTACGTTGTGTTATTGTAACTTTGTAAAACATTGACAATTAGCACACTAACATACATTTAAGAACCAACTGCTTCACTAGCTTAAATAACGAGCATGTAAATTGATTACGTTATGTAATATAAATTCGTGTTCCGAAAACATTTTGCACATAAGAAATACAAAAGGAAAAAACTGTAGTCATTACTCCTTGCTCAGTTTGCAATCCTTTGTCAATATAAATCCTTAAGAAGTTAAAAATCAATCCAGAACGTAACGTTACATTGTTATTACATCAATTATCTGCTCTTTCCATTCTCTCTCTAATCAACGCCGATTATACTAGATTTAATGCAGTATTAGATTAAAGTTTTTGTAACAATCGATACCCAAATGTTTAAATTAAACAAACTAAAACAAATTACTATTTCATTGTTATTCAATTAAAGATTTTTGACTTTAATAATAGTTAATCTTACAAGGCTTAATTCCCGTTCACGACTTAATGGAAATCGTGTTTAATTATTTTTTAAAGTTATGTTTGGTTCCAATCATAATCTATGTTTCATCAGCACTTTGATGTTTTTTTCTCTCTTGACATGTTTTCTTTTTCCAATTTAACATCTTCACTGACAATTACAAACATGTACTTATATATCTATGTAGTTATTTCGACATCATTAGTATTCTTTTGCTAGAGAGAATGACTTCATCAGATGTTGGAAATAAAGTGTAATGTACGTGAGATGTATAAATAACTGTAACCAATCCGAACTTAAAATGTTAAAAGACTCCACTAGAGAGATCTACTCAATGTTTACTACTCAAATTTTCAGTAATTTTCTACTACAGGATTTCTAAAAGGTTCGTATAGGGTTGATCAAGGTTTTCCAAAAACGTTTTGTCCGTCATAATAGCATTGGTGATAAGTATGATGTATCTCTATTCAAAATAACACTATGTGTCTTTTTTTGTTCCATGGTTCCTTTTATTATATATTTTGTTTACACATAAGAGGTGTTTACCCCCTCCGAAACACCCGGTCTCTTTTCCTTTAGTGGAAGTTTACGTGTTGAATTTTGTTTGCCAGTTTCAATTTGTTTCTGTTTGGATTGTGATTTGGACATGGATAAGTATCAAATTCAAAGATTCAAATGAAATTGACGTAATGTCATAGTTCATTCATCGCGATATCACTTAATGTTGTTCGTGCATTCTAATATAATTAAAGGATGGAACACTTCTGACATGTACTTTATGCTACAGTAAATTTTATAGTTTCAAAATTCTCAGTTGATTTTTATTCCACTTTATTTTTTAAATAAAGTTTTAAAACATTCGTGAATTGAATCAATCCATTAAAGTAATTACATGTCCTTTTAGATGCAATCAAGGCTTTTTAAGAATATTGTTATGTTCTTTTGAACCTAAAATTGCTTGTTACGTAAGCATTGTTTGAGTGCATAAACAAGAAATCGATAATTTTGAACTGAATAAAATTTAATGACAATTTTTGTTATATTCAAAGATAGCCGGTGTTCGATATCTATAATCGAATAGATGTCTAGTGACTTTTAGATGCAATGATGCATTTAGGTCTGTTGCAGATTATGATTCATGAATATAAAAGGTCTCAGTCAGAAAGGCAATTTAAAGGTCTATAAAAGACAGAATAGTCACTTTTATCTAACATTAGACTAGTTTTTCTATCTAATTTGACAAAATACAAGTTTTATCGAACACGTATGATGCAGGATCTTGTATCACCACATTGTGGCGATACAACATTGGAGGTAAATAACACGTGCACTTCTCATTGTGACGTTTTTGGGAACTCTACGATTTGTCAAATGTAAACAATGACGTCATTACTACAGAACATGTCATAACATAGTTCAGTTGTTTTCTGTGGTAAAATGTTTTTTTTCACATACATGTAAAGTATTGTTTTTTATAATTGAAATTAACCTTATTAGAAATATTAGATAAAAATATCATATACACAGTGTGTATGTACAACCCTTCGTATCAGGTCTCGTCCTTTTTTCGAAGCTGTATCACTTCTCGTCGCGCAAGCGCGACTCGTAGTGATACCACTACGAAAAAGAAACTCGACCTGATACTGAGGGTTGTACATACACACTGTGTATATAATATGTATGTATCATACGTGTTCACTGTCATAGATACTTCATACTCTAGAAACTTTGACATTGGTTCCCGATTCTATTGTTCAATATATCCACGATTCGAAGAAAAGGTTGGGGTATAATGGTTTGCGTCTGTCTTTATGTGTTTCCGAAATACAACATTTTTCAGCAACTACTAAACATAGCCACTTGAAATTTTGTGAACGGAATCAGTATTAGGCCTCATGCCGGACATCTACATTATATTTACCGACTTAGTTTATATTTTACAACGGTTAAAATTTGCGTAAAAATTTTCTAAGCATCTGTTAATGAGATCCAATTAAAACTTTGAGGTCCCATAACGCAGGTTCCTATTTTAAGTTTGCCGGACACCTACTTTTTTGTTAACTAACATAGATTATTTTTTAAACATATACTGTCAATAGTTAAATTTAAAAGTGGGGGTATACAAAATGAGCAGTTATTTACAGATTTCTTTTTATCAAAAGTCTGGAGTTTCATCCCCGAAGCAATTTTGTTTGTTTTTTATTGAACTATGTTCTAGTTTGTTTAGGCTTTTGTCGAATGTATGTTGTTTTTTCTACAAATTCATCTAGTCATTAACTAATGTGTACTTTGATAGAACAGAAACTAAATAATCAAAATCCGGTATGATTTAACAGGTATTGGTATAAGTCTTTTATCGTGAGTTGAGTTGATTTTCATTACAAATTCATTACTAAAAATAATCTTATTTTATTTTCGTTATAAATTATCACATTATCCACGGAATTACCATTTAATCATAGTGCATTTTGATGTCACGTTTACAGCTCTCAAGGAACAATACATTAAATTTGAGTGTTTTACCTTGTAAACATGCAAGGTTACAAATAGCTTTTTGAAAGAAAACGCCTTAACTCGACTTTTTGTTTAGAATTGTGTAATACACCGCTGTAGCAGACTAATGAATTAAGCATTAATTTAAGTAGATTGATAAATTATATGTTCCGTCAATTAATTTGTACCTAATCTGCATATTCTATTTTAGATATAGATATAAATAAATATCTTATCTAATACGAACCAGTCAAACTTAATACGAAGTTTTGAAAATGAAACTACAAATCAGCATTTCTTTTATAAACGCCGCTAATTTCAAGACAACTAAAAAAAACAATTCTTGCAGCGACGAAATCTTGTATCTGATATATCTTCAATACAAAATACAGCCAAACGTAGTCCCACATGGGATTTATCTGATCGCGCCTATTCTAACTTTGATGATTTCATTTTGATAAGAGACATAAATTCTTGAATGTCCAAGATCTACAACAGTTCATTATAAAACCTGACCTGATATCAGAATTTTGTTTACCTTTGTTTTTGTCAAAACATATTACTGATTGTAAAGACGCTGACTGTACAAGTTGTGGAAGTTAACGTTTTTCTGTCCGACACTCGCTACTTATTATTCTGTTTCCATAAATCATTATTCCACCGTGATATATCCAATTACTGGAATAAAGTTGGCTGTAATAATAATCTTATTGGGGGAGAATTATTATTTTCAAAAGTTGAAATCCAAAACTAGTTTGAACAAAAACAAGAGATGCTTACTCTTCCGGAGCAACAAGCCTCACCTCCCTGGTGGAAATTCAGGTGCTTAACCTTACTTGCCAGTTTCAAAGTATTTACTTTTCTGGATTGTGATTCGGACATGGATTAGTATGTTTGTTTTTTCATTTGAAATAGTAACGTTTTTTTCGTTTATCATTCACTGTTCACTTGACTGTTCACTAGAGTTTGAGGAATGATTGATCTGTCCTTAAACCTATTCACTTAACCATAATTTCTGGTGCGTTTTTGAGATATTGCTGCAGATTGAAGCAAATATATTGTCCCCTTTAAACAATTTGTCCGATTGCGTTTCTGTCGCGTATTCGACCATTAATGCTGACAGTGTGTTAAAATACATTTTGAGACCTATTCGTCTAGTTTTAAATAATCCATATAAATTCTCACATTTCCTTCGACTTTAAATTTTCAAAGTTTTCAATTTGCATTTATGATTGTGGATTGGACATGGACCGGCAAAATGTAACACAACCAACAATAAAACAGTACACTGTCTCAGATTTCTGTTGGAATAACTATTAGTGTTAGTTAAATTTTAATGTCACGTTTCATGTTTTCAAGGAATAATAATTTTTATTTGATTGTTATCACTTTGTATACATACAAGGTAGCACAGTGTAAAACACAAAACACTCAGTTTTTGTTTAGAATTTCCGTAATATACTTTTATTATATATTCTATTAAAAGATTAAGGTTATGTTTCAGCATATTTGTACAATGTAATATAAATTCCACGTTCAGGCACTCGTCGTTTACCTCTTTTGTATCCGATCTAATTCAAATGCTGATAACATACAGCACAAATAGCTGGATACACCAAAGTAATGGAAATCAATTACCATACAATGAAACGTTAGATCCTTCGACAATATAGCCATGCCTAGCTAAACAGAAGGCGCTTACCCTTTCCGGATCACTCAGCCTCACTTCTCATTTCTAACCTGACTCGTCAGTTCCAAAGTTTTTACTTTGCTTCTGGATTGTGATTCGGACATGGATTAGAATGTTTGTTTTTGATTATATATTGAAAACATATTACTCTTTCCCATTTTTTAAAATTTTTTTTATCGTTAGAAGTAAAAGAATGGTATACACGGTCAAAACTTTCTGCTTAGGGTTTTAACAGTGTATGATGCTTATTTATTTTTATGCAATAAACATCATACTTTGAATAGTGCATGATATTGTCACGTTTACAGTTCTCAAGGAATAAAAATTGAGATTGATTGTTCCTAGCTTGTAAACCTGCAAGGTAACATACAATAAAGCACGCTTTTTGAAAGCAAACGCATACAATCAGCTTTTTTTAAAGGATTTATATAATATACCAGGCCTATATTACATATTTCATGGAAAGATTAAGATTTTGCTTCAGTGTATTTAACAACGTTATATGAAATCTATATTCATTCATTTATTTTTTTTCTACCTGGTATACATCCAATCTAATCTAAATGCTGATAACATACAACACAGATATAGCAAATTAATGTAAATCAATCCCCTTACAATGAAACGTTAGAACCTTCGACAATATAGCCAAGCCTAGTTTATATAATGAAAAGATATAACTTTTCCAATTTTTCACTGATCATTTTGCTATTATCACAGTAGAAGTGATTTGCGGTCGCTAGAAGTAAAACGACTGGTATACTTTTTATATATTTAAATCATACAATAACTTCCTTAAAAACTTGCACGGTTACAGACAGTAAAGCACGCTTATTGGAAGCAAACGCCTACACTCAGTTTGGTCATTTAGGATTTGTGTAATATACCTTTATTACATATTTCATTAAAATATTAAGATTTTGTTTCAGTATATTTGTACAATGTTATATAGATTTCATGTTCAATTACTTATCATTTAACTGTTTCCCATCTGATCTTATCCAAATACTGATAAGTTCCATGGTGTAACTAGCTTAACAGGAGGTGATTACCCTTCCGGACCAACCGACCTTACTTATCGCGTGTAACCAGACTTGTCAGTTCCAAATGTTTTACTTTGCTTCTGGATTGTGATTCGGACACGGATTAGTATGTTTGATTTTGATTACGGATACACAAAAGGTCACAGCCAGTTAAGAACGGTTGTTAGACTAAGCCATTTGTTAAAGAATTTGTATTATATACCACTGTTACATATTTTATTTTACTAGATTTGCAACCAATCATATCCAATGTTCATCATATACAGTAAATATACGGATACGCCAAAGAAACCGTTCCCATACAATTCAGCGTTAGAAAATACAGTGTAAGGTTAGAACAATTTATGATATTGCTATGGCTATATGGCATATAATAAAGACATGTGACTTTTTTAAGTTTTTGACTAATTCACTCTTATCATAGATCTACCTGTAGATCAAAGGAAACTACTGCTCTACACCATCACGGATTTGTAATATACCATTGTTTTATATATTTATTGATGAAACACTTAGTCTTTTGTACATTTAAATGCTACGTTTACATTTTTCAAAATAAGATAAATTAAAGATGGTTGTTCTCGCTATGTAAACTAACAAAGCAACAGTTAATACAATTGTTGAAAGCATACAAACACATTTTTTGTTAACAATATATGCAATATACTGTTATAACATATCTTATTGATGGATAAAAGGTTTTGTTTTAGCACATTTGTTAATCGTGTGTTCAATAAAGTAATTTTTACTTGTTTATGATCTAATCTATTTCAACCAAATGCTAATAACATACCGCATATGAAAGAGATGCGCGAATTTACTACAGTTTATTACAAGGAAATGTAAATCAGTTTCATAAAATGCAACGTAAGAACATTAAACAATATACAGTGAACTTAGGTATAAAAATCAAATATGAATCTATTTGTTTTTTAAAAGTTTAGGCAAATTATTTTAATTAATCTAAGTGCTAGTCACAATATGTGAGAATCGAATGATAATGAAATATGACATAAATATTTTGCATTCGATTTTTAAATCGCCATTCGGAATATCAAAGTCTGCTGTATCTATGACTATTTTATTTAACGAAGATATGTAAATTTGTTCCAAATTCACTCATTGTATAGGAATTATCACCAGAAAAACTGATTTGCGACATCTAAATTGATATTAACGACCTAATATTACCCGCAATCGCGGTAATGGATTTATTATATTAACTTAGTCACAACATATTTTTAGGCTTACATAGACATTAAAGAGTAGAGGACGTGCCAATAAAATCACTAGTTATTAAATAATACAAGGGGATTTAATGATATATGATCGTCGTCAGTATAATATTTATAAATAGCCTAAGATTGTAACTGTACGTACAATAATTCAGACCACAAAAGGGCGATAAAAGAATAATTGACTGAATATAGAAACAGAAAACAAAATAAGCTTTATCGAGCTTTATTTGGAAATTATAAATGGAAACAAACTCCCCTGATACTTCGAGAGTTATTAAGCTGCCAGGAAACAATGAAAGTCATCACTCTCACTGATACTTCAGTTTAGGCTTAGGTATTTAACAGTGGAATTATGAAAATTAAAATAAAAAGATTTTTAACCAACACATTTTTAATGAAAGTAAAAACAAAAATAAAATACAAGCAAACCGGTTTATGTTCAAATCCCCAATCCCCAAATCAAAGAAAAACCTAAAAAAATTGACATGATAACTTAATCACGTGAACTTCAACTAACGAAGTAAGGCCGAAACAGTTAGCATCTCCAGTCTAACTACAATGTATCTACACCCATCAATTGAGAATGAAAGAAACAATGTAACCAGAACAATACATTAAGCTCGACATTTTATGTTTGAAAAAAAACTTTTTAAAAACATGTTTCCACTAAAACGTTATTAAACTTGAGTAAAGAAAAATATAGCAAAACAATTTATAATAGGACCACAGTATTTATTCCGTAAAAAGACAAACGTATTGAGAACACATTGAATAAACACAAATGTTATTATGCAATGCGTGATTTATAATGGAAACAATTGCAATTTAAATTTAATATAGGATTATTACAATTTATTGTTAAAACAAGAGAAAGAGCTTGTCTATACTATTCATATAATTGGTAATTGGTAATGTATTCCATTATTTGTGTTATAAGCATCAAATTGTACTTTTAACCACCCAAAGAGGCATAAACAAACTTAGGTTTTCTTTATGAAGCCCCCTTTATGAACAGGTCTTTATTTACAGGTTCAAAAATTACGAGTAAAAACCAATTGGGATACAATTCTACTGGCCTTTATAAGCAGGTGACCCTTAAATAGAGATAGTCTATAGGAAGGCTGGACTGTATATACAAAAGTAAAAACAATTGCATGTGTTGAATTCATAACTTCAAAAACCATCTACGTCGGATAACATTCAAACACATTAGAGGACATTTATATTGAACGTTTTCATCATTATTTAAAAAACGACTAGCATTGGAAGCTCTCACTTGAAACAAAAAAGCTATGTCAAATACTTAACTTGGTCAATGAGATAAAATGTACTTCTTTTGACTTTCATGTGTTATTTATATGTATGGACATCAAATACTATAATACATGCCTAAGGGTACAATATCAATTAATGTATATTTATCATGCAACCATCGAGTACGACAGAGGCTGAACTTTGAATAACATTTACAATATTATTCCCATGAGTCGTGTCCTCTTAATACACTAATACTAGCAGGCAGAAATGGATACGTAACAGTATAGAGATTCATACAAACCAGATGTTTCCTCTTAACATTGTTAAGATTTGGTACAGCCACCATGAAGCGACTTATATATCCAACGCGTCCGATATTTTACATATTAGTAAAACAATACAAGTGGTATCCTGAATAAATAAAAATTGTGTTGTGGTTACTAGAAAACATTAAAACATCAAAGCATTTCAGAGCAAACAACTTTATGCCCATACCCTTGCATATTTAGCGGTGTTTAATGCAAAAGATATAAAATTTATATATCTCTTTTAGTTTATTCCAAACATATCCAAACAGTAAGTTACTGCAAAGCATCTGCACTTTAATTAGTGTACATGTATAAGGAAAATATCATACAATAATACCATAGCAGATAATCGTGAAGGCGGCCAAAATCAATCAAAAAAAATTTCAATATAAGAGACATATACGCTTACTTATCCATCAGCATGTTATAAGCCCAGTAGCAACAATATTGTCTTTCTTTAATTCGTGCGATAAATTAAATATAGCACATGACAAGTCCTGTTTAGGATATTTCTTTAAATTTCAGCAGTAGCACTTGTCAATGCAAGTTACGTTTATTATAAAAGGAATATAATCAAAGTTAGACAAGAGTATATTTCTATGATTATATAATAGATAATTTGTCTAAAGCAGCAAAGAGTTGAGCCGAATACTGGATTTTTAAGTATGTTCGGTCAGTGACTTTAGCGCCTCTTTTTAAGCTAGTTATATCTCATATGTAAACTCCCTACTTTGTCTTTTTCACTTAGAGACGTATTGTGATAGACTTTTGTAACCTTTACTTGCAATATTTCTTCTTCCATTATTTCTTTTACACTAATGCCATAAATAAATCGTATTTTATCATTAAAGTCGCTGAAAATGCTGGTGATTTTACATGTTGTTTCAACCTGATAATATACAATGCTTTTGATGACTCTGGATATGCACCACTTGTTATTGTATTTCTATCGTTTTAGTCAAGGTTAAGATCTTATTTTTATTTTTTGACATAATATTACCTATAATTAACCATTCGTTTGTAAAAAATATATTTATTAGTCTACAGTTTGGTTAAATGTAACCTTTCATTGAAAATTCATTGTTATTTCAACACTGATTGTTTGAATCAACAGTTTTGTGTAATATTTAGCCTTTTTTGACATATCGTTAGTTACATGTATTTTACAAAATTTGAGATTCCATTCAATGATAAAATTTAGTACTTTACCAAGAAGTTTGATGCAGAAGCAGATGATAGGTCTTGTTTGATATATTTTTAGATTGAATTTGGTCTCCGACATCACTTCTTCAGGTAACGTTTAACAGAATCTAGTAATGTGCATATGTTAATAACCAATTGATTTGGGCTAAACAATACAAACACATATATATTGAAAAAATTTTATCATTCAACTCAACATACAGATATATAGATGACGTTCTGTCTCTTAACAATCCTAAATTTGGATACTATGTAAATGTCATCTATCCTAGTGAGCTTGAAATAAAAGACACGACTGATTCCTCAAGCTCTGCTTCATATTTAGACATATACCTTAATTATGACGCACACGAAAGGCTACATTTGAAAATTTATGACAAACGTGATGACTTCAATTTTTCTATTGTCAACTTTTCTTTTTTATGCAGCAATATACCTGCTTCTCCTGCTTGTGGTGTATTTGTTTACCAATTAACAATCTATGGTAGATAGATTTCCACTACGGGGACTTTGTACAACGAAGTAGGCTGCTTGCAAATAAATTGTTGACTCAGGGATATTGCAAGCCTTGGCTTATCAAGGCTCTCAAAAAGTTTTATGGCCGTCATCACAGTATTGTTGATAAGTTTGATGTCTCTGTGTCCAGGATTGCCCTGGATATATTTGACGTCTCATAGTTCCATGTTCCTTTCACAAAATTTTGATTACACACGTGACGGGTGTAGCTAGCTAAACAGGAGGTGCTTACCCTTCCGGAGCACCCGGCCTCTCTTCCCTGGTGGAAGTTCACGTGTCTAACATAACTTGTCAATTCCAATTTTTTTACTTTGCTTCTGGATTGTGATTCGGACATTGATTAGTATGTTTGTTTTTGATTATATCACTTGCTGATGTGATTTAGACATGGACCAATAAATATGTGTTTGATTTAAAGGAATATATAATCTAGGACCACTTGGTCAGTGTTGATTCTTTTAAATAATACAATAAATATATCAATTAATAAAAATTCTAGAATGTTCATTCTATTGCTACTATTAAACGCAGAAAGATCTTAAATACAGAGATCACATTTTATATACTAACCGCAAAAGAGTTCCAGTAATGATAAGATATACATTTCTACTCTGTCACGTCAAACTCCATGGCTTATTATGAAAAAAAAAATCAATAATCTTGGACACATTTGTATAAAACATCAAGAGGTTTGACTTAATTATTATTAATATGATATAAGTAATGCATCAGTAACTGTCAATGTTTTCACTGTACTCAGACAACAAAATGCAATAACATTATAGCAACAGGGGAAAGAAATAAGTCAACATAACCATGCCGAAATGTTGAAATCAAAATTACAAAAGCAAACTAGAAACACGTAACCTTTTGCTAGGGAAGTAAGGCCGGTTTCTCCAGAATAGTAATTGTCTCCTTTCTGGCATGTTCTTCGAGAGAATGAAAAGAACATGGAATTAAGGGAAATTAAATATATAAAGGGAAATTCAGGATAGGAACATCTTTATTATCAACACATTTTGATAACGGCGATGAAACTTCTTAAGGGCATTGATAGCACTAGGCTTGCATTATCTCAGAGCCTTCAATTAAAATGTAAGCAGCTGCTTAATTGTATAAAATCCTCGTATTTGGAGCAAGATATACTGAAAAGTATGTTAAAAAACAATGTTTAATTACGTTGTGTTATTGTAACTTTGTAAAACATTGACAATTAGCATATACATTTAAGAACCAACTGCTTCACTAGCTTGAATAACGAGCATGTTAATTGATTACGTTATATAATATAAATTCGTGTTCCGCAAACATTTTGCACATAAGAAATACAAAAGGAAAAAACTATAGTCATTACTCCTTGCTCAGTTTGCAATCCTTTGTCAATATAAATCCTTAAGAAAATAAAAATCAATCCAGAACGTAACGTTACATTGTTATTACATCAATTATCTGCTCTTTCCATTCTCTCTCTAATCAACGCCGATTATACTAGATTTAATGCAGTATTAGATTTAAGTTTTTGTAACAATCGATACCCAAATGTTTAAATTAAACAAACTAAAACAAATTACTATTTCATTGTTATTCAATTAAAGATTTTTGACTTTAATAATAGTTAATCTTACAAGGCTTAATTCCCTATTCACGACTTAATTGAAATCGTGTTTAATTATATTTTAAAGTTATGTTTGGTCTAAATCATAATCTATGTTTCATTAGCACTTTGATGTTTTTTTCTCTCTTGACATGTTTTTTTTTCCAATTTAACATCTTCACTGACAATTACAAACATGTACTTATATATCTATGTAGTTATTTCGACATCATTAGTATTCTTTTGATAGAGAGAATGACTTCATCAGATGTAAATAAAGTGTAATGTACGTGAGATGTATAAATAACCATAAAATCCGAACTTAAAATGTTAAAAGACTCCATGAGAGATCTACTGAATGTTTTCTACTCAATTTTTCAGTAATTTTCTACTACAAGATTTCTAAAAGGTTCGTATAGGGTTGATCAAGGTCTTCCAAAAACGTTTTATGTCCGTCATAACAGCATTGGTGATAAGTATGATGTATCTTTATTCAAAATAACACTAGGTGTCTTTGTTGTTCCATGGTTCCTTTCATTATATATTTTGTTTACACACATGACGTGTGTAGCTACATAAATAAGAGGTGTTTACTCCCTCCGAAACACCCGGTCTCATTTCCTTAGTGGAGGTTTACGTGTTGAATTTTGTTTGCCAGTTTTAATTTTTTCTTTCTGTTTGGATTGTGATTTGGACATGGATAAGTAAATTTGTATTCAAATGAAATTGATGTAATGTCATAGTTCAGTCATCGCGATATCACTTAATGTTATTCGTGCACTCTAATATAATTAAAGGATGGAACACTTCTGACATGTACTTTATGCTATAGTAAATTTTATATTTTCAAAATTCTCAGTTGATTTTTATTCCACTTTATTTTTTAAATAAAGTTTTAAAACATTCGTGAATTGAATCAATCCATTAAAGTAATTGAACGTCTTTTTGGATGCAATCAGGGCTTTTTAAGAATATTGTTATGTTCTTTTGAACCTAAAATTGCTTGTTACGTAAGCATTGTTTGAGTGCATAAACAAGAAATCGATAATTTTGAACTAAATAAAATTTCATGACAAATTTTGTTATATTCAAAGATAGCCGGTGTTCGATATCTATAATTGAATAGATGTCTAGTTACTTTGAGATGCAATGATGCATTTAGGTCTGTTTTAGATTATGATTCATGAATATAAAAGGTCTCAGTCAGAAAGGCAATTCAAAGGTCTTTAAAAAGACAGAATAGTCACTTTTATCTAACATTAGACTAGTTTTTCTATCTGATTTGACAAAATACAAGTTTTATCGAACACGTATAATGCAGGATCTTGTATCACCACATTGTATTGATACAACATTGGCGGTAAAGAAAACGTGCACTTCTCATTGTGACGTCATTGGTAACTCTCCGATTTGTCAAATGTAAACAATGACGTCATTACTACAGAACATGTCATGCGTCTGTCTTTATGTCTTTCCGAAATACAACATTTCTCAGCAACTACTAAACATAGCAACTTGAACTTTTGTGAACGGAATCAGTATTAGGCCTCATGCCGGACATCTACATTCAGTTTACCGACTTAGTTTATATTTTGCAACGGTTAAAATTTGCGTAATAAATTTCTAAACAACTGTTAATGAGATCCAATTAAAACTTTGTATGCTAATTCAGTATGAGGTGCCATAACGCAGGTTCCAATTCTAAGTTTGCCGGACACCTACTTTCTGTTTACCAACATAGTTTATTTTTTATACATATACGGTCAATGGTTAAATTTAAAAGCGGGGGTATACAAAGTGAGCAGTTATTCACAGATTTCTTTTTTATCTAAAGTCTGGAGTTTCATCCCCGAAGCAATTTTTTTTGTTTTTTATTGAACTATGTTCTAGTTTGTTTAGGCTTTTGTCGAATGTATGTTTTTTTGTCTATTCATTAACTAATGTGTACTATGATAGAACATAAACTAAATACTCAAAATCCTATATAATTTAACAGGTATTGGTATAAGTCTCTTATCGTGAATTGAGTTGATTTTCATTACAAATTCATTACTAAAAGTAATCTTATTTTATTTTCGTTATAAATTATCACATTATCCACGGATTTACCATTAAATTATAGTGCATTTTGATGTCACGTTTACAGCTATCAAGGAACAATAAATTAAATTTTATTGTTTTAGCTTGTAAACATGCAAGGTTACAAATAGCTTAACACGCTATTTGAAAGAAAACGCCTTAACTCGGCTTTTTGTTTAGAATTGTGTAATACACACAGCTAAATAAATATCTTATCTAATACGAACCAGTCAAACTTAATACGAAGTTTTGAAACAGAAACTACAAATAAGCATTTCTTTTATAAACGCCGTTAATTTCAAGACAACTAAAAAAAAACAACAATTCTTGCAGCGACGAAATCTTGTATCTGATATATCTTCAATACAAAATACAGCCAAACGTAGTCCCACATGGGATTTATCTGATTGCGCCTATTCTAACTTTTATGATTTCATTTTGATAAGAGACATAAATTCTTGAATGACCAAGATCTAGAACAGTTCATTATAAAACCTGACCTGATATCAGAATTTTGTTTACCTTTGTTTTTGTCAAAACATATTACTGATCGTAAAGACGCTGACTGTACAATTTGTGGAAGTTAACGTTTTTCTGTCCGACACTCGCTACTTATTATTCTGTTTCCATAAATCATTATTCCACCGTGATATATCCAATTATTGTAATAAAGTTGGATGTAATAATAATCTTATTGGGAGAGAATTATTATTTTCAAAAGTTGAAATCCAAAACTAGTTTGAACAAAAACAAGAGATGCTTACTCTTCCGGAGCAACAGGCCTCACCTCCCTGGTGGAAATTCAGGTGCTTAACCTTACTTGCCAGTTTCAAAGTATTTACTTTTCTGGATTGTGATTCGGACATGGATTAGTATGTTTGTTTTTTCATTTGAAATAGTAACGTTTTTTTCGTTTATCATTCACTGTTCACTTGACTGTTCACTAGAGTTTGAGGAATGATTGATCTGTCCTTAAACCTATTCACTTAACCATAATTTCCGGTGCATTTTTGAGATATTGCTGCAGATTGAAACAAATATATTGTCCCCTTTAAACACTTTGTCCGATTGCGTTTCTGTCGCGTATTTGACCATTAATGTTGACAGTGTGTTAAAATACATTTTGAGACCTATTCGTCTAGTTTAAAATAATCCATATAAATTCTCACATTTCCTTAGACTTTTCAATTTTGAATTTATGATTGTGAATTGGACATGGACCGGCAAAATGTAACACAACGAACAATAAAACAGTACACTGTCTCAGATTTCTGTTTATAATTCGTGGAATGTGTGATTGTTACATAGTTAATGATGGAATAACTGTTTAGTGTTAGTTAAATTTTAATGTCACATTTCATGTTTTCAAGGAATAATAATTTTTAATTGATTGTTATCACTTTGTATACATACAAGGTAGCACAGTGTAAAACACAATCATTGAATGGAGACACCAAAACTCAGTTTTTGTTTAGAATTGATGTAATATACCTTTATTATATATTCTATTAAAAGATTAAGGTTATGTTTCAGCATATTTGTACAATGTAATATAAATTCCACGTTCAGGCACTCATCGTTTACCTCTTTTATATCCGATCTAATTCAAATGCTGATAACATACAGCACAAATAACTGAATACACCAAAGTAATGGAAATCAATTACCATACAATAAAACGTTAGATCCTTCGACAATATAGCCATGCCTAGCTAAACAGCAGGCGCTTACCCTTTCCGGATCACCCAGCCTCACTTCTCATTTTTAACTTGACTTCCAAAGTTTTTACTTTGCTTCTGGATTGTGATTCGGACATGGATTAGAATGTTTGTTTTTGATTATATATATTGAAAACATATTATTCTTTCCCATTTTTTAATGATTTTTTATCGTTAGAAGTAAAAGAATGGTATACATGGTCAAAACTTTCTGCTTAGGGTTTTAACAGTGTATGATACTTATTTATTTTTTATGCAATAAACATCATACTTTGAATAGTGCATGATATTGTCACGTTTACAGTTCTCAAGGAATAAAAATTGAGATTGATTGTTCCTAGCTTGTAAACCTGCAAGGTAACATACAACAAAGCACGCTTTTTGAAAGCAAACGCATACAATCAGCTTTTTTAAAGGATTTATGTAATATACCAGGCCTATATTACATATTTTTTGGAAAGATTAAGATTTTGCTTCAGTATATTTAACAACGTAATATTAAATCTATATTCATTCATTTTTTTTTTCTACTGGTATACATCCAATCTAATCTAAATGCTGATAACATCAACACAGATATAGCAAATTAATGTAAATCAATCCCCTTACAATGAAACGTTAGAACCTTCGACAATATAGCCAGCCTAGTTTATATAATGAAAGATATAACTTTTCCAATTTTTCACTGATCAGTTTGCTATTATCACAGTAGAAGTGATTTGCGGTCGCTAGAAGTAAAACGACTGGTATACTTTTTATATATTTAAATCATACAATAACTTCCTTAAAAACTTGCATGGTTACAGACAGTAAAGCACGCTTATTGGAAGCAAACGCCTATACTCAGTTTGGTCATTTAGGATTTGTGTAATATACCTTTATTACATATTTCATGAAAAGATTAAGATTTTGTTTCAGTATATTTGTACAATGTAATATAGATTTCATGTTCAATCACTTATCATTTAACTGTTTCCCATCTGATCTTATCCAAATACTGATAAGTTCCATGGTGTAACTAGCTTAACAGGAGGTGCTTACCCTTCCGGACCAACCGACCTTACTTATCGTGTGTAACCAGACTTGTCAGTTCCAAAGGTTTTACTTTGCTTCTGGATTGTGATT
This sequence comes from Anadara kagoshimensis, assembly GCA_021292105.1. Lineage (NCBI taxonomy): Eukaryota > Metazoa > Mollusca > Bivalvia > Arcoida > Arcidae > Anadara > Anadara kagoshimensis. The sequence goes on from CM037873.1 coordinate 22,116,775, forward strand.
CGGACACGGATTAGTGTGTTTGATTTTGATTACAGATACACGGATACACAAAAGGTCACAGCCAGTTAAGAACGGTTGTTAGACTAAGCTATTTGTTTACGGATTTGTATAATATACCACTGTTACATATTTTATTTTACTAGATTTGCAACCAATCTTATCCAATGTTCACCATATACAGTAAATATACGGATACACCAAAGAAACAGTTCCCATACAATGCAGCGTTAGAAAATACAATGTAAGGTTAGAACGATTTATGATATTGCTATGGCTATATGACATAAAATTAAGATATGTGACTTGTTAAGTTTTTTTACTAATTCACTCATTATAGATCTATCTGTATATCAAAGGAAACTACTGCTCTACACCATCACGGATTTGTAATATACCAATATATATATATTTATTGATGAGATTAACACTTAGTTTTTTTACATTGTACATTTAAATAGTACGTTTACATTTTTCAAAATCAGATATATTAAAGATGGTTGTTGTCGCTATGTAAACTAACAAAGCAACAGAAAAGACAATTGTTGAAAGCATACATACACACTTTTTTTGTAAACAAATATGCAATATACTGTTATCACATATCTTATTGATAGATAAAAGGTTTTGTTTCAGCAGATTTCTTATCGTGTGTTCAATAAAGTTGCTTTTACTTGTTTATGATCTAATCTATTTCAACCAAATGCTAATAACATACCGCATATGAAGAGATGTGTGAATTTAACTACAGTTTATTACAAGGAAATGTAAATCAGTTCCATAAAATGCAACGTAAGAACATTAACAATATACAGTGAACTTAGGTATAAAAATCAAATATGAATCTATTTGTTTTTTTAAAAGTTTATGTCAAATTATTTTAATTAATCTAAGTGCTAGTCACAATATGTGGGAATCGAATGATAATGAAATATGACACAAATATTTTGCATTCGATTTTTAACATCGCCATTAGGAATATCAAGTCCTGTCTGTATCTATGACTATTTTTTTTTAACGAAGATATGTAAATTTGTTTCCAAATTCACTCACTGTATAGGAATTATCACCAGAAAAACTGATTTGCGAGATCGAAATTGATATTAACGACATAATATTACCCGCAATCGGGGTAATGGATTTATTATATTAACTTAGTCACACCATATTTTAAGGCTTGTACGGGCATTAAAGAGTAGAGGACGTTCCAATAAAATCACTAGTTATTAAATAATACAAGGGGATTTAATGATATATGATCGTCCTCGGTATAATCTTTATAAATAGCCTAAGATTGTAACTGTACGTACAATAATTCAGACCACAAAAGGGCGATAAAATGATAATTGGCCGAATATAGAACCAGAAAACAAAATTAGCTTTGTCGAGCTACATTCGGTTATTGTAAATGGAAACAAATTCCATTGAGACTTCGGGACTTTATGTAACTGTCAAGAATCTATGAAAGTCATATATTTCAGCTTATGCTAAGGTTTTTAGCAGTGGAATTATGAAAATTAAAATAAAATGATTTTTAACTAACACATTTTTTATGAAAGGAAAAACAAACAAACAAATCTGTAGAGCTGACTTTATCAAACACAAGCAAACCGGTCCATGTTTAAATCACCGATCCCAAAAGAAAGTAACCAGGATAACACATCCAGCTTGATATCTTACCTTTGAAAATATACTGTCTTCTCGAAAACATGTTTCGACTAAAAAAGTTTTTAAACTTGAGTAAAGAAAAAAATAGCAAAACCATCTATAAAACGACCATTGTATTTATCCCGTTAAAAGACAACGTATTGAGAACATGTTGCATTTTTATTTGAATAAATATAAAGGTCATTATGCAATGTATGTTTTATAATGCAACCAATTACAATTTGAATTTAATATAGGATATTACAATCTAGAGAAAGAGCAAAATTAACCTACCAATTTTGTTATTCATATAATTGTGCATATATTTCATATTCTTTGGAGGCCTCCGATAGTATTTTAAGCCACCCAATGCGGCATTAGCAAACCTAGGTTTTCTGTTCTCTTCCGAGTTTTGTAGTGCAATTCTAAAGCAATAAAATCAATTACTTAAACCTGTCTTTGAAGTCCACAAAGGAAATCAGTAAAAATTACCACCTTTATGGACAAGTTGGATTTATGTACATGTTTAAATAATAATAATTGAAAAAGAACAATTGGGATACAAATTTTACTGACCCCTGTAAGCAGGTGACCCTTATATAGAGATGGTCTTAGCAGTTGGACTGTATATAAAAATGTGAAAGCAATTACATGTGGTTGAAACCATAACCTAAAAACCATCTACTTCGGATAACATTCAAAATACGTAGAGGACATTTATATAGAACGTTTAGTTTTTATTATTATTTAAAAAGGCATAGTAGTGGTTACTCTCACTTGAAACAATAAAAAAATCTGTCTATTATTTAACTTGGTCGATGAGATGAATGCACTTATTTTGACTTTTTGATGTGTTTATAATTAAAATTATATATATTATGGACATGAAAGACTACTATGCATGCCTAAAGGTACAATATTAATTAATGTATTTATCATGAAGCATCGAGTACAACAGAGGCTGAACTTTGAATAACATTTACAATATTATTCCCATGAGTCGTATCCTCTTAATACACTAATACTAACAGCCGGAAATGGATACGTAACGGTATGTAGATTCAACAAACCAGATGTTTGCTTTTAACAATGTTAAGATTTGATACAAGCACCCTAAAGCGACTTATATTTCCAACGCGTCCAAGTTAAACAATACAAGTACCAACCTAACTAAATCCAAATTGTGTTGTGGAAAACTAGAAAATATTTAAAACACCAATGCATTTCAGAGGAAACAACTTGATGCCCATACGCTTGCATATTTAGATGTGTTGTTTGCAAGTTATAAAATTCTTATATTTCTTTTAGCTTTTCTAAACATGCAATAAATTACTGCAAAACGAAAAATCATTGATACTATATTTATTGTATAAGCCAAATAGCATACAATAATACCATAGTAGATGATCGTGAAAGCGACCAGAATCAATCGAATAAATGCTAATTACAACAGCCATTTAAGCTTCCTTATCCAACAGCATGTTATAAGCCCAGCAGCAACGATATTTTCTTTCTTTAATTGGCGCGATAAATTAAATATAGCACATGGCAAGTTCTGTTTTGGTTAGGTCAACATTTTGTTAATGCATGACACGTTCATTATAAAAGCAATATAATCAGTTTTAGACAAAAGTATAAATCAATAATTATATAATAGATATTTTGTCTGAATCAGCAAAGAGTTGAGCCGAATACGGGATTTTAAAGTATGTTTGGCCAATAGCGTTAGCACCTCCTTTTTAGCTAGCTAGCTTTATTAAAAAAACAAACATGCTAATCCAGAAGCAGAGCAAAAACTTTGGTAATGACAAGTTAGATAAGACACGTGAACTTCCACCAAGAAAGTGAGGCCGGGATATATAAACTTCCTACTTTGTCTTTTTACTGAGAAACTTATTGTAATAGACTTTGCAACCTTTACTTGCAATATTTTTCTTAAGTTGCTTTATGAAATTAGAGCCGTCGACTAAATATTGTATAAAATAGTGACTGTTCTTCTTCAGTCCTTTCTTTTACATGACTGCTATTAATGAATAATATTTTATCATTAAAGTCACAATTCGCTAAGGTCAAACATGCTTGCCTCTTGAAATTTTGTTTCAAACTGAAAATATACTGTGCTTTTGATGACTCTGGATATACACCACTTGTTATTGTAATGGTATCGTTTTACTCAAGGTTAAGATCTTATTTTAATTTTTTGACATAATATTACTTATAAATAACCATTCGTCCGTAATAGAATCCATTGTTAGTCTACAGTTTGGTTAAATGAAACCTTTTATTGATATATCATTTGTTATTCAAACAATGCTTTTTGAGATCAACACTACCTTGTAATATTGAATCCTTATTGACATGTCATTAATTATTTACAAAATTAATTTGAGTTTCACTTCATTTAATCATAAAACTTGATACTTTACCCAGAGGTTTGACACAGAAGCAGATGATTTGTCTTGTTTGATATATTATTATATTGAATTTTTGTCTCATATCTCTATTTCATGTGAATATTTGACAGAATGTAGTAACGTACATATGTTTCTTGGCCAGTTAATTAAGGCTACTTTAATTAACAGATATACATTGAACAAGTTTTACAATACTTGTTGGTGTGATTTAGACATGGACCAGTTTATATGTGTTTGATTTAAAAGTATATATAATCTAGGTCCACTTGGTCAGTGTTGATTCTTTTAAATAAAACAACCAATATATCAATTAAAAAAGTTTTTAGAATGTTCAATTTTTTGCTACTATTAAACACAGAAATATCTTATATACAGAGATCACATTTAAAATACTAAACGAAAAAGTTCCAGCAAAGACAAGGCATACATTTACAATCTGTCACTTCATACTTTAAGGGTTATTATGAAAATATTCAATAGTCTTGGGCATATTACTATAAACATCAAGGGGTTTGACTTAATTATTATAAATTATTATACAATTTTTAGAGATTAATTCTGTGTAACGCTTTCGACAAGATTCCAAGTAATGATTCATTTTACATCGCATGATAAAAACGTATTTATAACAAAAAATATGATTTAGATTAAGACCAGTATTTCAAAAAACTTTTCTGTTGAACTAAATGAAATAAGCAAAAATCTGAGGGAAAGTATCATCATTGCAGGAGTATGAAGGTGCTTATCCGAGGAATCTAATATTATCGATCAGAATGAAAATTCTGTATTTACTTTCATTATCTTGCAAGTTGTACATGTTGTTTTAAAAGCTAATCTAAGAACTTCAAGGCTTAATTTGAAGTGCACGTTTGAATCATGTTTAATTAATTTTTCAAGTTATGTTTGGTTCCAATCATAACTTATGTATCATCAGCACATTGATGTTTTTCTCTTCTGACATGTTTTTTTATCCAATTAAACATACTCACCAACAATTACAAACATGTACCTATTTATCTATTTAGTTAATTCGATATCATTAGTATTCTTTTGATAGAAAGAATGACTTCATCAGATGTTGAAAATAAAGTGTAATGTACGTGAGATGTATAAATAATCCTAACCAATCCGAATTTTATGTTAAAAGACTCCATGAGAGATCTACTCAATGTTTTCTACTCAATTTTTTAGTAATTTTCTACGACAGGATTTCTAAAAGGTTTGTATAGGGTTGATCAAAGTTTTCCAAAAACGGTTTATGTCCGTCATCACAGCATTGGTGATAAGTATGATGTATCTCTAATCAAAATAACACTAGGTGTCTTTGTTGTTACATGGTTCTTTTCATTCTATATTTTGTTTACACACATGACGTGTTTATCCCCTCCGAAACATCCGGTCTCATTTCGTTAGTGAAAGTTTACGTGATGATCTTTGTTTGCCTATTGTAAAAAGTTTTATTTTGCGTTTGGATCGTGGTTTAGACATAGAGAAGTACATGTGTTTATTCCATTAATATTCAAATATCACATGAAATTGATGTAATGTCATAGTTCAGTCGTCGCGATATCACTTATTGTTGTCTGTGCATTCTCATATCATTTAAGTATGGAACACTTCCGAAACGTACATTATGTTACAGTAAAATTCATAGTTCCATAATTCTCAATTGATTTTTTATTCTACTTTAAATAAAATTTTAAAACATTAGTGAATTGAATGAATTTATTAAAATAATTGAACATCTTTAAGATGTAATTAAGGCTTTTTAAGAATATTGATATTTTCTTCTTAAGCTATAATTGCTTGTTACGTAAGCATTGTTTGAGTGCATAAACAACAAATCGATAATTTTGAACTGAATGATATTTAATATTCGATATCAATAGAAGTCTAGCAATTTATGATGCAATGATGCTTTAGGTCTGTTGTAGATTATGATTCAAGAATATAAAATGTCTCAGCAAGAAAGCCGTCCAAAGAACTATAAAAAGGCAGATAAGTCACTTGTTTAATACGTGTTTAGTGTCATTGATATTTCATACTCTGTAGAAACATTGGTTCACGAATCTATTGTTCATTATACCCCCGCTTCGAAAAAGGTTGGGGTATAATGATTTGCGTCTGTCTTTATGTCGTTCTGCAATACAACATATCTAAGTATTTACTATACATAGCAACTTGAAATTTTGTAAACGGGGTCTGTATTAGGTCTACATTCTATTTACTGACTATTTAATATTTCGCAACATTTTCGTAACATTTTTCTCAACAAACTACTGAGAGTCGATTGAAATTTTGTATGCTAATTCAATATAAGGTCCCATAACGCAAATTCTGATTTCAAGTCTGCCGGGTATCTAGTTTCTGTTTACCGACTTAGTTTATTTTCAAACATTAACGGTCGATGGTTGAAGTTAAGGTAATGTAAGTAGGAAAATTCAAGTGAAAACCGTTTAGTTGAAATGAATGAAAGAGAGATATAATCAAGAAATTTCCTACACAAGAGTGGAGATTTATAAATAAAAATAAAGTAGGAGTAGGACTTGATAATTTAAGAGTTTATAAAATATTTGTTGCATTTTTTAAAGAAAATTGTGCAAAAATACACGTGTTGGGGGAAAAAAAGCTTACACCTTGTATAACGAATTAATTTCTAAAAATGAAAAGATATTAAGATAGTCAACGTCATAGAGCAGTGCAAAGGGGGCAGAGTTTGTTAAAGAAATACGAGGTTTTTGAAAACTCGACAATTTACGGTGGAGGTTTTCTTTGATTTGTTTTCCTTTTAAAAATGCGTGTACCAGGCGTGATAGTTCATATTCTAAAGCTACCAACGATCCAAGGAAGGATTATAAAAGCTAAGTTTGTATATTACTTGATTATTGTTGAGGCATATTCGGCTTTATATAGTTCAACATTGTTTAAACCAAACAATATTCAGTATTGTGTGACCGTGCACTTTAAGTGACCTGTTGTATTTTGGATTATACGTGGTCTTAGAATATAAATATTACGCCTGGTACACGCATTTTTAAAAGGAAAATAAATCGTATATAACCTCAACCGTAAATTGTCGAATTTTTAAAAAAATCTCGTATTTCTTCAACAAACTCTGGCCCCTTTGCACTGCTCTATAACGTTGACTATCTTAATATCTTTTCATTTTTTAAAAATTAGTCGTTATGCAAAGTGTAAGCTTTTTTCCCCAACACGTGTATTTTTGCACAATTTTCTTTAAAAAAGGCAACAAATATTTTCAAAATTCTTGAATTATCAATTCTTACGTATTTTTATTTATAAATACACTTGTGTAGGTAATTTCATAATTATACCCCTCTTTCATTCTTTTCAACCAAATGGTTTTCACTTGAATTTTCCTACTTATATTACCCTTAAAAAGCGGGAGTACACAAAGTGAGCAGTAAATTCACATATTTATTTTTATCCAAAGTCTAGCGTTTCATCACCCAAGCAATTTTGCTTGTTCTTTATTGAACTATGTTCTAGTTTGTTTAGGTTTTTGTCAAATGCATGGTGTTTGTGTACAAATTAGTCTATTCATTAACAAATGTGTACTTTGATAGAACAGAAACTAAATAATCCAAATCCTATATGATTTTACAGGTATTGGTATAAGTCTCTTGTCGTGAGTTGAGTTGATTTTCATTATAAATTCATTAATAAAATTAATCGTATTTTATTTTCGGACGTTGGTTTAAAGTGCGTAGAACACACTTTTTTGTTTTTTTTAACCACGTTATGTCTCTAAATTGCAAAAATGATTAAACTATGTGTCTATACTATCGAGCAGTTGATCAATTTATGTTGCAGTTAGTTTGAAAATTTCGATGCACAAATGACTTTTATTTGATAGCATCATTTATATCTTTCAAAACAAGGATCATGTAAGATAGAAATGCTTCAACCTAAATCTAACTGAGGCTTTTAATATACCAACTTGATAGATTAAAATATTTGATATCCATGGTACACTACATTTTCAATCTCAATATATTTGGATTTCAGTCAAATTAAATGACATAGCACGGTTATAGGACTGTAGATTATTAAATCCATCGCATTGGATACGTTGAAGATGATTGATTGTATACTTTAGTTAAGTTTGGCATTTCTTTCAGACTGTGAAATATAACTCATTCATTTCGTATAAGTATGTGCCATTTGTAAGCCAGACAGTGTTTTTTCCATTATATTACTGTGTCACTGGAAGATCGTCATTATAAATCCTTTGTTGTTTGCAAATGTGTCTCAAATTATAATTGACTCTCCCCATAACATATGTTTTCAATACAGCACACACCATAATGAAAATAAGGGTTATATTCCGAAACAGTCGTCTAGTGCTGTAAAATTAAAACTGGTAAAATATGGTAAAATATGTAATTTAAACCTCTGAGCCGATATCTCTGCTGGTGGCTGGTGCCCCGAAGATATCACCATCTCAGTAGGCAATAATTTCGTATTATTGTCAGAAATATGCTATAATTGTCTTAATTTCCTGCAAGTTAAAATTTGAAATTTTTCAAAAACTAAGGTATACTCTCTCATGCAAAGTATTTCCTTAGCTTAATTTGGTAAAACATATTTTGGTCCTTTGGGTAACTTTTCAACATCCTCAAAATTATTTTGGTTTCATAATTTTGGTCCAAATGCTACTGATGAGAAATTGTATTCCGAAACGGCCGTCTAGTGCTGTAAAATTAAAACTGGTATAATATGTAATTATATTGTTGGAATCAGCAATGCAAAATAGACCAGACTGTCGTGGTATTATTTATGTAATTTCATATTATACCAGTTTTAATTTTTCAGCAATAGACGACCGTTTGGGAATACAATTCAACATCAGTAGTGTTTGGACCAACCTGCGTTGAAAAGATACTAAAAGGACCAAAATATATAACTACCATACCCCATATAAGGTTTTCCGTTCAATTGTGAGTCTGATCTGTGTTTTGTCTCTTTATTGCAGGTAAATAGTATTTCTTGGTGTTCTTCGGCAGATATTATTTGTTTAGTAAATTTTAAGAAGTTCTACTTTTATGTCTTTTTAACTCGACTGTAAATTTTATACTTTGCCTTCTGCGAAGCCTCAATGCACAACCTCAATAGTTCTTATCATTTGTCAACGATTTAATAAAGATATTGTTCTTTTGAACATTGCTGACTTTATTTGTTGGAATATTGCCTTTCTTTGAATAAAGGCTATCCTCCTACGCATCAAAATCGAATATAAATTGGATAGTAAACCTGTCATGCGACAACAAACTGTCTGAAATTACATATAATACTAGTTTTAATTTTACAGCACTAGGCGATCGTTTCGAAATAATGAAATAATAATAATCTATCATAAGAAACTACAATTCAGCATTAGATTTCGATTTTTTTTTAATTTGCCTGTTCAAGAACTGAGAACGCTTATCAAGATTTGATATTACATTAAGATATCGCAACAAATGGTTACTAAATAGTCATCATTAAACTTCAAATCCAGCAAAAGATTTCTAGATTTCGAAGTTGTTTCACCCGTTGAATAACTTAGTAAAAAGTACTTAACAACAGTTGAAAATGAGTCTGATATCATAACAATTTTGTAATTGCTTACTTCAAGATTGTAATGTGTTCTCTGACTTTCAAATCGTCCAGGGATTAATTATTGTATATTGTAAATGATAACATCTGCATGTCTTCAAAATGACAGGATTTTGTGATTAATTAAATTTCATAGTATTATTGCCTATCCAATATCACAATTTAAGAAGAAGATTGTAAGACCAGATGATGTTATTCGAAGATTATTAAACAAAATTATCCTCGTTTAGCTGACAAAATTGTCGACGAAAATCAAACCCGATTTTCGACATGGGACTCATATGGCAGTGTTTATGGAAGTAAAATATAATTGATTTTCAGCATCTAATCATTAGTTTTCGGCAGCAATTGAAGAAAAATATTATTATACTATGGGTATATCGTTTTAATATTCCATATGCGCGTGTTTTATATTTTTATAAGAATTGATTTTGTTTGGTTTCCATCTTAATATAAAGGACAAAAACAAAAAAAAAACTGACACAAATTCGATATGGCAGAATTTTTAACAGGAGTTTATGGTCGCTATTTTGGTAAAAACAAACACAATGTCGTAGATAAAGAGTATTTGGTATCGAATAGTGCTAAGTTGATTTAAGTTTAAATTCACAATACTTTCATTCTACTTTTATAACCAAGGCTTTATTATTCTTATAATTTAGGGTTCATATGGTGAATATTGACAAACAACAAACACGCTGATCCAATTTTTTTTAAAATCTAAATTCGAAAGTAAAAATTGCTAAAATAATTAAAACACGTTCACTTTATGTGAGCCCGGGTGATTCAAGAAACATATGATGCATAACAAGCCGCAAACATATCGATGCATCTGTTGAGAAAACAACCCAAAAAGCAATAAAGAACCACAGACAAAAACATTCTAGTTGAGTTAACCTGTAATACGAATTGCACACTTCAAAAAAGTAAACCGTGGTACGCGAACAATAGAATCCCGACTTAGTAGACTGTTCACCTGACTTCCATCACGTATTCATTTTAGATGCTTCAGGATCTTGTTTACCAGTTATATATGGCGTCACATTATTGCTTTCTATCGTGATTCGTTTGATTTACTTCTTTATTGATTCCAAAACCAAACAGACAGGGAACGCTAGTTCTATACTGAAAGAACGTCTAAAACAAATTATCCACTTTTCATTCTTTTACAAAAACGGTAAATCAAGATACAAATATTTAGTACTGAACAGGGATTCTGGTGATTTTGTCAAGCGTCATATGGATTCCAAACAAAAATGTACTGAACATAACATAAAAAAGTTAGAGATTGTGATAAAGGACTATATTTGATTACGGGCTATTTTTGCCCCAATTTTTTTATAATTCTTAACTGTTCTTCAGAATTAAAAATAGTGTTTAAAGTAATAAAGGTATATGTCAGAATTAGTTTACGATCTTTTTTATTGAGCTTGATGGTATACTTTTTATATTTACCTGTACAAAGATGGGTATGGTTACAGAAAATTGGAGAATTTATGCTTATTCTCGTGTTTAAAGGTTAATTTCAATGTCAGCGCATTCGTGTTCAACCTTTTTATTTTTACCATAGAAAGATATTGTGAAAATGATTCATTGGTGAAAAAATCAAGAGTGAACACAAGTGCGCTCTATGTTAAAAACACTGAAAAAACGCAAAATTACGCGTTGACAAAGGGAGGTAACTGCATGACAACTCGATGTTTACATTGCCGATAGGGGCCAGAAATGCGAATGGCGAAAACAGCAGTCCAAGTTTATATGGAAATGAAATATTATACAAAGATCTAGGTAATTATAATTATTATTTAGAATAATTATTTCACATTTTCGTTTATTTTGCAATCTTAAGTGTAGCGTGATCTTTGTGACGTTGTGATAGAAAATATTAAACAGAGGTATAATCTTGAATGACGTCTGCGTCACAAACACAGCCTGTCACAAGTTTTTTGTACCACAATAAAAAATACGATAAATGTTTCCAATGAGAAACATCAGAAGAGCTCTTAATTGATTGATGACAAGCTTGTATAAATATAAGTCTATTTTTAACATTAATACTTGTAACAAGACCGCATCCTGCCGCGATCAATGTCTTCCATCTTTTAGCCGTCCCGAGTCCATATGCCCGTGTTAAACTGATCCAAATATAACGAAGCCCGTGTTGAACAGCTTCAAATATAAGACAAATATCCCATATATTTAATTTTCCAGAAAAGATTAAAAATAAGCAGATTAACTGCAGATTAACTATTTTCAAGAATGTAAACATAGAACCTACGGCGTACCCCATTTTAAGTTTGTATACAAGTTCTAATGCTTATGCAACAACAAGGGGTCATAGCCGCGAGAGTTAAACAGCTAGGATTTAGCGGTGGAGGTAGCGAGTTCGCTCCCGCATTGCGATTGAATTTTTTTAAATTATTATTTTTATTTATTTATCTTTGATTATTATTATTATATATTTATCTTTGATTATTGTTATTATTTAAATAATATATAATTATGTATATATTATTATAATTTTTTTGGTTTTGGTATTATATATCCCTTTTTATAGGAAAGTCTCAATCACATGAAAGTTATGTTTTTATTAAAGCCTGAGAGAGAGAGGTGATTGATGCTTTTTCTATGTGTGTGTGTGTGTGTGTGTTTTTGTGTGTGTGTGTGTGTGTGTGTTTAACACCTTCAGGGGCTGTTGTTTGGGGTATAAAACATTTTGAGACCTTCTAATTCTCTTACATTTTTCATGATAATACGAATACCATTTTTCTGATGTACATGTAGTTTAACATGTGCAAGGTACATCCGTGGCCGTGTGGTAACAGGTTACTAATCAACGCTCAGCAATAGTTTAACAAGTCGGAGTGAGTTGAGTAATGGTGTATAACTTCCAAGTCAGGAATATTTTATTTATATCGAGTCGTCGCCAGCTATATATATAGGCGAAGGTGCTGAAATTTTGCCTGTGCGTTGTGCTGATGGCATTATACACCAGGATTCTTTAGCGTGTCAAGCCCATCATAAACGATGCGGTTGCTCAGTCGGTAGAGTGCTCGCTCCGTAAGTGGGAGGTCGTGGGTTCGAACCTCGGCCGGATCTGATCCGAGACTTGAAAGTGGGTAGTGACTGTTCTTTCGCCAAGCACTCGGCATAACGAAATGAAAGTCACGGTTCTTTCGGATTGGAATTTAAAACAAAATGAGGTCCCGTGTCACGGTAGGCTTGGCACGTTAAAGAATCCTGCTGCATAATGCCATCAGCACAACGCACAGGCAAAATTTCTGCACCTTCGCCTATAGTCGACGACGTCTCCATATAAGTGAAATATTCTTGACTGGGACGTTAAACACCATTACTCACTCACTCCCTCCCATCGTGACACGGGACCTCATTTTGTTTTAAGTTCCCATCCGAAAGATTCGTGACTTTCATTTCGTAATGCAGAGTGCTTGGCGAAGGAAAATTCACTACACACTTTCAAGTCTTTGGTCAGACCTGGCCGGGGATCAAACCCACAACCTCCCACTTATGGAGCAAGCACTGTAACAACTGAGCTACCGCAGTGGTGTTTAACCAGTCGGAGAAGAAGTGAGAAATCATTAGCGCTTTACTTCACATTATTAGTATTTTATTAAGGACAAACAATACAAAAATAATTTGGCAGACAAATCCGTCCAATATTGCCACATCTGTTTTCTTAAACTATTTTTAAGCATTTTTTGTTTCTTTTTTTAGATAGTCATCATGCCACCTAAAGCTATTCATTGCTGTCTCTGTAAAAGAAGATGTAAACCTGGCGCTAGGCGAACTGTTGTTAATGTTAGTCTTAAAAAATATCTAAAAAAGTGTTTAGGGCGCAGCATTGAAGAGAGGGAGATTATCTGTAATGCTTGCTATGCAGCATATCAACGTTCTGAGAAAAATGTAACAGCTAGTCGAGTAAACAGCGATGTCAGTAAAGACACACCAAGTGACCCATTGATCAGCCCAAAGTCAATAACTCTACAGATCAGGTCTACCCCAAGAAGTCACAGATGTTGTGTTGTTTGTAAAAAGGATGGATCACCCCGTATTAAATTAACAACAATTCCAAAAAATGCGCAAACACAGGCCTTTGTTCAATGTGCTATTTTTATAGATTCAAAGAATAGGTGTTGTCCTAATCATCTAATCAAAGTTATTTTAAGACAGAGGCTCTACATATGATATCAGCAAATAAGGACTCTGACATATTTTCCAGGACTGATATTATTCAGCTTTTGAATAATATGAGAAGTATGATGAAAACATCAAAATATTTAAATTTTGACATTCCATCTGTTATTAATGATGAAGATTGCTTTTCACTAACAGGACTGTCAAATGAACAATTTTCAGATTTGGTATCACATCTTGTAGATATGAAAACAACTAGCAAGAGATCAGTTAGAACATCACTGGCTATATTCTTAGTTAAAATGAGAACAGGATTACCGAACAAAATATTGTCAATTTTATTTGCATTAAAACTCTCCAATATTCAGCGAGCAATTCAATCAATAAGAGCCTCACTTATGACCAATTTTGTGCCACACAACATAGGGTTTCAGCACATCAGCCATGAAGAGTTTTGCCAAAATCACACTACTCCTATAGCAAAACAACTGTTCACAACACAATCTAATCAAGCAGTTTTAGTCCTCGACGGTACCTACATTTATATACAGAAAAGTTCAAATTATGTTTTTCAGAGACGCTCGTTCTCAATGCACAAACATCGACCTCTAGTAAAACCCATGATTGTTGTTGGAACTGATGGTTATATTCTTAGTATACTAGGCCCTTATTATGCAGATGGGAAGAATAGTGATGCCGCGATAACAAAACACTTTTTATCACATAATCTGGAAAATGCAAACACATGGTTACAGGAGCAAGATGTCTGCGTTGTTGACAGAGGATTCAGAGACTCTGTAAAGTTTTTAGAGGAACACGGACTAAATGTTCAAATGCCAGGATTTTTGAATAAAGGTGAAAAGCAACATTCTTCTTCCGACGCTAATGCAACCAGAATGGTCACTAAAGTCCGTTGGGTCGTGGAAAGCACTAACGGGAGAATAAAACAGTTCAAATTCTTTGATAAGGTTGTTCCAAATACACTTGTACCTTATATTAGCGATATCTAGCAGATAATTGGAGCGATCTGCAATAAGTACAGAAACCCTTTGGCAAATGTTGATCCTGAATCTGCAGACATAGCTAAAAAGATGCTGGAAAGAGCAAAACAAGGAAATGTTCGTCAAAAATATATTGAAGAAAACAGTCTTTTACGGAAAAGATCAGTATATAAAGATGTTGGTGCCACCTCAAGTGATTTAGATAGTTTTCCTATACTGTCCAATGAGCAATTGCGAGATATAACCATTGGAGTGTATCAGCTTAAACAAGCATCATCATATACCAATGAACACATCAGCAAAAATGGTGATTACAAACTTATGTTTTATGAGGAAAACCCATCATTGCTAAAAGTACAACTGCAGTCTCGCCATTCTAGTAATACAGCACATAACATATGGATAAAGTATACAGATTCTTGTGTAACTGGATGGTATTGCACATGTAAGACGGGCGCCAGAGTTGTGGGTTGTTGTGCCCATATAGCGAGCGTGTTATGGTACCTTGGGCTTTGGCGACACAAAGAACACCGAGAACGACCAAGTAAACAAGTGTTACTGGACGCCAGTGCTTTGCCTTCGACAAGTGCTTTTGTCAGAGCTGAAGAATAAACATATTTCATTTCTATTTCTTTGAAATGTGCAGCGTTATGGATAGACTGTTGTGTTTGTGGTTTTAGCCATTATAAATATAGCCATTAATGCCATGACGCCACTTTAAGTCCATAATTCTTCATTGGTTGGTTGTACAAGTGCTAAGTTTTGCAGTTATTTCCGTTGAGAATATGTTTTGTTTATATTTGAGAATGTATCTAATAACAATATATTTAATGTAATTATGTGTGTTTTATGGATATTTTTGTACTGGTCAAACAACACATTTCGACAGTAGATAAATATGAAAATGCCAAACATTAGACTGATACAGTACATTTGATTTTGCTGAGAGAGTTGGAAATGCCAATTGTATTGTCTTGGGGTCAAATCCATGGCCTTCTGTAAGTTATGCATACTTGTTATTTGAGCATTTTTGTTGACATGGTTTTATGCTTTCACTCCAAAAAGTCAACCTGTCACTCTTTATTCTATAAAGGTCTTGTTTCGCAAAAATGCAATATATTTAACTTTAGTAGATCAAATGTTAATTTGTTAAATTGTCATAAGGTGAGAAATATTTTATATAGAATCATCTGTTCTTATGTCCATCAGATGATATCAGGTCAGTAATGGAATTTGTACATTTTTGTGTTATTGAAAATGTGAACAAGACATACACAAACCAGCCCGTTCAAATTTATAATATAGTTTATGATGCTTCTGCCATTTAGTGTAATGGTGAAATGTATATGAATGACAATATGTGTTTAAATTTACATTTAGTGATTTGTTCCCTTTGCCTCCTTAATAACCCTAACATTATGCCACTTTATTTGACTGGAATAGCTACTTCAGTTATAATACCATAATAACCCTATCCGTTCAGTGCTAAGTTTTAAGTTATGGCCCTCCGATAATAAATATAAGTATGATTGATAAACATTTAGACCAAGATTACCAAAATTTGTGTATTGGTATACTTTGTTCCGAGTTTGATATTTGTGCCTGTCCATAACTTTTCTTGACCAGAAGTGTTAAATTACTGATGAAATAAAAATTGTTGCATAGTGTTTATCACACACACACACACACACACACACACCATGTAACCCTGTATTCTATAGACATTTTCAAATATTCTTATAATAAAATACAGTTTAATTCATATGTTAACATAATGTGCATTTACTTAACGAATGATTTCATTTTAAGCAAGTAATTCAATCTTGGTTTTCCAATCGCTCAACAATTGTTTATTATGTTTTACATCAACCATGAACTTCAAACCACACTTGAAATTTTGAACGATAAAATTGAATAAGTTGTTATTTCCTGGAAATTTTCAAAACAAGTATGTTTTTATTTCTTGGAAAAATAAAAAAAGAAAGATTTTTTTTTTTAAATAAATTTTCCTAATCGAAAATGTACGAATTTCTTCCAACGGTTTGTTTTTAATCAGTCATTACCGTATTTACTGTTACAGATTTGTCCCATCGCTGTATTAAATGTTATCAGATTTGTCCCATTGTCTCGTTTAATAGTACATGTACCACAATGAACGATTAAAAATTAAAAGTTAATTCTAAAATAAAAATATAATTTTTGTAGCATACAAACCATGCTATATAAACAAAAACAACAAGTGAACGTAATTATTGGCCAAAATGACGTCATGTAAAAGTAATTATCTGCACGAAATGACGTCATTCATTCGCCACTAATATGAGAATGTTTTATTTTTAGAATCAACCATCAATCATTAGTCAAATGTAATTTATTGTTGCTTACTCAATGTGCTGCTTAAGAACTGAACATGTTGATAATGTTAAGCTATTGTAAAAATAAATATTATTTAAATTTACAAGATGATTGCTCTTTTGTACACAAAAAATTACAATTGTTGATTTTTCTTCAAATAAGGGGTCCCCCATTTGAGGCCCCATTTAGCGCATGCTTTATTTCAGAACATAACAAAAATTTTGCAGTTGAACCACAAATTGGTATCCTTGCAAAAAATACCATTAAGAATTGTTTTGCAGTTGGGGCAAAATATGGCCCTTTTCCAATATAGTCCTTTGTTGTGTTTGGTAATATGATTTGCCAGAAAACTATTGGTATACTAATGGGGAAAATAGTGCGACATTGCTTTCTGAATTGTTTCTTTATTCATACGAAGCAGGATTTATGCAGGACTTTGTTAAATCTGGACAGAAGACTGTCGCCAATGTTTAACTCCAACTACAGCAGAGATGCCAACCCCTCCGATTTTGGCGGAGTTTCCCCGAATTTGTACCCCTAAATCCGCTCTTCGATCATCTGAACGAGTCCAAATTGAAAAACTCTGATTTTTTTCAATTCCGGAAAATTTTCGTGTTCGGGTCCGAAATCGGTGCGTTTTTTATAATATCGATCACTTTTGCGCTTGAAATTCCCGCTTGAAAAAGCGTTTGTCTGATTCTGATGAGAAAAAAATATGGCTGCGCCTGGTAGCCCCGTGGCCAAGAAAAGAAAACTAGACAATAAAAGCCATAACCAGAAGTTCCGTAATGAATATTTGAAAATATTTTCATTTATATCAAAATCTACTAGAGAAGGCTTTGCCATTTGTACCGTATGTTGCTAGGACGTTTCTATAATTCACGGAGGAAGAGGTGATATCGCCAAACACGAGAAAACGACAAAGCATCAAAGTTTGTCGAAACTTTCAAAAACGAACATGAAGCTGACCAGTGTTTTTTCTGTTGACACAGATAATTCGGTTAAAAAGTCTGAAGTGACTTTTACTAAATGTCTTATACAGAACACTCTACCTTTGTTAGTAGCTGACAATGCTGGCAAAATGTTTCGCCACATGTTTCCCGACTCTAAAATAGCCAAAATATGCGTGAGGCAGAACCAAAACAATTTCCATTGTGCATGCATTATCAGAGAATGATGATTCCCAACTCATCACCCTCATTTTAAAAACACAGCCTTTCAACGTTGGTACTGATGGATCAAATGACATTTCAGACAAGTAACGGTATCCTATTGTTGTAAGATATTATGAGTATCCAGTTACAAATAAATTGAATATCAAGGATTATATTTGTCTTTTGAACCTTATGTTATAGATGCAATTACTATCATATTAAACAAGCTGAAAATTTAATCGTTTTTTTTTTGTTTGGAAGTTTTTCTAATGTGAAAAAATTTAATGTAAAAAAAATACTGTTAGAAGTGCAAAATATGATAATTTACAATTTTGAATAAGAGGTTGTTTCAAAAAGTTATCTGATTCTACTGGCTAAGTACTTAAAAAAGTTCAAAATCAGTATGAAAAAAATAAGTTCTTGGGATGTCATTATTTGCTCCCAGAAAAGTGCCAGAATGTAGGATTTTGCGTCTTATACCCGTCAGCTTCTGGGGGCCTAGAGCGGCCCACAGACCCCCAGCCGGATTTACTCCTATTTCTATTTAGATAGGGTTGGCATCTCTTCCCTCTTTAAAGAATCCTAGTTTTTGACTATGCGAATAACAACTATTCTAGTGAGCTTAAAATAAAACATTAAACTGATTCCTGAAGTTATTCTATAGATTAAGACTTATACCTCAAAATCGACGCTCACCAAAGGTTACATTTGAAGCAGTATGACAAATGTGATGACTTCAATTTTTTTCAATTGTCAATTTTTCTCTTCTGCGCAGCAATATACCTGCTTCTGATGCTTATGGTGTATTGTTTCACAATTTACACGCTATGGAATAGATTGCTACCACCACGGGAACTATGTTAAACGAATAAAGCTGCTTATAAATAAATTGTTGAACAAGGGATAATGCAAGCCTAGACTAATCAGGGCCCTCAATAAAATTTATGGCCGGAATCAGAGAATTGTTGATAAATTAGGTGTCCCTGTGTCCAGAATTGCACTTTATCTATTTGACATCCCAAAAACTCATATCCCTTTCCCTCTCAATTTTGATTACACACGTGAAGAACGTAGCCAGCTAAACAGGAGGTGCTTACCCTTCTGGAGTACACAGCCTAGCTTTTCTTTGTTTAACCTAATTTGTCAGTTTCGAATGTTTACTTTGCCTTTGGATGTGCTGTTGCCATGGATTAATATGTTTGATTTTGATTGAAAGAGAAAAAAAGAATTTCTAATTTGGTTTTAATTAAGGAGTGAAGTTAAGTGATGGAGTATTACACCCATTCAACATCTTGTCACCTATATTGATGCCGCACGATGTAAGGAAACTATGCTATCTGAACAATACTATATACTATCGCTAAGCGGCCTTGCAGAAATTACTGTTCAAGTTCAAAGTTTCCAGGATAAAAGTGATAAGAAAGTGTTCTCATATCATGATTGAAACCCATCATAATAGATACCACTTATATTATTTACATGTAATGGAAGTAGAAATTTAGATAAGAGCTTCAATGCAAGATACGTTTTTTACGCGTTTAACGTAATTAAACTGCCGTGAATGAAAACATTAAAGGTATTTTCATCGAAAATAGTGGCAAAATAGAGCAATTACATTGAATATTGTGATATCTCTTGCACAATTAATAGCAATAATTATTAGATAATCGTTTTGTTTACTTCCATTTCATTTCTTATCAATTTTGAAAAATGTTAAATGAAATTAATATCATTTTTTATACCACCCACTTTCTTTTCTTGTATGTATTTTGAAAAAAAGTAATAAGTGATGGATTGGAAGGCGCCGATCCTTAGTTGCGGCGCTCGTTCATTAAATTGTATTGGTTAAACTTTGTTCCTTGGAGAATTATTGGTAAGGAAGATTTTACAAAACCAAGCTAAAAAGACTCGATAACACTTAAATATTTCCCTATTAAAATCAGATGGGAGTAATATCTCGGAGCACGTCAAAAATATCACAATCACCATCTTCAGATAAACATGTCCAGAAAGCTACCTTAGACCTTTATGAGCAGGTGGTCCTTACATGCAGGTTCAAATAACATGAATGAAGAGTAATTATAATAAAATCTTTACCAATCTTAAAAAGCTGGTGACCCTTACATAGGGTTGGCGTTTAAGGCAGGATTTAAAAAAACCACCTGCTTTCATATAATCCCGCTCAGTTTTAATAATACATCGTTCACAATCAATCTTGTTTATAATATCATTTGAAGTAATAAAGCAATGGCGCAAGGCAATGTTTGATGCCCATGCGCGGACTTTCCACGTGTGGGCTTAAACTGCATTGCATGCTTCTAATGCATTCATTAATTACTTTACCGTGCTCAACCCGTTACCAACTTATTTTTAATCACTATAAACTTCCTAACCCGGCATCCTAGCTAAAACTGGAATGTAAATTTTCGATCAATCATTTATAATTATCATTATTGGTTCCTTCTGGAGCTTGCCACTAAAACTTTTATACGTATCCTTTACTCTCATTCATAATGAATCATTACTACATTGTTTGTGTGCAGAGTTTCACTGGGGGTTTTAAGTTTATAAGTAAACTATTCATATTTACCCTTGAGCCCATTGTAAGGCTAAATGTATGCCAGTCAGGCAACAATGTCATTTCAAATCGAAATGTTATATAATTGCATGAACAATATCCCTAACAATGATATATGCAGTTAGCATAATATAAAAGAGGGAAAATAACAGGAAATCATATTAAATTTAATTGATTATGTCAGACATTTGCATTTACCTTGAATTATGATGGCGGCGATATCACTTTGACTTCGATGTTTCCTGAAGCCATATCATTGATCATGCGATATTACATCATTATAATGAAAAGTATTGAAAACATTTTGTTTGCCGGTCTGTGCATATATAAAATTGATCTGCAATACGGATGTCAACCAGTACTTGGGTACGCTATAGGAAAATTGATATTCTATTATTGAGTTTGTTTTTCTTATCTTCCCGATGGCACTTTGTGAAAATTTGGAATCCTCTTTCATAGAAAAGGATAGAAACAAAAATAGTGATAAATACATGTATATGGCGATTCCAACTACTATAAGGTGTGCCAACATTAACTTCCAAAATAAGTTTGAATTAAAATATGACCATTGGTATTGTAAAGAACATTGAGAAATTCCATAAAAAACAAACGTACCAATCTGTGTTCAAATCACAATCCAAAAGCAATGTACAATCTGAAAGAAATTTGCAAAGTAGGTTACACATGTGAACTTCAACAAGGAAAGCAAAGTCGGTGTTCCGGAAGGACTACTGCCTCCTGTATAGCTAGCTACATCCGCCATTCGAGTAATCAAAACGAAAGGAACATGGAACTATCCATGCTTTTGGACGTCAAATATATCCAGGATAATTTTGGATACAAACAAAATTTTTATGCACAATATTGTGGTGGCAGCCATAAAACTTTTAGGGGCAATAATAATCCTATAATTTGCAATATCCCTGCGTCGAGTTACAATTAAGATTTTCAAAGTTATTAATACACCCTCGGGGATTTAAGCTTTGATGTATTTCATAAATTTAGGCAAGCCAATTTAGTTTTATTGCGATGTTTGCCATTTTAATATCTTTATTTGAATAATCTCCGAAAGAAACGTCTGGCGCAATAATATTTGATCGTTTAGCACTCGCTCGACCTGTATCCTACATAATGGTGAACCAATAACTACACATTCGTTCTTAATTTCAACAAGAAAAGTAATAGAAAACAACTAATATTTACAATAAAAGTGAGAGTTTATGAAGAACATGTTTAACTAATGAGCGAGTGAATAGTGTACTTTTGTTGCTCGATATCTACATTCCACGTTTAGTGTCAAGAATAAGGCATTCAATAGAATGACTGAATAATTTAGACAATATATAGAGAAGCTAGTTATTTTAGGGAATCCAAAAAAAATATTCTATAGAATACGCGGGGAAATGGGCAAATGGCTACGTATTCTATAAATTACACTTACCTTTTTGGAGCAGCCGGTGTCACTTCAACTTTTTACCTTTTTAGCTCACCTGAGCTGAAAGCTCAGATGAGCTATTGCTATCCATCTTCGTCCGTCGTGCGTCGTGCGTCGTCCGTCGTCCGTCGTGCGTAAACTTTTTACATTTTAATCTTCTCCTCCAAAACCACTGGGCCAAATTTAATGAAACTTGGTAACCATCATGCCTGGGTGAAGCCCTCTCAGATTTGCACAAATGAAGGAGTTATGTCCCCTTGGGGCCCCATAAGGGGGGAAATAGTGAAAAACTTTAAAAATCTTCTCCTCTGAATCTACAAGACATATACCTTATTTATTTCATATATAACATCCTTAGGTCATCTAGTTTCAGATTTGCACAAATGGTAGCCATGGGGCTCAAAATGGGGAAATGGTAAGGTGCTGAGTGGGGAAATTGCTAAAAATTATGTATTTGTCAATATATCTTGAAAACTATTAACTTTTTGTATAGGCATGTATATTAGAATATTTTAGGTATTATCCTAACGATCATTTTGATATATGAATGAAGGTCATAGGTTCAAAGGTCAAGGTCACAGATGTGAATGAATACCTGAATGGTTATTTATCTTGAAAACTGTTAACTTTTTGGATATGCATGTATATTAGAATATTTTAGGTATTATCCTAACGATCATTTTGATATATGAATGAAGGTCATAGGTTCAAAGGTCAAGGTCACAGATGTGAATGAATACCTGAATGGTTATTTATCTTGAAAACTGTTAACTTTTTGGATATGCATGTATATTAGAATATTTTAGGTATTATCCTAACGATCATTTTGATATATGAATGAAGGTCATAGGTTCAAAGGTCAAGGTCACAGATGTGAATGAATACCTGAATGGTTATTTATCTTGAAAACTGTTAACTTTTTGGATATGCATGTATATTAGAATATTGTAGGTATTAGCCTAACAACCATTTTGATATATGAATGAAGGTTATGGGTTCAAAGGTCAAGGTCACAGATGTGAACAAGATCTGAAATGATTATTTATCTCAAAAACTATGAACTTTTTGTATAGGCATGTATATTAGACTATTTAGGTATTATCCTAATGATCATTTTGATATATGAATGAAGCTCATGGGTTTAAAGGTCAAGGTCACAGATGCGAATGAATACCTAAATGGTTAATTATCTTAAAAACTATTAACTTTTTGTATAGGCATGTATATTAGAATATTGTTAGTACGGGCACAGTGGTCATTTTGATAGATGAATGAAGAGCATGGGTTCAAATGTCAAGATCACAGATACAAACAAGTACTGAGATGATTATTTATCTCAAAAACTATAAACTTTTTGTATAGGGATGTATATTAGAATATTGGCCGAATTATCATTTTGATATTTGAATGAAGCTCATGGGTTCAAAGGTCACAGGTGAGCGTTAAGGCCCATGGGCCTCTTGTTTTAATTGGGATTTGAACATGAACCTGCATGTCTATGTTTTAATTGAAATCCTAAAACAAAGTAATTTTTTGCAAACAACCAAATTCAGTTTAACAAGTAGAAGTCCACCAGGGATGTGACGATTGGTGCTCATGAAGGACACGTAAAACTTGTCTAGCTAGTTATACCAGATATACATGTGAAACATATAAATGTATATATTTGCTGGTATAAAGATTAGATGATTATAATTATTGCAACTGTATATAAGTTCTGTTGAATTCCAAATTAATTAGAAATCTGACATCAGTCAGAAAGGACCCCGCTTGTAGTCGTAGTTTTTCTGTGTTTGTTTATTTTAAAGGAAGTGGAACAATATAAAGACTCCTATGCTAATATTTTATTTTAAACTTACAATTCTGATCATGTTCAATACTAGAAGGTGTAAGTTATATGAAGTAAGGTGCACTGCTGTCCACAATGAAGATTATCATTAAACACCAGATTAACTTCTGCAAAAGTAAGGTAGTAAGGTCTCGATGGTTGTATTAAATCTGTTGTTCATATCATTTATTTATTTATTTATTGAAGAAATATGTTTCAGAATTTGAGAGTTGCCTACATAGCATAAGACCTAAAACAAGAGGTCCATGGGACTTAACGCGCACCTGTGACGGATGTCAACCAGTACTTGGGTACTCTATAGGAAAATTGATATTCTATTATTGAGTTTCTTTTTTATATCTTTCCGATGGCAGTTTGTGAAAATTTGGAATCCTCTTTCATAGGAAAGGATAGAAACAAAAATAGTGATAAATACATGTATATGGCGATTCCCCTTACTATAAGGTGTGCCAAAATCAGTTTGAATTAAAATATGACCATTATTTTTTGTAAAGAACATTGAAAAATTAAATAAAAAACAAACGTACCAATCTGTGTTCAAATCACAATCCAAAAGCAATGTACAATCTGAAAGAATTTTGCTTTTGAACGTCAAATATATCCAGGATAATTTTGGATACAGACAAAAATTTTTATGCACAATATTGTGGACCTAAAACAAGAGGTCCATGGGACTTAACGCGCACCTGTGACCTTGACCTTTGAACCCATAACCCTCATTCATATGTCAAAATGATCATTAGGTCAATACCTACAACATTTTAACCTACATTACTATACAAAATATAGTTTTCCAGATAATTAACCAATTCAGTATTCATTTGCATCTGTGACTTTGACCGTTGAACTTATGACCTTTATTCATATATCAAAATGACCATTAGGCCAATACCTACAATATTCCATAAATATGCTTATACAAGGAGTTTATCATTTTTAGATAATCAACCATTTCAGTACTCGCTTGCATCTGTGACCTTGACCCATGACCTTCATCCATATATCAAAATGACAAAACACCAAGTTTCATCAAATTTGGCTCAGTAGTGTTGGAGAAGAAGATTAAAATGTAAAGTTTACACACGACGGACGACGCACGAAGGACGACGGACGGTGATAGATTGCAATAGCTCAACTGAGCCTTTGGCTCAGGTGAGCTAAAATCTTATACATGTTACAGTTTAGTCATTCACCATGAGAAATAGAATAAAATCTGTCAATGGAGACTAGTTTCTATCCAAAAGTGGCTACACCAGAGAAAGACAGTTTGAAGAACAAAACATGACATAATAATATTGTGGGTTTAAGATAATACAGTCCGCGAGATCAAGTAGACAGTGTGAACCTTTAATTTGCTTACATCACCATTGTTATATATTACAACAAATGTCTTGGAAATGGGTTATAACCCAAAATTGTATCATTTCGGAAAAAAAGTATAATTTTAATTCTTGTTAAATTAGAACACAGCATGTTGTCCTATAACTTAAAACTTGTGCAACAGTAATTGCATAATATTAAATCAAATAAATAAACCAAGTAAAAAAATCGACTACAAGTGTGTTTTATTTCATTTTTTACAGATAAAACACGGAAAAGTTTATAAACGATGCCATTCAATGAATCATTAATCTGAATCAACTTTTAAAGAAACTAATTTAATGGCTTTTCAGAAACACGAGATAATTTTTCAAAGAGTTACACAAAAGTAGGGCACATTTTTACGTATTTTTAAGTTTGATTTTTTATTCTTGTAAAATATTGATACTTTTATAGCAGACTTCCTACCTTTTTAATTGCCAAGAATTCATCTGTATGGATTTAACATGATTCTTATACAATGTTTAAATAATGATGATACGGGTACATTTCTCCATTCTTCCCCCTTTGTTTATAAACAAGTATATCCCTACTATTCCTACTTCTAAGATCAATACATATTTTACTTACAACTACTAGGTATGTTCAATGAAAACAGGCATAGCATGCTCTTTCTGTAATGTATTTTGAACAAAAATATCTAAATCATCATAAGGCATGTATGTTTCAACAGACACAACTTATTGGCCAGTTTGTTTGCCGAAGATCTAGGTACTCCTCCAAATGTGATCCCTCTTCTCTGGTGGCAGTTCACGTATTAAAATTATTTTTTCTAAATTTTTACCGTGTTAATTTTAGATTTGGATTTGAACATTGGCTGGTATGTTTGTGTTCGATTAATATCAGTTAGAATTTGTTGATTACAAATAAGGTTTATTTGGTTCCAGGGCAAACATATTTTCAAAATATATTGCAGTAGTGTGTTAACTACATATTTATCCATACGTTTGAATGATGGAATAATGATGTTCTGAACAAAAATGTTCCGAAATATTTTTCATCGACAGTTTTCAATTCAAATCAAATATTTTTCCATTCGATTACTTATCGAATTTTAAAGTTCTATTGGAAGAGAACCTATAAAGCTAGTTCACCAAATGTTGTGACAAACAAAAATTAATCAGATGAATTGAATGTTATGTCCGTAGCTAATAAATGCAATCATATACAAAGCGTTAATTCAACCAGAGCATATGTTAAGGTATTAATTGTACAAAGAAAAATAAACTTTGCAAATGAAATTCATGAATTCACTACATCAAATCAAGGAGTTTACTGTTCTTTTACCAAAATTCTTGTCTGCAGAAGTTCCTATTAAAGAAAAAGCAACTGAAAACATTACTTAAGCACAGCTAATGGAACCTAGAATAGAAAAAAAAATAAGCAAACAATTCTTGCATGAGACATCATATTTCTTTATATAATTGACAAGAACCATATATAAAAAAGTTGTTAACGGTTGTTGTGAAGACCTAATATTAAAACGCATGGCGTGATTTTGCGAATATTTTGTAATATGAATTAACACGCATACTTTTTCAATGAAAGTAATATATTTAAGATGAGCTATAGCGTCGATAAAAATACATTTAATCAGAAAACACTTATACAATAAGAGCAGTTTTATATGCTTCACACTACATAAATGCAAATATAACCAATTTCTATATTAAATTTTTATATTGTTGTTATTCTGAAATGGTAAAGTGGTAATCATCATATATGCGACATTTATAGTATTTTGCAATATTAATGATCCATTAAGGTTTTAAAATTAAAACTAATTGATTTCATGACAGCACCTTCTCTTTACCAAACCAAACAAAATTCAGCTTTTAACTTTTCTAAAAGACGACCCATTATTGATGAATTATTATGTTTTAGGTGAAAGTGAATAGAACTTACAATGTGTCATATCCATTAAGTTACCACTATTATAATAGTTCCAATTACGTTCTAATTGTTTTTATGTTGAACCAGAACGTTCGATTCAACAGTATTTCCATTTCTTATATTGAACGGGTTTGATAGGAATTAGGATTTTTTAAAATTTTATCTAGGAACAACAATTAAGAGATGCAATTTCAGGAAACATTTATTATAATTACATATTGATTTTAATGTCGTTTTAATGAACATTTGATAAATATTTGACTTTGGCGGATGTAGACTTAGAATATAGGAAAATTTGAATCGGCTGTTAGCTTTTACTTGAGTTTGAAATATCACGAATATAAAAAATACAATACATTACATTGTGTATATCTAACGATCTTTTTAAAAGTTTTGCAATATTTCGTGTCTATGAAAGCCAAAGGCGGAGCGGAGTGATGTTGTTTACGCGCCAATGTTAGTTCTTTAACTCGTATAGAAGTGGTGAGCTCTGTAAAAGTGGAGTATGCCAGGATTCCCGGAAAAACCCACCGACCTTCGGAAAGCAAACTGGTGAATTTTCGAAAAGTAGGATCTGCTCGATTGTGATTTTAACCTAGAACCAATGAGAAACAATGCGACTTGTTAGCGCGCTTGATACCACCTGGCCACCGGGGCACAAAAGGGTTTATAAACCGTGTCTTCATAAACAATTCCATGCTTTTACAATTCTTAATTTCTTACACATTCAACATAATGAAAGTTCAACATAGTTTTTATGATGTAATCTTAAAAATCGGGTAATACATGTCATAATAGTATCCAATTTGTTTTACATTAGGTTTTTATAATCTTGCTGTATGTAACATTTTAGAAAGGCTTTCAATGAATAACCTTGAACCACTACAAAAGAATACAAGTGATTAGATGCAAAGGGTTGTCCTTGAAAAATCGATTAAAATGTTTATTCAGTAAATGCGAAACCTGCAATATACTTAAGTGCATTATATAGGAAACAACTTAGTGTACAGGTGACTTACGCTAATTTGTAAAATGTATGTTAAATTAAATTTACTTTGCATTTACTTCTAAAGATTTTTTTTTTACAATTATCGCACATTGCAATTTTTGCATTCTTTTAATAAAGTCCATTTACGATCCTTTAGTCTCTCGGTCTTTCGTAAAATTCTCTAAAACGAAACGTTTCATTGTAAAAGTAAAATCGTACATTTATTATACAATTCATGCCGTAATTAATTTTTAATATTTCTATCCTTAAACTTTTCTCAGTTTTGCCCCATACTCCGTAAATTTTGGTCAATTTTGAGCAACGGCTATTTTGTCTAAGTCCTACATTTCGGTCGAAACCATTTCGGACAGGGAAATACTGATCTAATTTGCATAAGAAATACTTATCGACAGTAAGTTGATACGCAACAATACCCATGATTGACAGGGACGGATATTGTTTTCATAAATTTGTTTATAAAATTACTTCAAAATTGTTTAAATTTATCCACATATGGTGTTATAGTTCTAAACGTAAGAGTGCGTCATGTGCTAAAAATGTTTGTTTACAAGATTTTTGTACGAAATATAGCATTCTTGCCACAATTCACGTGTAACTCATAATTTGAGACAACTTTCTCTCTCTCTCTCTCTCTCTCTCTCTCTCTCTCTCGTTGTTCCATAATTCTTACTGAAATTCATTTAAGAACGGTGATACTTAACCTTGACAAACTTAAAACAATTCACGTGCAAATCATTATTTGAGACAATGCTCTCTCTCTCTCGTTGTACTATTATTCTTAAATGGTAAATTATGATAACTAATTAAAATTATAAATCGTGTGTACGGATGAGTAGAAAGACTGCAAGAACTTTGTCAAATCTACTTGGTGGCTGGCAAGAACTACCGTATTCATGATCAGGTGTACACCTGTTGTTTTGACTTTAGCAATTTGGTAACCGGATTATAATAACAAATATTTCTGATCGTTGTAGCAGAAAATATGGATTAAATAATAAGGATAAATTAACAACTGTGTAGATTTTTAGAGACATTCACTTAAAAAAAGTTTTAGGAAAACTGGTTGTGATATTAATATACATTTGGTTGGGGTGACTATCTTCGTAGAATCGAAGAAGATTGTGTAAATGACCCGTAACAGAAACTGATTAGCATATGAAAAACCCTCTCACTCCTGTTTTTGGTATCGCCGCAAAGGTTAGGAAAATGGCGCTAAAATAATTTACATAGCGATATCGAAGGCAATATTAAAAAGTTTTAATATGAAGTAAAGAGAGTAGATTAGACACCAGTTACAACAGACCACATTACGGCATGGGCTTGTTTTCACGATGCAAAAAGCTATGATTTTTATTTACACGTTAACCCCATGAAAAGGGACAAAAACCAAGAGACTAATTGGTTGTAAACAGACTTTAGTTTAAACCACTATGGCAGAGTGCTCGCTCCGTAAGTTCGAGGTTTTGGATTGGATCACCGACCGAAGACTTAAAAGTAGGGAGTGATTGTTCTTTCGGCGGCAAGCATTCGGCATTATGAAATTAAAGTAACTGTTCTTCCGATTGGAATTTAAAATAAACGAGGTCATGTGTCACGGTAGATTTGGCACAATAAAAAACCAGCTGTATTATGCCATCGACGCAACGCACATGCAAAATTTCTACACCTTCGTCTATACCTAACAACGTCTTGATATAAGTGAAATATTCTTGACTGGGATGTTACACACCATTATTCAACTCTTATTGGATAAAGTAAGACCAGAGAGGGTCGAAATCCAACGGTCAATTACTAGTTAAAAATAACTGTTGCCGGATATATATTGGATTCTCCTAACAATAATTGTATGAATTCGAAATAATTTTTTATAAATTATATTGCTAGTACAAAAATACATTTCAAAATTCCAATACAATTCTACACAGAAGTAAGTAGATCTAAGGGTTTCTCCTGTTTCAACCACAACCCCAGTACTGATTGCTCGACATAAAGGACAGGATCTTGAATGACGCGTAAAATAACACTCCATTTTAAACAGTTGAAGCAATAATTATAAAAACCAAAAACTCGCAAAGGGTCAGTTGCAGATTGTCGAATGTTACTATGAGACATGTGACCTAGATAAAAGAAAACCCAAAATAGAGCTTTAAAACACAGCAAGAACACACGTTTATGAATTGGAAGAAGTACCAATTTATTTACATACAATTTTATCTAGGAATTCCTTGTGTTCTTCTAAATTATTGATAGTTTAATCCGCAATCATTTATTCTCGTAACTTTTGAAAAAAGCTATATTCACTGAAAAAATTTAATTTTTCAAAATAAAGAATGAAAACATCTTTAACTTTGGTAATATACAGCTTATAATTTGTATATCCACTCATAAAATATTTGACACTACCGCGGATTTGCTACAATTCTAGGAATGTAAGTATTAATACAACGAAGCAAACTGCTTACAAATATAGTGTTCACTCAAGAATGTTGCAAGCTAAGACTTATCGAGTCTTTTAAAAACATTATGAGTGTCATCACAAGATTATGAAAAAATAAATCTGAGACGACAAGACATCATGTTGAGATAAATATGTAGCTGGTGTACTATGACAATAATCTTGCAATCTATTATGGAGCAAAACACCAGGATTCATGTATCATTTCAGAGGTTTGCATAATATATAAATACAAAATAAATCTCATAACAGCAAAAACAAGTAATATACTTTGAGGTCAAGTTACAAAATTACGAAATATGCCTAGAGTTGTAAATCCATATTGCAATAACGGACATCCGATAAACCTTATAGGATGTCTGTATAATAAATGGATCTCTAGTCGTATCTTTCCTTTAATATAAGCATTATCAATATATGGACAATATATGTCATAAATTGTCTGAAAAAAGGAAATTACAAAATATATCTTCTGGTAAAATATTACGTTAGATACATTAAACTGTCAAACTAGTACTCTGTTTTCTTTATTTTACAGGAGATTTCTTTAAGCTAAGGCTTAAGAATCGCATTGGCCCCTTATACTTATTACTCGAATTCCAATCTAAAAAACAAACCTTTGTTGACATTTCACTAACAAACAGGTGATTTTCTATCGGTACTTTGGTTTTCTTATGCATTTCAGAAATGTTTGCGGCTGATTCAGAAATGAATCGACTAACCAATTATTTATTGACTTGTTTTATCTTTGACTTGTATGTTTCCATGTTCTAAATGTTATCTACTGTTGCCAAGTACATTATCTTCATTTACAAATTTGTTTTCTATTCAAAAGCAGATAAGTCGAATCTTTATTCTCCATCTGATTTCTACAATTACAAAAATACAAATTATTGTTACCAAAATAAATATATAAGTTTATGGAAAGTATTTACATACAGAGGTTGCCAGTTCATTTCAACCCTTTTCACTTGTCTACTATGAAACCTTCTTGATTGGTTGACTGAAGTTGATACTTTAAATAAAGTTAAAATGTAAAGACAATTAAAGATATGATAGCAATAAAATATTTAAAGTTTTATAACAATCAAACAGAACATTTAAATGTGTATTTTTGATGAAAAAGGTACTAATATCCAAATGATTATTCATTATCGTTATTTTTTGAAAGTAATGTTTGAAAAAGCACACATTTAGCTACAGGGTCCATAGCTAAAATATATACTTGCAAATGGCCCATATTGTCAGGAATACAAGCTTATAAACGGAAGTTAAATAAATGGAAAGAAGATTGAACATAACCGATCTATTGTGATGTTTCCAAAAAGAAGCGAAAGATACCATTGTTGCATTCCTGAAAACATGTGTCATCACAAGCAACATATTGGGTCGTTTGATTAGGGTCTATCTACGCTAATAAAATTGTCTAAGGCTCATGAAGTGAAAGTATTCTTCAAATATACTACACTTATTTTTTTAATCCGTAGATATTGAATACTTGTCATTTGTTTACAGACTGAATGTCTCATTTAAAATTTTGAATGTATCTTAGGCCATACATGGCATTCAACTAATGGGTTTTTAAAATGTTGAGATGTTTTTATAATCAAACTGAAGCACGACTAAATTGATGTGATTATTGGACATGGACTGTGAAAATACAATCCGTCTTAGATATAAATCTAATAATCAAAAACAAACATACTAATCCATGTCCGAATCACTTTATTTATTTTAGGTCGTTAGTGTGAATTACATAATCGTGTAAAAAATTCATGTGAAATGTTCCCATATATCTTGTACGGTCATGTGATAAACCAACCGTTTTAATAATTATCACATTAACCATTTATATCGCCAATAAACAGCCACGATGCGTCTGTAGAAAAAATAGATTAGAAATTCGTTTTAATCAATCATGTAAATTTATTGAAATATTCACCAGAAGCAAAAACGTTTTAACATGATTTACATCCAAAACATTCCGTGTTTAATATCGATTGAGAGTGTAATATTAAGATGTAAATTATATTTAAACACAAGCAATTCCACACACAGATCCATGTTCGATTGATAATAAAAAAAACCAAGAGGTCATAGACATTCCTATAAGGAAGGTGAGGTGTGGTATGGCCCGAGTTAGCACTCCTAGCTAGCTATAACCATCTTATGTTAATGCAACAATGAGCTACGGGATGTCAAATATCCAAAGATATCATACGTATCGGCAATATTATCTTGACGCAAATATAAAATTTTGAAGGCTTTGGTTAGCTTAAGCTAGCAACATCATGGCTCAAATAGGTTTACGTTTTCGTATGTAAGCACTTTGCTTTGTTGATTTATCAGACAGTAACGTTAGCGGGAATAAGCTCTAACATAGCGTATAGAAAATGAAAATTAAAGTCATATAGATAAAACTTTCTTAGAAATATAATACAGGACCAAATATATATAGCAGAACGAATATAATTGTCAGCATAAGTCGTATCTTTTATTTTAAACGCATTAGGATAGATGGTATTCACAAAATGAGGACTCTTAACAGATCAAACGACAACTATATGTCTGTATATCGAGTTAAATGATTTGGCGATTCTTTTCTCAAGATATAACAAATTTTTGCATAAATTCTACTTAATTACACATCACATACATGTATATTGTCTAACGAAGTTTAAAACATTCAATGGATGGCATATTTTCAGTATATTTTTTGTGCATTCTATTACATATTATACCAGTTTTAATTTTACAGCACTAGACTTTCGATTCTGAATACAATTCTTATCAGTAGTATTTAGACCAAAATTATGAATCTATTTTTTTTCAAGATGTTGAAAATAAACCCAAAGGACAAAAATACCAAATTTAACTTAGAAAAATACTTTCAATGAGGAAAGTATACCGTAGTGTTTGAGGACTTTCAGATTTTAAATAGCAGCAAATTTAGACAATAGTATGTGTCTGACAAAGAACACTTTGTTTATTAATAAAAACTTTATCATGACTGACAAGATCAATATCTGCATCCAACAGGAGACGACAAGGGTTTTGATGTATTTTTTGTGCAAAAACTTGCTCAACCTTTTTTCAAGTTTTCTTTCTCTTCAATCTAATAGGAAAGATGACAGATTGTATTTTTATCAGTTTTTTGTTATCATTTGTATTGAAAGTAATATCAATGAAAAATTAATCAAAGCTTAATATTTGTGTAAAAAAAAGGAATCATGAAAATCATTGATTGATTAATATTTTAGCCTAAGGATGTCATTTTTCTAAGTGTAGTTATATTTATCAAGTCAACTGTATAAAATCCCAGTATGTTGCAATCAATAGTTAATTAATTAACCTTTTAGCATTTTGTATTTATAGGTTATAATTTCAGAAAACATCCTACAGCTTCAATTGATATTAACACAGCCGATTAAACAACACGATTCCCTGTAAATATTTTTCATTAACAGTTCTTGTTAAGTTTATGTGCGAATTGAACGATTACAAACGAAATGATTTTATGATGCTGAGTCTCTATTTTAAACGTCAGTATTAAAAAGATACATTTTAGTAAGAGCTTTTTTTTACATATACAAGAAAGTGAAGAGGGATATATACATGTATATGTAATAAGAAGTTTGCTTTTCAGACATCAAAAACATGGAGAGAGCTAAAAGCGATCCGGAAATATGCAAGATCGTCATTTATGCACTTGGTGTCTATATACCTGCTTATACATGTTGTTTACATGTTTACATTGTTGGCAACGAATCAGATAACTACTATTTTGATGATCATTTTTGTGTTTAATTTCCGATTTTTATGACTCTAGTTGTTTAAAAACAACCTAAAACATTTATCCTTCCTGATATAATCTACATGATATCATTTGGTGCCACTTCTTTAAACTGAGTAAGACAGATTATGTCAGATAACAAACAAAAAAAACTACACTTATTGATGATGTATATTTTGACTTCACACGTTGATATACACCATTTGTGCAAGAATCATTAGATTTCTGTCTGGATAATATTTAATTTGGCATGTTTTCGATAACAACTTGACTATACAAACAACGATGTAGATCAGCTAGGAACACAGTTATTTTGTATCAAACATTATTTCTCTATTTTCTAAAACCATTTTATAACGCTCATACAAACGTATTAGTTCTATTATTTGACATAGACTATTGAATAGTGAGTCTAATAAAGTCAAATGTGAACATTGTTAATGATTTTTTTGCTTAATATAAAAAACAAACATACTAATCCATGTCCAAATCACTATCCAGAATCAAAGTAAAAACTTTGGAACTGACAAGTTAGGCTAGACACGTGAACTTCCACCAGGGAAGTAAGGCCGGGTGTTCCGGAAGGGTAAGCACCTCCTGTTTAGCTATCTACTGCCGCCACATGTATAATCAAAATTGTGTGAAAGGAACATGGAACTATTGGATGTAAAATATATCCAGGGGAATCTTGTAAGCAGAAACATCAAAATTATCAACAATACTGTGGTGACGGCCAGAATACTTATTGAGCTTGCAATATCCCTGAGTCAACGATTTATTTGCAAGCAGTCTGCTTCGTTGCACAAAGTCTCCTTAGTGGGAACAAGCTCGACAGCTCTACCATGATAGCGTATAAATTGATAGGGCACCAAATGCAGCATAAGCAAGAGAAGCAGGTATATTACTGCATAGAAAAGTTGACAACAGAAAACCTGAAGTCATTACGTTTGTCATAAAAAGTTTCAAATGTAGCGTTAATTGGTCATTAGATGACATTCTCATAGTCTCCAAATTTAGGATTGGTAAGAGACAAAAACGTCATCTATGTGGAGTTAAATGATTTGGTGACAGTCTTCTCTCCAGATCTAACAAGGTTCTAAACAAAATTCTGTTTTATAAAAATACAGAAACAAATCAGCAAGCAATAGTGCACAGTTTGTTCCCATTGGTAGTCTTCTCTCCAGATCTAACAAGGTTCTAAACAAAATTCTGTTTTATAAAAATACAGAAACAAATCAGCAAGCAATAGTGCACAGTTTGTTCCCATTGGTATACAAATTGTTTCCTGGTAAATTATATTATCATCACAACAAATATGTTATCTGTCAAAAACTCCAACATTTTGTTGATGGTATCTTCAGTAGATTTTTGTTTGGAATCCGTATGATGCTTGACAAAATAACCAGAATCCTTGTTCAGCACCAGATATTTGTTTCTTGGCTTACCGTTTTTGTAAAAGAATGACAAGTGAATCCTTTGTTAAAGACGTTCTTTCAATTTAGAATGAGGGATAGTTGTGTAATGTAGAAAAAAATCGATGTTTTTTTTATACTTTTGACACGAGATAAAGTATTAGAAGTAAGATGTTCAAGTAACTTTTTAGAATTTTAAGAATCCACATTTGGTTGATTCTAAATGTATGAATAAGACTGAAGATCATCGTTGTCTCATGTTCTTGGTAGTATTGTTTATTAACAAGGTTTAGGTTCACATGTTGAATATTGCTTTTTCAAATTATTTTTAATCTAGAATAAAAAAATTATCAGTCTTGTCAACAATTTTTTGTTGAAACCACAGGAATTTAGCACAGTTAATGGAGTCTAACGATTTTGAAGAGTGAAATATACAAAATTGTTTGAAGTTAATATGCTTTCCTGGTATAATAAAAAACAAACAAACTAACCCATGTCTAAATCACAATCCCAAAGCACTTCCACCAGTGAAGTTAGGCCGAACGGAGGGTAAGCAACTTCTGTTTTGCTAGCTGTCTCCGCCACATATGAAATCAAAATTGAGAGTAAAGTAAAAGAAACATTGAAGAATGGTATGTAATTAATTGGCCTGTCAGCACGTCGTCTACACTGTAGAGACCTCAATGGTTTATATACCAGGGTTTGTAACAATTCAAGTTTTATAGCTTGAAAAATTTAAAATGTTGCTTTCGTTACAGAATGCCCTTTCTTTATATTCAATATCTTGTTTACAGTCTTTACAGCTTTTAGTGCTAATTGCTTTTATCTTAACCGACGCCATATCAACATCTGACTGATTGGTTGTTGTTTTTAGAAACTTTATTTGAAATTGGTTTATAAATCATTTTGTTAAGTTAAATGCGTCCATGATGGGATTACATAATCGCTAATGTTGAATATGCCCATATATCATGCAATGTATTCATATTAATCTAAATTTAACATATACATTTGCCATAAACTTGATTGCGTCGACAAACTCGCCAAACTAAAATAATTTGTTATCATATCTAATTATAAATCGATAAAAAATTAATCGGTTGTTGCCGTCTCGTAGAATAAATAACACATTTGTTTATTCAATTCAGTTAATAGAATTATAGAAAGATTTAACTTAAATATTTTCAGATTATAGAAATTAATACATCAAAACTTGAACCAAGGTAGTTTCATTAATTAAATAAACTTTGTAGCCACACACACTATTGCAAACAATATTCAATTGAGTGTAAATCGGAATTTCAGCATACATCCCACAGCTTCTGTGTAATAGATACAATGAATTGAAAATGTAACTTTATCAAAACATTTCATTACCGTTTCTTGTAAAGTAAACTCTTACGTTAATGATACGTGATTTCAGTATGTCAATTTGTTGTGTTAAATAATAATACTAAAATAATGTACAAACTAATACAGAAAACAAGTGAAAAAAGAGATAGAGCGAGGAAATGATGGGAAAACTAATAAAATGAAACATCCAACATACATTTGTTTCGTTGTTTGTTTATGGTATATGATACTAGAGTATTTATTATACCTGAATTATGACGCAAATGAAAGGATACATTTGAAACTTTATGACAAACGTGATGACTTCAATTTTTGTCATACAGCAATATACCTGCTCTCCTGCTTATGGTGTATTTGTTTCCAATTAATACGCTTTGGTAGAGCTTGTTCCCACTACGGAGACTTTGTACAACGAAGTAGGCTGCTTGCAAATAAATTGACTCAGGGATATTGCAAGCCTGGCTTATCAAGGCCCTCAAAAAGTTTTATGGCCGTCATCACAGTATTGTTAACAAGTTTTATGTCTCTGTGTCCAGGATTGCTCTGGATATATTTGACGTCTCATAGTTCCATGTTCCTTTCACACAATTTTGATTACACACGTGGCTGGTGTAGCTATCTAAACAAGAGGTGTTTACCCTTCCAGAACACCCGGCCTCACTTCCCTGGTGGAAGTTTATGTGGCTAGCCTAACTTGTCAGTTCCAAAGTTTTTACTTTGCTTCTGGATTGTGATTCGGATATAGATTAGTATGTTTGTTTTTGATTATAGTGTTATACACTCAATGGTATTGTACAGCCAGAACAGATGTGTTACAATGCACGTATTCACAGATAACTTGTTTATTATGGACTTATTTTAAATATAATAAAAACATAGTAAATGTTAAATGATGAGAACTCTCTTTCTTAATTTTCCATGTGGCAAACATAGCTACATATATAAACTCACATAAGGGTATTATGATTTGTATCAAAAACAAAAATACCAACCCATGTCCAAACAGCAATGAAAAAAATGAAGATGGCGTATAAGGTTAAATATGCGAACTGAATCTTCCTTTTTTCTGTTTCAAATATTGAGTAATTACCACCTAATAAGGTTTGATAGCGTTCAATATGCTTAAAATGTGAAAAATATTTGATGGACTACAATGATTTACATTTAAATTCTACAACTGTAGCTTTGCTATATCAATAACCAGCCATCACTAAAGAACATAATTAAGTGCCTTGAAAAAGTAAGTCCCTTCGAATTGGTAGGAAGAATATTTTTTTTTTTGAACCGAAAGATTCCTTTGTCAAAGAAGCTAGCAAGAGGCACGTCATGTTTTTTTTATTAGGCGTTCACAGAAGCCTAAATTGTTTTTAGCAATATGCTGCTACTAATTAAGTGCAAATTGCGGCCTCCTATATCGATAAAAACCACACTTTATGTAAAGTCAAGTACAATTAATCTTCCACTACTTTGGTTTTGTTTTTGTGGATGGTATAGTTGTAAATATTTAGAGTGATCAATAGCTCAACACCTAATCTTCAAACTCAAGTATTGTCGTTAAGTACGTTGATGTTCTTTAAAGTTTCGTAAGAGGTATTACATCAAAATCCAACAAGCCTTTGATGTAAGATGAATTTTAAGGGGTGCTGTGTCAGAAATATACGTAAGGCGATATTGCATAATTATATTACAATCGACGTTAGATAGTTTATGCCCAACATATTTATATACTTGAATCACTAAAGAAACCATTAATGAAGGCTATAAAGACACTACTGAATCGACTTCTGCAAACATTTATTTATTTCTAAGATGTTGGTTCGAAAACTTGAATTATTGTTTAAGAGAAATATTAAAAATAATAACTTTTTAATATATTAACAACTGCTTTAATTCTACGTATTAAGGTGCTTAACTGATTCCTTTTCCATCCAATATATTTATTTATATCATGTTTCTACATCCTTAACCAACCAATCTATTTATGAATATATGTCAAGGTAATTGAAAACGTATTTCATAGAATTGTGAGCACTATCATATTTGATAGCATTAATATTATACTTATCCCCCATTATTGATAACATATATGCTGTTTTTGAGAATCTATTATGCATTTTAAAAGTGAATAAACTCACATGCTATTGTTTTTATAATCAAAGCACCATTTTATAATATATTCAGGTAATGTTTATACATTTGATTTTTTAATATGACGACTTAAAACATGTTCATGCAATGAAAAAACAAAATGTCACAAATACGAAAATAAAAACAATCGCTATCATTTCCCCCGGGGAGTGAGGCTGTATCTACGAAAGGCTAACCATTACCGGTCTTTCTAGCAACACGTGGTAATTAAAATTGAAAATAAAAGTAACATGAGATATATTACAGGTAATTTTAGATACAATGATATAGTGATTATCAATAAGTTTGTGATGACAACCAGCAAATGTTTTGAGAGCCTTTATGAGCAATGTCAATAATATCAAACACAAACATACCAATCCAGTCACAGAATCTGGTAAATATGATTAGGCGAGAATATGATATATACATACAAAAGGTATTATTTCAAAAGCGGGTTATCTAGGTAAATGTCGATTCCCACATTTACTCTTTATATTACAGAAATATAAACATTTTAAATACAATTTATGCTACAGTTACAACAGTGGTTTAATTTCCTTTCATACAATATTCACTCAATGTTTGTTACAATAATAAGAATTTTTGCATGTAAGGTTTTTATTCAAAATGACATACAGTTGTTAAGACCATCTAGGATCGCGTTCTACGATGTGTGTTATTTTAATCGTATTTAAACAAACACTTTAGAATATCTTTTAGTGGCGTCTTATTGATTGTGTTGCTATGATTGTTTTTTTTATTATTTTATTAACGATTTCAATGATCTGATCGACGACGTTGGGATTCGACAGCAAAACGTATCTTATTGCTTACAAAAACTAGAACTAGGTTATTTTTTGTCATTACCATTAATACCTATATAGACGTCCAACGAGTTTATTCATCTAACAAAAAAACTATTGCAATGTGCATTTGCACATTCCAAATTTTTTAACTTATATCAATATAACAGACAATCTGATTTACATATTCTCTTTTTGTTCAAGTAAACAAAGGCTGTAAGGATATAATCCGATTTCAATTTTACTTTAGTATTAAAAAACAACGTTAGATATCGTTCGCGTCAAACATAAAATTCTGTTTCTAGACCCCTACTTAATTTATAGACTGTCGTTATAGGATGGAGGCATGGCCATACTGAATTTGTTAAATATCCCATCGCCTTCTGTATATGAAATAGTATTAAAGACGTGAAAATCCATCTGAATAAAAAATCTTAAACCAAGAATATACTTAAGACTATATTATATGTATCAATGTAGACTAATAAACTGTCAATAATGACTGCGTTTACATTTGAATTTGGACAGCCATGACGTGCACAATTTTCATTGTTTGAATTGATGATAAACTTTTTTTTTGTTCTGTTCTACTAACGGTGTCTTCAGAAAAGAATTTTCAAGAATATGAATTGGTTTAGAATAAATTAATTGCATAAAAGTGAAAATTGTTTTAATAAAAAAACACCATATTTGTTAAATATTCTTTCTATATATGAACTTTTAACTAATTTGTCCTTAACCAAATCTGTAATAGCTCTTTATTTCTTTTTCTTTCTTTTTTTTTTTTTTTGTAGTTACGGTGGTCATCTTGTATTTGAAATATCCATTTCGAGAATAACTGTTAATCTATATCAACTATGCACTTTCCTACAGAGGTTTTATTTATTTCAGCCTAGCTGTTTGAGGCTAAAGCCAGTTAAGTTTATACTGATTTGTTTTTGTTATATAATATCTTAAGCACTTGAATAGTTTTGTTCTATATATGGATACAGGTTTCTTTATATGTTTTCATGGCCAATAGCGCTTTGTTAAGTTATTCGGCTTTAAATGTCAATCTTGTGCGTTTTATCCATCAAAAGTTTGTTTTTATTAATATACGTTTTGTCATCGCTATTAATAGAGACAACATTTAACATTAAGGCATTTGTCATTTTAAGAAGGTTGATGTTCCTTTAAGTTTTGCAAGAGGGTTTTATGAAAATACAACTACCCTTTGATGTCAGTTGAATTGTATTCTCAAAAGCTTTCTTGTAATTATTTACTTAAGGTAAGGAGATCTTACACAATACTATCACAGTTTAAGCAGATATATATGCTTCCTGACTATACTTGTTCACAAACCATACAGAATAATTGCGTACTTGTAATCGAAATATTTATGTTAGCTGGACAAGGAGTTGAAGTGCTTTATACTTCGTTTTCTTATGATCCATCAATTATAGTTTGTGCTAACAATGGAAATATTTGTATTTCAGTAATAACGTAATTATAAACTGATGTATCATCAACAATTATTTTCACAAACTCTACTTAAAAAGAATTTCTAATGCACTTTTCTAAGGTACGTAAACTATGTTATCTTATAAACCTTATTGATTTTTTATCAAGTCATTCCGAAACGGCCAACTAGTGCTGTAAAATTATGACTGGTTTAATATAAGCATAGCATATGATAAAATATTGGGAGAAAAGTGGGGCAAAATTTGTGTTTCTTATCAAGCATAGTATATTTAAAAAAAGATTTGTGGAAATTGGGGACAAAGGTCTGCAAAAATTTCGCAAACATGAATATAAATAAATTTTTACTGTCTTCAATTAGAAAAGAGATGGCCATTTAGTTGTAATTTGAAATCTTATATTTTCAAAAATTAAAACCGATACAATTAGGACATGTTTTTAAACCAGATATATTTAACTGTATAAATTTACATCCGTGTCAGTCAAATCATGATGATACATTTGGTTTTCGGTAAGCTTTTCCCGAACTTTAATTATTTGATCATAAGTGTTAAAGACATGTTTTGAACACATTGACTTTGATGACCATATTACAAAAGCATAAAAATTAAACAAACTACTTATTTTACTGTCGCAAATTCATAAACCTAGCATAGATTGGTGGATATTTGATATCCGAAATAAACGACATCATGAGTCGACATGAATATAATTGTAAAACAAACATAGCCGTCCCAGTCCAAATCACAATCCCAAAAGCAAAGTTTAAATTTTAAAATCAGACAAATTAAAGAAAAATGTGAACCTCTATCACGCAAACGAGGCAGTGATTTTTTATAGAAACGCAACGCAGTAAATGTCATATGTAGACAAAACAATTCACAACAGTCAAAATTTGTAGTGACAAAGTTTTAAATATCATCTATAGAATTAGCATTTTATAGATAAAAAGTAATAAAAACAGAGCCCCAATGTTCCCTTATCTTTTTCAAGCCTCCATATATATTGTTTTTCAGATAAAAAAACCTAATTTAAATTATCATTTTATAGTTCTATCAATTTCCGTTGTTATCACCAATGGAACAGTCAGTCTTCTTTGTATATTGTCTTTTTTATATTTGTAGACGCAGAGCGCAAGTTTTCGATTAAATAATAAAACAGAGACATCTGATGTCTTCTTAAATCAAAAATGCAACAACAAAAAACAACCGTGGCAATAAATGTAATTATAGATTTTTCGTAGGCGATAACGGAATGACCAAATGTTACATTTTATAGCTGAAGATATTTTACACTGTCTGTATACATTATAAATCATCATTAACTTCGTATAGCTTCGTGTTCTTAATTGCGTTCGTTGTTGCCAAGTAAATGTTTTTTTCAGTTGCATGTGTCTCCCTTTTATTATTTTTGTAGATGGTGTTTCAAACCTCTGCTCAGCTCAGTTTTCAGAATATTTTCTTTTTCTCCTCTTGTGTTGTCATGACAATACAGATTTGCCCATTATGGATTGATTACATTTTCAATTACT
Source organism: Anadara kagoshimensis (assembly GCA_021292105.1). Lineage (NCBI taxonomy): Eukaryota > Metazoa > Mollusca > Bivalvia > Arcoida > Arcidae > Anadara > Anadara kagoshimensis. The sequence goes on from CM037873.1 coordinate 22,160,196, forward strand.
GCCGGGTAGATATAGCTATAACATTTACTTTCATCAGTAATAAAATGTAATAAAATAGCCTTATTAGGTACCGGTACATTAAATTGATTTTCCGTTAAAATTCACATTTTATCTATTGATTTTTTATACCAATTTCCTGAAATTAATTTATTATGCTGCAAAATGTGCATTTATTGTAGCAATGCGGTTGGTATTACGCTCCCAGATAGTAAGGTTGCAATGCTAATCAATCATGATGATTTATTAACAAAAATGTCAGCCATATCCAGAGTATTATTTCTAATATGATCATCGATTATCTCCCTTGATGCACTTTGATCTTTTTTTCTACATACCTTGCTCATTTTATTTCATTATTTATCAGAAAAAGTCCTATTATGTAAGTTGAAATGAATCATAAATCATTATATGCACATGTTACTTATTAAAATTTTCTCAAAAAGAGAAACCATTAAACGTACTCAAATTAATTTGTGATAAAAAGCATGATAACACTTCCACCGAAAAAAATCAAATATAGACATGCAACGATAACGACAAAAAAAAAAAAAAAAACACAACGGACTTTAAAACAATAATACAACGGATGCAAGACAAAAGGATACACATTTTAACCATTTTAAACTTCATCCCCATTCTTTTACGCACTGCTAATATAATGGAAAAGTAAAATGTGAAAACAATTGAAAGAAATATTTTGATTACAATATACAAACCCTGAAAGAAGATGAAATCAAGTTTCTCGTCAAGTCTTAGCTGTATAAGACACAATCGCATCATGGACTGCTGTTCAAACACATTACACAATTTTCGTACATTAAAAGATACGTAAAATCTCAAATTGTCATATACTGTACAATTGCAATAAATATCGTCATAGAATATGTTTAAATGATTTTGAACCATTCATTTATACTTTATTTACTCTTAAATGGAGATTTTAAAACCTTAATTCAATATAACTTACTTAAACTACATATGCTTAATAAACAATATGCAGAACATTGTACATAATTAAACATATTAACAATGATTATGACCAGTTTTAGTAATAGGGTTTGACAGATCCAACTTACTCGACGACTTGAACAAGGTGTCTGTAGATAGTCTACTAGTATTTTGCGGACGCGGCACGTAAGTAATGGAAGCAAAGTCTTTTAAATCCCTGAAGATTATCTTGGTGACACGTGAATAAAACGGCTAGACATGCCCAGTAGGATACAATAAAGCTGTTCGTCTGATGCATTCGACAATTCAACATTTAGATATACACCAAATCTATCTGTAAGCGAAGCCCAAAATTGCTGCCGCAGGTCATCTTTACAAGGACAAACACACTTTAAATGGACATGCATACCCACACTGTTCATGTCTGTGCGATAGTACCCAGTGGAGATGTCCATAATTTTGCCGTATGGTGTGCTAGGCGTAATTCATAGTTATTTTGCGAAAATGTTTCAACTGAGACATGGGATAATTCTGTACGTAGTTTTAAAAATCGCCTAGAATCTTGATCATTCATAGTTCTGGTCACCCATTCTCTGTGTTCGCGTATTCTTACAGCATTGTTAACATCCCTCTTCCAATCACGCTTGATGGGAAATCTGTCTGTAACAAAATTATGTTTATACATTGTAATTCACAAGCGAGTATTTCTTCAATATAGCCATCATATATGGTAAAAATCCCTTTCGGTTACTAACTGGATCTGAAAGATACAAATAAAAAAGATAAAGAAGTAACTATTTAAATGGAGTCATTGTGTATGGAGCAAACCTTTTGAAGGAAATATATTTTATCAATGTCTGTACTGATACGTATAATACCGACCATACTTTCTCTATCACTAATTTTATCATTTAATGCCATACCAATTCAAAGTTGATAAATTTTAAATATAAAGATATCTAATTCGATCCCTGTCTGGTTAGATGCCGCAATACATATCAAACATAGCAATTCATTTAGCTGAGGCTTTTAAGTATCTTCAAATTAAACATGCTGCATTTTATATATCATTACGTTTTATATTGCATGCTGCCTCAATCGAAATGCTACGAGGGAAACATGAGAAAAATCTCAAATATACCAGAAACCAAAATTTAATTTCCATTACATGCTGCAAGACATTTGTGTCAATGGTTAGTTATGTTTTCCAACGACCTCATAAAAGTTGCTCTTTGTTACGACCCCTGTCCATCTAACGTTTTTTTTAGAAACACGTGGTTTCTTTTATCAGTATGAAAAATACCTATGCAGATTGATCACTTAAAATTCACGTGATTTAACGTGCGCATTGCTTTACACAAAATAAAGCCGTTTTAATTTTTATACTGCTAATTGATTTAACCAAACAAAAAAAAATTCCGCTTTGGAAACCATAGGAGTGAGACTGGGTTCCCTAGAATATATCAAGAATAATTAAAAATTTCTAGTCTCATATCTTTAAACTGTTTTGTTCTCGTGTCGAAAGTTTGTCGATTTTACGGGGACTACTTAAAATATGTGTTTAAACAAGGAAGGATCGCTGCAACTTCACCAGGTCCACAATTTCTACTATTAATCATATGTTTACAGACTTTTTAGACAGTCTATACCTTAAACTATTTTTAGTTCTCTATTCTATCTAATCTTCTAAATGGGTTTATTTTAATTTGGTTATGGACCGACTTAAATTACAATTATCCTTTAAATTTACATTTATGTAGTTTAATAGGCTTATATTGGCATTGCATAATCGCTAAGATATTATTCTTTGCTAACTCAGATATTTGTCATTTTTTCATCAACCCTGTCAGCAGTTAGGAATACGAAGCGCATCATAAGCTGTATATATCAAAATCTTATTTCAGAAGAACTGTTAACTAATTGTACTTATAATCTGGTTTCATAAATATAATAAGACGATATTTTTGAATGACTATAAACATTCCTAGATTGATTAATTTCTCTTTACAACTTTCTAGTTAATTAGTGTATTCATTTTCAAAACAGAGTAACGGCAAAAAAAAAAAAAAAAAAACAAACAAACAAACAAAACAAAAACTTAATAATTTAAATGTTGTCTTTTAAGACCATACTTTCAACTTGCATTCGATAGATGAGAGAAAAGAAACTTCATACTCATACATGCATCTCGCCAGCAGTTTCAAACTCGTCTAATCGAGCAATTGTTATGAGTTTTGCACATTTACAATTGGTTATTTTACAGGCATGGCTACATAGTCTTAAAATTAAACCCAAGCAAGTTATTAATAAACTCTTAAAATTAAACCCAAGCAAGTTATTAATTAACATTTGCCTTTCTGCAGAAAATCGTTTTAGATCCACTCAAATATTGTGTCATTATGTTACCAAGACCGTTTGAATCAAGTATCTGGTTATATTATTTCTAATATTTTATTTTGTTTTAAGATTGGTAATAGTGTCTTAATTGAAATCTTTTATAACTCGAACTGCAACAAACGCCTCATATTCTCAATCAATAAAAATACAGCACTTTTACGAAAGTATTCTTTACTTTCGAATGCTAATGTCAGATAGTCATTATGAAAGATAATGTACTTTTAAACTTAAAATCACAAAAATAGTATAGATTTAGGGGATATGTTTTTTCCAAGTTTCATCTTTATTATGGAAAAACGTCTGTGATGTATAATGATTTGAAGAGTTGCGTAGTCGGCATTTATATAAGAGGATATTTTACAATGGTACTACAATTCATCTTGATATAAATCTAGGTACTTGATGATACGCTCAAGCACAGTATTCTAAATGGTCACATACTTGAAAACCTTAGATTTAGTTTAAGTGTTCTGAAGTGTTTTTCACCGTTTCTTTTTCATATAACTTTTGATGCAAAACATATAATGGCTACTATGTTTATATGTGAAATACGAAATTTAAGCAAAATAGCATCAGCTTAGATTGAAAAAAAAAATTGCATCGAATTCAAATTTAACTTTATTTCAACTAAATGAAGGATATTGAAATTGATGTCAAATTAGTGTCTTCGTAATAGGTTACATCTTTTGTGATAATTCATGGTTACAAATCGTAACCTATTAATCTTTTCTTTTAAAATATTCCTGTTTTTATCCGTATTGCTATGACATAGATATTTAGATGCTATGATTGAAATGGCTAATGTCGAAGAAAACCTACGCAAACAGATTTATTTCAACCACATGACAAAATCATATTATCATTAATTCAGGCGATGTCTTATCCTTTCTCGAAATTAATAAAGCCATCACGAATTGGAGGATACCAATCAATATCCTAAAGAAAAGAGAAAACAATTTCACGGAGTTTAGAAAGCATATATTTCAGTCGTAAAAGACTTGTCTATCGGCGAACCTTTAATTAAAACGCCACACAGCCAAGGCCAGGACATAAGGCTCACATTTCATAAATGTCAATAACAACGTATATTGACATAGTCTAAAATGTATATTCCGAGACAAGAATAAGATTCTATATACTTTAAGTGAAATCAGAATATTGTGATAGCGGGCTAATGATATATATTCGTTTACGGACATGTTGTGTTTGGCAATCTAATTTCGGTATCACAATGGACACATACTCATTTGTGTCTTTTTTCGTATAGATCAGATTTGATACAGAACCTTATGAAATCTGGAGATAAGGCATGGCTCATTCTTCAAAGACATATTTATATACATAAACACATTTAATTTTGAAACAACTTATAAACGACAAAGGAAATATCAACAAATAAAACAAATAACACTTGTTACATCCATTACATAGTCATCCACAAACATACAGGTCCATGTTCAATCAGAACCTCCAAAACAGAAACAATTTTTAAAACTGGTAAATACTAACAGGGTAAGCAACTGCCTAGCTAGCTATACTCGTCATGTGTTGACATCAAATTTCAAAATTAAGAATGAAATGGACATACATCATAGTCATTAACAATTTTATGAAGACGGTCAAATAACTATTTGGGGACCTTGAAAAGCTTTTTTCCTGTGTCATTTGATTTTAGTTTATTTGTAAGCAGTTCATTTCTACGTATAAAGTTCCTGTAGTTGTTACATAGCAAAACACACTTTTTTACATTTGAAATGTCTTTGTATTATTACATCAAAAAACATTAGTTATACTTTAACCTTGAAATGTTCAAAAATATACACCTACGTGTATCCGTATTGTAATATACGAATAGTGTATAGAGCTACCGTAACATTACTTGCTTTATTTGTACAATGAACTTTAATAAACATCTTATTTTTGTTTTTTTTAATGAAGTATACGCTCTAGCTATAAATTGCTTAAATCAGTTGTCACTTTTGAAAGTGTACTTTCACTTCCGGTGTAAAAAATCGCATAGTAAGAGGTCTTCGCATGCCGTTATGTATTCTGTTATGGATTGAAATACATCCGTTTAGACAAATTAAAATATATAAATAATTATTAGCGTGTCTAAGTTTATAATCATGATTAAAACATTGTAACGACGTCTCTTTGAAGGTTCTGTGTAGAATTTAACGATGTCGCTTTGAAGATCCGATGTCTCTGTAAGTTCAATGAAGAATTTAACGATGTGTCTCTAAAGGTTCTATGTAGAATTTAACGATGTCTCTTTGAAGAGTCTTTAACGATGTCTCTTTGAAGAGTCTATGTCGAATTTGACTATGTCTCTTTAAAGGTTCTATGTTTTAGTATGGATATAAGATCCATTTTATTTTAAGGTGTCTCCAAACCTGATATTGAAAAAAAGATATCTAAAACATAAATCATGTTTTTGGTCTTTTATCTCTATGAGTTGCTATTCTTATCTTCAATACGACAAAGAAAGACTATGTCGTATATTGAGTTTCCAATATTGGTAATCATAGAACGTATTGCTATATAACAATAAATTTGATTATATAATAAAAAGTAACGTTTGATATCTCTTCGCGTCAGCACAAAAATCAATCTTCTGACACCTAATTCAATTATGGATTGTTCTTACAAGATAGCAGGATGACCAGAATTTAATTACTCTGATATTCTAACGTCGTCTGAATATACATAATTGTGACCTAGACGTGAAACATATATTAATGAATTGGAGGAAATTAATTAAAACTGTTTTTACCGCTCAATAGGGAATGTAAAAGTGGATCAAATAAATGATAGCAGTTCCAACATCAAAACGGATTGGAAAAAAAGATGTCTACATAACAAACGAAATTTTGCCATCTTCAGGGTAACATGGCGTGATACCATATCCTTATATTTTAACTATGTTTTGTTTAGGATCTTTGGTGGCCGAGTGGTGTAAAGTGCGGGCGCACTTATGGATCACAGAGCCTCTCACAACCTAGGTTCAAATTCCGCTCGGATATATCCTACTTTGAGAAAACTGGTCAGTTCGCTTGCCTAACATTGTAGGTTTTTCTCAAGGTACTCCACTTTGCCTTAGTTTGCCAGAACTGACCGTCTTCCAATAAGGGAAAGATTCTTGACGTGGGTGTTAAACACACTTACCCCATCCCTCTAAAATTTTGTTATTTAACCATGAAAATGCAACTTGTAACCGACTTTATTTCCACATTGACTGTCATGTATTATTCATCTCAATTTCCATTTGAAATCAGTTCCTAAATCTTTAAGATTTTATTTTCGTACTACTACAGAAGAAACAATTTGCTTTTTAAACCACGTGATTTCCTTTCAGATTTTTGAATTGTTTATTTAATTTTATTTCTTGAACACGTTGAATTGAATCAAACACAAATATAATGGGAAAATGCCAAAACAAAATGAAAACAGAATATGTTGCAAACAAGTTTTTTTCTGTTCTATACACACTGTGTATTCAGAATTTGTTATAAAAAAATCGATCGATTTCCCATTGATTATTAATTTCATTCTTAAACAATGACGAAGGTTTGAAAACATTAAAAGACGTCAAACTGATAAATAAAATATATCAGTGACGACATGCAATTAGATCGCGTTATTTGTGCTAGTTTGATAATAAATTGCTTTTATCAGTTACTATTAAAATGACAACCGCCGTCTCGAAAATTGCAATTGCAATAACTTTGAGACTTTTTTTAGAATCTAGCAAATTGAAAATACTTTCCTTCAAACTTAAGTCTGAGTTTTATCTTTATTGATTTTTGTACAAATTTCCTGGAATCAATTTATCTTGCAGCAATAACAACAGCAAACTGTACTTTTATTGTAGCTATGTTACTCGTAATACTTCATAAATACGTATAAGATTACACTGCAAGTCAATAATGACGATGATTTATAAGCCAGATATCAATCACATTACTTCTTATCAACTTTGTTATTACATTACATCATTAAGTACACTTTGACCTTTAACAATTTTATAGATTTTTGCTTCATCGAAAGGGTATATTTTAGACCTGGTAGGATATTATTATTTACCATCGTAAGGAAACATTTCGATTTTCACTTATGTCCAAACCACAATCCAAAAGCAAGGTTAAAACTTTGAATCTGGCAAATACTGGCGTGCTCCCAACGGGAATATGGAAGTATTAGACGTCACATATATAACGACAATTTTGATACAGGTACAATATCACGGCCGGAAAAAAATTAAGGTTTTTTTTTACGTGTGCCATATTTAAAATCTACATCTGCAATTTTAACCAACCAGTATGAGCCTCGCTGACCTTATACCTTTGCAAGTGTGGCCTTTGTACAAATTGATACTGGGTTTATCACGTGATTAATATTACCAATGACGTCAGAAAATTGAGTCAGAGGCAGGGGTAGGTTTGTTTTACGTAACGATTATTTCATATTGTGGTTATTATGGCTCGCAATGACTAACTAAGTATTGTCTTCAAATTAGACATGTATAATAGATCTACGACTGTTCTAGAAAACAAGTAAACATTTTATTCGATGAAGGATTTCATTTGTTTTTGCAACAGCTTTAAAGCATACGTTGGTAACTCTATCAAATCAATTCACGTTAACGATAATTTATTTATTAGCAGTATACTCTTCTGGTGAAAGTTGATGTGTTTAACTTAATTTGTCAATTTTGTAAGTTGTCTTTGTTGTGGGAATGTTATTTGAAATAGATTGGTAAGTTTGATTTTCATTTACTATTTCTCCATAAATTTTTGTATTTTGAACAAGGAAGTATTTTTCTTCTAATTTTTGAAAAAAGACATATTGTTTTTAACTCAAAGATATCTACTTAATTATACTAACGGTAACACTGATATAGTTTATAACTTGATAGCAGAAACTGCTAGGCAGGTATATGCACGACTTGGAAGTAGAAATGTATGCCAGATACTGTTTATTGCTCTGATTAGTATGTCTTTCTGATAACAATATTGGTCTATCAATCTTTTGTTCTTAATTACGTACTGTCTTTATGTACCTACTTTCATTGCATATCATTTTCGCATTTGATTATAATAGATCCTCTTTTGTGTTCCTAGAAATAAACGGATTGTCATTTTTATTATGTATCTTGGTATTTTAAACAAGGAAGTAATTATATTTATATAATACTTATTAAAGGAGTATGAAAATGTTTAATGAAATGACATGGAATTAATAGTTCCACATGTAACCGAATACACGGAATAATTAACTTCATAAAGGTCATGGCAAGACAAAAAAAACATTTGGAGCACTGATTATAAGACACAATGTACAGTAACGTAAATTGTTTGATTTGTTCTTTAATTTCGAAACAGATCTTGATGACTAACCGGCTAACATATCACAACGCCTATTGGCTCTAAGCATCAAATCCAACTCGGGTAGATTTTAGTGTGACAGAGTTTGCAAGTTTGTTTGTCTAAGATCGGTGTTAACTTTGTTTTCGGACACGTCATTTAACCGACTGCTTCCATATAAATGAAAGAATCATGACTGGAGTTTTAACACTGTTTATATTACAGCTATCATATAGTCCGTAGATATCATCCTTTGCTAACTCCGATATTTGTCATTTTTTCATCATACCTGTCAGCAGTTAGGAATACGAAGCGCATCATACGCTGTATATATCAAAATCTTATTTCAGAAGAACTGTTAACTAATTGTACTTATAATCTGGTTTCATAATTGAAATAAGACGATATTTTTAAATGACTATAAACATTCCTAGATTGATTAATTTCTCTTTACAACTTTCTAGTTAATTAGTGTATTCATTTTCAAAACCGAGTAACGACTGAGTATAAAAAACAACTTTATAATTCAAATGTTGTCTTTTGAAGACCATACTTTCATCTTGCATTCAATACATGAGAGCGAAAAAACTTCATACTCGTACATGCATCTCGTCACCAGTTTCAAACTCGTCAAATCGAGCAATTGTTATGAGTTTTGCACATTTACAATTGGTTATTTTCAAGGTTTGGTTACATGGTCTTTAAAATAATTTATGCAAGTTCTTAATTAACATTTGCCTTTCTGCAGAAAATCGTTTTAGATCCACTCAAATATTGTGTCATTATGTTACCAAGACCGTTTGAATTAAGTATTAGTATCTGATTATATTATTTTTAATATTTTATGTTGTTTTAAGATTGGTTATAGTGTCTTAATTGAAATCTTTTATAACTCGAACTGCAACAAACGCCTCATATTCTCAATCAATAAAAATACAGCACTTTTACGAAAATATTCTTTCCTTTTGAATGCTAATGTCAGATAGTCATTATGAAAGATAATGTACTTTAAAACTTAAAATCACAAAAATAGTATAGATTTAGGGGATATGTTTTTTCCAAGTTTCGTCTTTATTGTGGAAAACGTCTGTGATGTATAATGATTTGAAGAGTCGCGTGGTCGGCATTTATATAAGAGGATATTTTACAATGGTACTACAATTCATCTTGATATAAATCCAGGTACTTGATGATAGGCTCAAGCACAGTATTCTAAATGGTCACATACTTGAAAACCTTAGATTTAGTTTAAGTGTTCTGAAGTGTTTTTCACCGTTTCTTTTCCATATAACTTTTGATGCAAAACATATAATGGCGACTATGTTTATATGTTAAATACGAAATTTAAGCAAAATAGCATCAGCTTAGATTGACAAAAAAACATTGCATCGAATTCAAATTTAACTTTGTTTTAACTAAATGAGGGATATTGAAATTGATTTCAAATTAGTGCCTTCGTAATAGATTACAACTTTTGTGATAATTCATGGTTACAAATCGTAACCTATTTTTCTTTTCTTTTAAAATATTCCTGTTTTTATCCATATTGCTATGATATAGATATTTAGATGTTATGATTGAAATGGCTAATGTCGAAGAAAACCTACGCAAACAGATTTATTTCAACCACATGACAAAATCATATTAGCATTAATTCAGGCGATGTCTTATCCTTTCTCGAAATTAATAAAGCCATCACGAATTGGAGGATACCAATCAATATCCTAAAGAAAAGAGAAAACAATTTCACGGAGTTTAGAAAGCATATATTTCAGTCGTAAAAGACTTGTCTATCGGCGAACCTTTAATTAAATTGCCACACAGCCAAGGCCAGGACATAAGGCTCACATTTCATAAATGTCAATAACAACGTATATTGACATAGTCTAAAATGTATATTCCGAGACAAGAATAAGATTCTATATACTTATACGTGAGATCAGAATATTGTGATAGCGGGCTAATGATATATATTCGTTTAACGGACATGTTGTGTTTGGCAATCTAATTTCGGTATCACAATAGTCACAAACTCATTTGTGTTCTTTTTTCGTATAGATCAGATTTGATACAGAACCTTGTAAAATCTGAAGAGAAGACATGACTGATTTTTCAAATATTAATATATATACGTTAACACATTTAATCTGAAATAGATTAAAATCGACAAAGGACATATCAACAAATGAAACAAATAACACATGTTACATCCATTTCATAGCCATCCACAAACATACCGGTTCATGTTCAATCAGAACCCCAAAAACAGAAACAATTTTTAAAACTGGTAAATACTAGCAGGGTAAGCAACTGTCTAGCTAGCTACACCCGTCATGTGTTGACATTAAAATTAAGAATGAAATGGACATACATCATAGTCATTAACAATATTGTGAAGGTGGTCAAATAACTTTTTGCGGACCTTGATAAGTTTTTGTTCCTGTGTCATTTGATTTTAGTTTATTTGTAAGCAGTTCATTTCTACGTATAAAGTTCCCGTAGTTGTTACAACCTTTTACATAGCAAAACACACTTTTTTACATTTGAAACGTCTTTGTATTATTGCACCAAAAATAACCTTGAAATGTTCAAAAATATACACCCACGTGTATCCGTATTGTAATATACGAATAGTGTAAGAGCTACTGTAACATTACCTGCTACATTCGTACAATAAGCTTTGATAAACATCTTTTGTTTTTTAATGAAGTATACGTTCTAGCTACGAAGGTTCTATGTAGAATTTAACGATGTTTCTTTGAAGATCCTATGTAGAATTTAACGATGTTTCTTTGAAGATCCTATGTAGAATTTAACGATGTCCCTTTGAAGAGTCTATGTCGAATTTGACTATGTCTCTTTAAAGGTTCTGTGTTCTTTAGTGTGGATATAAGATCCATTTTATTTTAAGATGTCTCCAAACCTGATATTGAAAAAATATATCTAAAACATAAATCATGCACTTTGACCTATTATCTCTATGAGTTGCTATTCTTATCTTCAATACAACAAAGAAAGACTATGTCGTATATGGAGTTTCCAATATTGGTAATCATAGAACGTATTGCTATAAAACATTCAATTTGATTATATAATAAAAAGTAACGTTTGATATCTCTTCGCGTCAGCACAAAAATCAATCTTCTGACACCTAATTCAATTATTGATTGTTCTTACAAGATAGCAGGATGACCACAATTTTATTACTCTGATATTCTAACGCCGTCTGAATATACATAATTGTGACCTAGACGTGAAACATATATTAATGAATTGGAGGAAATTAATTAAAACCGTTTTTATCGCTCAATAGGGAATGTATATAAGTGAATCAAATAAATGATAGCAGTTCCAACTTCAAAACGGATTGGAAAAATGATGTCTACATAACAAACGAAATTTTGCCATCTTCAGGGTAACTTGGCGTGATACCATATCTTTATATTTTAACTATGTTTTGTTTCGGATCTTTGGTGGCCGAGTGGTGTAAAGTGCGGGCGCACTTATGGATCACAGAGCCTCTCACAACCTAGGTTCAAATTCTGCTCGGATATATCCTTGTTTGAGAAAACTGGTCAGTTCGCTAACCTAACATTGTAGGTTTTTCGCAAGGTACTCCGCTTTGCCTTAGTTTGCCAGAACTGGCCGTCTTCCTATAAGGGAAAGATTCTTGACGTGTGTGTTAAACAAACTTACCCCATCCCTCTAAAATTTTGTTATTTAACCATGAAAATGCAACTTGTAATCGACTTTATTTCCACATTGACTATCATGTATTATTCATCTCAATTTCCATTGGAAATCAGTTCCTAAATCTTTTAAATTTTATTTTCATACTACTACAGAGGCAGCAATTTGCTTTTTAAACCAAGTGATTTTCTTTCAGATTTTTGAATTGTTTATTTTATTGTATTTCTTGAACACGTTGAATTGAATCAAACACAAATATAATGGGAAAATGCCAAAACAAAATGAAAACAGAATATGTTGCACACAAGTATTTTCTGTTCTATACACACTGTGTATTCAAAATTTGTTATAAAAAAATCGATCGATTTCCCATTGATTACTAATTTCATTCTTTAACAATGACGAAGGTTTGAAAACATTAAAAGACGTCAAACTGATAAATAAAATATATCAGTGACGACATGCAATTAGATCGCGTTATTTGTGCTAGTTTGATAATAAATTGCTTTTATCAGTTACTATTAAAATGACAACCGCCGTCTCGAAAATTGCAATTGCAATAACTTTGAGACTTTTTTAGAATCTAGCAAATTAAAAAAACTTTCCTTCAAACTTAATTCTGAGTTTTATCTTTATTGATTTTTGTACAAATTTCCCGGAATCAATTTATCTTGCAGCAATAACAACAGCAAACTGTACTTTTATTGTAGCTATGTTACTCGTAATACTTCATAAATACGTATAAGATTACACTCAAGTCAATAATGACGATGATTTATAAGCCAGATATCAATCATATTACTTCTTATCAACTTTGTTATTACATTACATCATTAAGTACACTTTGACCTTTAACATTTTTATAGATTTTTGCTTCATCGAAAGGATATATTTTATACCTAGTAGGATATATTTATTTACCATCGTAAGGAAACATTTCGATTTTCACTAATGTCAAAACCACAATCCAAAAGCAAGGTTAAAACTTTGAAACTGGGAAATACTGGCGTACTCCAAACGGAAATATAGAAGTATTGGACGTCACATATATAACGAGAATTTTGATACAATATCACGGCCGGAAAAAGTTATGGTTTTTTTACGTGTGCCATATTGAAAATCTACATCTGCAATTTTAACCAACTCAGTATGAGCCTCGAGTACTTAATACCTTTGCGAGTGTGGCTTTTGTACAAATTGATACTGGGTTTAGCACGTGATTGATGTTAGCCAATGACTTCAGAAAATTGAGTCAGAGGTAGGGTATTATTTTTTTAACGTAACAATTATTTCATATTGTGGTTATTATGGCTTATATTGACTAATTTCTTAATAAGTATTGTCTTCAAATTAGACATGTATAAATATCCTACCTCTCACTAGTTTCTGTGAATTTCATTCGACGATGCCGATCACGTGGTGACCTAATATAAACCATGTCGGGTCAGGCCTATTCATATCTAGTCAGTATGAGAGTTATTTCCCTTGATCAACGTCAATGGCGCCCGCCTAGTAGTAAACACGTCATATTTATCACAAATATTTACGGCAAATACGGACACTAGTAAAGATAATGTGATATTGAAACAAAATATTTGATTTCCATGGATGAATTGCAATTGATTTCTTTGACGGAAGTTCCTAGTAAGTCAAATTCATTTTTATTTTCAATATTTTGTCAGACAGAATGCCAAACGACGGTATTTCTACCTCAGTCACCAGTCACTGTGTGGATACATTCAAATTGGTTTTGTAAATGATTTATTGATGTGATCGGTATGATATAATCGTTACACAGTGTTTTTGTGACATAATATGGTATATAAAGGGTTAATTTTAGTTTGTCTTGGGACAGCTATGGTTACTAAAACATACAGCAGTGTCTCATTCTGAAGTTGAACTACACTCCGATCTCCGTATTCGTGTATGTTTGTTTACAGATATCCACGGTGGTTCTGCAGGGTGATCGGTAGAATATAATCGTTACACAGTCTGTTGGTGACCTAATATGGTTTATACAGGGTCAGTAAATTCCATATCGGGCGAGGGCGAAGCCCGAGACCAGATATGGAATTTACTGACCCTGTATAAACCATATTAGGTCACCAACAGACTGTGTAACTAATATTGTCGATCTATGAGTGTAATAGAAAACAAGTAAACATTTTATCCGATGAAGGATTTCATTTGTTTTTGCTTTAAAGCATACATTGGTAACTCTATCAAATCAATTCAAGTAGAAATGTATGCCAGATACTGTTTATTGCTCTAATTGGTATGTCTTTCTGATAAAGATATTGATCTATCAATCTTGTGTTCTTAATAACGTACTGTCTTTATGTACCTACTTTCATTGCATATCATTTTAGCATTTGATTATAATAGATCCTCTTTTTTGTTCCTAGAAATAAACGTATTGGCATTTTATTATGTATCTTGGTATTTTGAACAAGGAAGTAATTATATTTATATTATACTTATTAAAGGAGTATGGAAATGTTTAATTAGATGGCATGGAATTAATAGTTCCACATGTAACCGAATACACGAGTAATTAACTTCATAAAGATCAAGGCAAGACAAGAAAAAACATTTGGAGCACTGATTATAAGACACAATGTACAGTAATGTAAATTGTTTGATTTGTTCTTTAATTTCCAAACAGATCTTGATGACTTATCGGCTTACATATCACGACGCCTATTAGATCTAAGCATCAAATTCAACTCTGGTAGATTATAGTGGCAGATGTTGTAAGTTTGTTTGCCAAAGATCGGTGTTTGTTTTCAGCCACATCATTTAACTGACTGCTTCTGTATAAATGAAAAATCCATCACTGAAAATTTTAATACTATTTATAATACAGCTATCATATAATCCGTCAGTGATATTTTGGCAGAGTGTTTATAAACATGGAAGGGTCTATATAACTGAATAGGTGGTTTGAACTAATGGGCGCATGGGCATACGAACAACAGGGTGTGTTGGCTACTTAACCCAAAAATTGCCTAAAATATGAGTTCATTAAAGGTTTTACTAATTGCATTTAAATCTTTAATATTTTGTTATTGGGAATCTCTAGGTTGATGATAAAACAATTAAACCGATGGAAATGCTTAAAATATTGCATCCTAATCTGTGATGTTATATGTTATTGTTAGGGTTGAAGGCAGCGAGTACATGCTCTTATTAACAACAATCGATTATTTAAGATGCAGTTTATATAATTAAAAAAAATCTACTCATGTTATTTAGGTTTCAGATCCAGATAACAAATTTAAACTGTTAAGAAAGTGTAAACATGTTATCAGGAAGCGCTTTTATAAATATACGGCTGTCATCAAGGTCGTACAGTTAACAACAATAGATTCGTTATCTCTCAGATATGTTGTGTATAGAATTTTAAAAACTGTTGACTATTTCTTACAAAAACTTGTATTAATATTGCAGTAACAGACGACAGTTTCGGGATGAAATTCCTAAATCAGTAATGCTCGGGCCAAACTTCCTGAAATCCAAATATTTTAAAGCAAGTACATAGCTGTATAGAAAAAGAAAGCTGACAATAGAAAAATTGAGGTCATCAAGTTTGTCATAATGTTTCAAATGTAGCCTTTCATGGGGTTATAATTGAGATTACATAATTATTATATCAGTCTTTATTTTACAACGATAGACGACGGCCATTTCGGAATACAATTCCTCATCAGTAGTGCTTAGACCAAACTTATGAAACCAAAACTTTTTCCCTAAGAAGTTGTCAAGTTGATATAAATCTTAATATGAAGCAGAACTTGCAGAATCACTGGTATTTTTATTTCAAGCTCATTAGGACAGATTGCCTTCATATAATCGCAAAATTTAGGATTGCTGAGAAACAGAACACCTATATATCTGTAAGTGAAGTTAAATGACAATTTTAATTTTGATTTATAAGGTTTATGTGCCAATATTTACAATCAGTATTACATAACACATAGTGCAGGCCTAGTGAATGCAAGTAAAAAACCAAGATGGCTTTTCAGCAAAAGCATATTGCAAAATTATGGTGAGTTTGTTAATTTGCAAAACGGTCATATTGTATTCATGATATGGTTGAAATATAAAAAGACTTTATAAAGATCAGTCATGATAAATTGCTCCTTTGCGAGTTTTCTCGACATGTAGGATAAAATTTGCTGATACGTGTTTTTACTGTACACCGCCTGGCGTTTTGGAAGTGAGTTTGTTAATTTGCAAAACGGTCATATTGTATTCATGATATGGTTGAAATATAAAAAGACTTTATAAAGATCAGTCATGATAAATTGCTCCTTTGCGAGTTTTCTCGACATGTAGGATAAAATTTGCTGATACGTGTTTTTACTGTACACCGCCTGGCGTTTTGGAAGTGAGTTTGTTAATTTGCAAAACGGTCATATTGTATTCATGATATGGTTGAAATATAAAAGAATTTATAAAGATCAGTCATGATAAATTGCTCCTTTGCGAGTTTTCTCGACATGTAGGATAAAATTTGCTGATACATGTTTTTACTGTACACCGCCTGGCGTTTTGGAGGTGAGTTTGTTAATTTGCAAAACGGTCATATTGTATTCATGATATGGTTGAAATATAAAAAGACTTTCATTATTAAAACTTATTTCTTATCTAATCACTTTTTCAAGAGTGTCATGATTTTATGAGTAAATTACTTATTACTATTTAACAAGTGAAATATCAATTTAATCTTGTTCTTGTAGGAAAGCAAACATTTTACCTCATCGATGAAGCAGAAAGTCAAGGGAAAAGTCCAAATTCAGTTGTCAGTTTTGTTCATCATTACTTCAGAACATATGGATATGGTGAAAAAGATGTCTGTCTGTGTGCACTTTGACAATTGTGGGGGACAAAACAAAAATAATGTGGTGTTATGGTATGGCATGTGGAGAGTAATTGTTGGTAAGTTTATACTTAGAATTTGATATAATTAATTATTTAAATTTATCCCTATTAACTTATAACATGCCATACTGTCTTTTAAAAGCACACATAACACATTCATTCTTAACAATATGATTAATGGTAAATTCCATGTATAATCACAAAATATTTTATATTTTAGTTTAAATGTATCACACATTGTTTTGAGATCCAGTTTTTATCATAACACTGACAGTATATCAGCATAGCCATAAAACTTTTATTTTGTAATACTTGCAGGCTTACATAGAACATTGGAATATTCCATGATGATTGCAGGACACACTAAGTTTGAACCAGACTGGCATTTTGGTATATGGAAGATGAAATGGAGAAACTCTTCTGCTGAAACCATGGAACAGGTGTGTGTGTGTGTTTTCAACATTGTATTTTGTCTCTTGACATACTGATTAATTTAGCATCAATCATCAAATGTGATCACTTATTAAATAACATTAAAGTATATATATGATTACACATGGATTTGTTAGCATTAAAGCCAGATGTCATGACAACATTATTAGTATCTCATTTAGAGGTTTTGTGTTTCATTATTGACAAAATAGTCACTGTAGTTATAATATGATATCAACTGTAACTGCACATAGACACAGATAATTATTTATCTTACATCACATGGCTTGTGATATGTTTATATTTTTAAAATAATCTTGACTGGGATACCACTTTAATCAATCCATTTCAAATGAGCATTTAAGGCCTTTTTATGTTCCTGTTTTTGTCTTATCTTTAACATGTTCAGTGGATCATAGAAAAAGTGAAATGGCTAAATTTTAAGACTTGTTACTGTGTTCTACTCAGCTAAACTTTTTTTTCACATTTTTTTTATTTCAGATAGCTGAAACGGTAGAAAACTCTAGTCGATGTGGACATAATGTTCAGTGGATCATAGAAAAAGTGAAATGGCTAAATTTTAAGACTTGTTACTGTGTTCTACTCAGCTAAACTTTTTTTCACATTTTTTTTATTTCAGATAGTTGAAACGGTAGAAAACTCTAGTCGATGTGGACATAATGTTCATCAACTGATTAGTGATGGTGACAACTCTGTCACATTTCATGATTGGAAGACATATCTGAAACAGTTTTTCAAACCACTTAAACATATTTCACATTTTCATCATTTTCTGGTTTCATGTGACCAACCTGGAGTTGTGTTTTGTAAAGAAAATGCTACTTCTGAGCAGTTAATGTTTAATCTGTTAAAAAAAATCTATATTACCAAGTATAAATGATTCAGTAAATGCATTATCTGTAAAAAGTTTAGATCCTGCAAGACAATGGTATCTTTATGAACACATAAGAGATCACTGTCTGCAAGATGAATCCAAAGACAAAACTTGTCCAAAGCCATGTGTTCCAAAGGCAGAAATTAAATTAGATTCAAAACATAAATCAAAAGAATAATAAATTCATAAATTCTGATAACTTGTGTCTCTTGTATGTAATATAGATAATTTATTTTACCAAAATCCACTGTATAGAAGTTGTGGTTTTAAGCCAAGGTATATCTTCCAAAAGTTATAAAACTTAAGACATAATGCTTCCCTTCCTCAATTCAGGGACTAATTAAATTAAATAGAAACAATGATATGAATTTTTTTAATATAAATTATGTTAGTTTGGTAGACTAGCATTGTAAAAGTAGTTTTAGTGTAGAAGAGTAAGAATGTATGACACCCCAGTCAAGATTCTTTCACATATATAAAGACTTTATATTTTGGAATGGTAGAGGATAACTGAGTGTCCAAAGAAAACCAACAACCTTCAGCAAGTGAACTGACAAACATTTTCACAATAGGATGTGCCAGGGTGGAAATTGAACCAGGGAGGTAAGAGGCACTTTTATTCTAGGTGGTGTGCTTTAGAAAACTTGGCAGTCTGGGTCCACATAAAGTCACTGTACTACATACAGTCATGAGGAATTCATTACAAATGACAATGAAGTACTGTGAAATTAAACCCATATAAAGAACATACGCCATATTCATCATGATATTGTTGATGGAAGATGCTTGTATACTGCTCTGAGAGGAGGGGTTTGGTGGCTTTTGAATAAAAAGTTGTTTTCTTTCACACTTAATGCAATAGAATTAGACACATGTTTACTTATATCAGACTGGCAGAATGTGCTGTAACATTAACCTTGGAATAGCTCGGTTGGTTTGATTGAATAGAAAAAGAAGAACAAAACAATTGCACCCAATAGCTAAATTTTACATACCGGTAATTTTAGTTACCATAATGAGTTTTTTACCTGAATGTAACTTCATGGCTTAATTAGGTAATTTACAAAGCATCATAAAGTAAAACTTCTGTGTAAAAATGAACCCACTGAAAAATGCAGGTAAATAAAGTTTTTACGACACGTCTAGTCCAAATATTAAGTCATTACTTTGGAAAATTTCTTAAATCATGCATTTTTCTCCGTTTTCTCACATTTTCCTGTTGCGTTACCATGGTAACGGATATTTGGTTTAAACAAAAATTTAATTTGATATACTGAGATCCAAAATTTGAAGGGGTTAATATTTTAAAATTGTATTGCTAACACATCAGAAATTACATTGAAATCAAGTTTTTAGATAATGCAATAAAAACTGCAGAATTTCTGTCAATTTTTGTAGAAGTTTAAACAGCGGATCATATTTTTAAACTTTTTTTAAAAAAAACGCAGAATAGTAAATCCTTCATAACTTTAAGAATAATTGAGATATCGACCTAAAATTTTCAGGTTACGTTATTCAGTCTTAGTGGTATTGAAAAATGCAAACATCTGAAAATGTGTTTTTTGCGCATCTGGACCCATTTTCCCAGTCGCGGTCACATATATCTGTATGTTGAGGTGAATGATTTGGCGAGTTTTCTCCAGATTTAACAAGGTTCTGCATAAATTCTGCTTCGTAAGAATAAAGAAACAAATCAGGAAGCAATGGTGCACAGTTTATACCCATTGGTATACCGATTGTTTGCTGAAAAACTATATTACCAAACACAACAAATATGTTATCTATCAAAAACTCCAACATTTTGTTGATGATATCTTCAGTATATTTTTGTTTGGAATCCGTATGGTGCTTGACAAAATAACCAGAATTCCTGTTCAGCACCAGATATTTGTATCTTGGCTTACCGTTTTTGTAGAAGAAAGACAAGTGAATAATTTCTTTAAGACGTTCTTTCAATTTAGAATTAGGGATTGTGGTGTATAGTGTAGAAAAATCAAATGTTTTTATACTTTTTACATAAGATAAAGTATTAGAAGCAAGATGTTCAAGTAATTATTTAGAATTTTTGAGAATCCACATTTGGTTGATTCCAGATGTAGAATATACTTTTTCTGAATAAGACTGAAGACCATCTTTGACGATTGTCAAAATTTGTGTTAGAGTTACCGATAATGATTTAGTAGTACATTTAGATGAGCCTGCTATATATCTTTCCTTGTATGGATTATTATGGAATTTAGGAATCCAATACAAGTAAGGAAGATCAAGATCTTCCTCTTTAAGATTAAAAATAAATACGATGAATATAGTATGCTCTATTTTAGTCCCTTTTCATTCCCCGAATAAAAAACATCTTTTCATACTGAGAACTTAATTTTACATCTATTGAAAACAGTCTGCTCATCTTATTGACAAATGATATAATTTTACTGTTTTAAAACATATCTGAAAGCTTTTGTCTTATACAAAACATATAAGATCATTTTCCGCGTATCAATCGGGCATTATTTTCACATTTCAGAAGGCCTCGGTTTCCTTTTATAGAAACATTTATGAACGCAGTCTTAAGAGCTTTCTCCTTAAATACATTCCTAATGTAATATATATAAGAAGGCATTGATTAAAATAAAAGTACAAAATTAGGCTTGACTCGACACAGCTAATAAACGAAAAATATCGTGTCACTTAAACAATTGTGACATTACTTACTGAAAGTGGAACAGGCATTCAGGATTCTTGACTGTTCTCGTTCAAATCAAATACAAACATTCTTATCCATGTCCGAATCACAATCCAGATGCAAACTAAAATCTTTGGAACTGACAAGTCAGGTTAGACACGTGAACTTCCACCAGAGAAGTTAGGTCGGGTGCTCCGGAAGGGTAAACACCCCCTGTTTAGCTAGCCACTTGTGCAATCAAAATTATGTGAAAGAAACAAACTTATTCATTTCTAAGACTGCGTATGTCAATTGTAAACAAAGAGGGAAAATAACCTAATTGAATATAAGTTATATACGTGACCGGTGTAGATTGCTAGAACAGAGGTGCTTACCATTTCGGAGCCCTGGAATCTTGTGACGAAAATTTTAGCCTTAACTTGTCAGTTTCAAATTATTTACTTTGCTTCTTGATTGTCAATTGAACATCGATTATTGTGTTTGTTTTTGATTTCGATCAATACAATATGCTACATCGATTATTGTGTTTGTTTTTGATTTCGATCAATACAATATGCTCTTTTCTAGCTCTATTTTTTATTCAAATTAAAAACACCTTTTCATACTGGGAATTTTTCATCTATTGAAAACAGTCTGTTCACCTTATTTACAAATGATATCATTTTACTAAAAGCTTTCGTCATTTTTCGCGTATTAATCGGGCATTATTTTTACATTCCATAACGCCTCGGTTTCCTTTTATAGAAACATTTATGAACGCAGTCTCAGGGATGAAGATTAGCAGGGCCCAGTAGCCAATGGCTCCTAAAATTAGTCTGGGTCCCTAAATGTTTACACATTTTACCTATTTTTTCTATTTTATAATTTCTTTTCTGAAGTAAACTGGGCCCCAACTCAAAATAGTTAAGCTTCTACCCTGAGTCTTTAGAGCATTCTGCTTAAATACATTCCTAACGTACTATATAAGTAGGCATTGATTAAAAGAAAAGTACAAAATAAGGATTACTCGACACAGCGAATAAACTTAAGATATCATGTCACTTAAATAATTGTGACATTACCTACTATAAGTGGAGCAGGTATTCATTCTGGATGAATATATCATTCCATGATCAGAAATCATTGCATCTGGGATCGCATGTCTTATTCTGACTCTTCTGGTTCAAACTAGAATCTTTGATTTATTTATTTTTTAAGAATGAGTATGTCAATTAAAAAGAGTGCAAGTTATTAATTGATTTAATAAAAAACTTATACGTGACCGATGTAGATAGCAAGACTAGAGGTGCTTACCATTCAGGAGTCCCCAGAATCTTGTGACGGAAGGACTGTTCGATTTGCGTAGGGTATAATAATAATTGTGTTAATGGAACTAAACTTCTTTATTATTAACTAATTTATTGTAGAATTTTTTTATACCTAAATAGATTACAGATATTTAAAATTCCTTATGTATAAAAATATAATGTTAATATTTAAAATTCCTTTTTATGGACGAGCACTTGAAAATTACAATACCAATTACGGATACTGGAATGGTACTGGTTATGGTAAAAACGGGCATTATTGACTTAGTGTAAGCGTATCCTTCGGGATGTCTTCGGCCATTGCCCCGTCCGTGAAATTTTATCACGTAGACAGATTTTATGTGATGTATTTCGACACACATTTAAGAAATAATGGATGTGAATATGACCGCAAAAATAAAGTGTTTCTACAAAATAAATATATATATATATATATATATATATATATATATATATATATATATATATTTATATATATATATATATATATGACATTTTGTCTGTGAAATATGAGCACTGTTCCATACAACGAGTGTATCAAGTCACACAAGAACAATAAATTATTGCAATGCATGACCTATTACGTGACAACTTCTCATATCTAGAATACTTAATAATAGTTAGAATTATGTCCAATTTACCATTTGTGTACTACAGTACAGACTTGTCGAAAGTGTAACACTATGCTCGCACGAATTGGTACGTAATCGGAAACTAGGTTTGGTCACTTTTTCGCTTTATATCTCGATAGCGACTATCTGTTCCTAGCAAATTCTCTATACTTAGTTATCCGTATCCCGGTAGCCGAGCTTCAACGTCTTTTTCCGTTATCTCGGTGTTAAACTTTCGACAGGTCTTTACCGTAGAACTCAACCAGGAAGATAAATCCTTGTTCCAACTTTACCAATGACACGCTTATAATCATTAGGAAGAAACAACAAAGCTATTTATCATTTCTATAATGAAACAAATTTTGATGAATGTCTTCTAATCTTCGGAATTTCAGTATGTTGATATTATATCCTGTATCAGCTCGCTGGAATTCAAAATGAAATTATGTATTATGAGATATATTAGGATGCCAATCATGTTTTTGAGATTGTTATAATGAAAAATCTGTTTACGTTGGCCCACCAGATAAAAACCTTTTCTTAATAAATCTGTTAAAATTTGTATCACATAAAAATTCCATTATACGGAGATATGATATAAATCACCCACTGAAAACTATATTGCATCCAATTTTAAACCATGCCAATGTGATTAGACTCCTATGGTTTAGAGGCAAATAGATGATAAAAACAAGGTTAGCTTTATTGGTATTTTATACTTTGATGTTTTAAACGTATTTTTCTCTATTTTTATAACTTTTATAGAAGATTGGATATAAAACATGATGGTTTCAGTATAAAAACTGATCAGATGCACCTGCTATTCTAGATTTAAGTTACGACATTTTAATTTTCGCAAAGGGTTGAGACAGTGTAAGCATAATTATAGGGTTACTTTATTGTTAATGCTCTAGATATTTTTCCTGATAAATGGTAAGGTAAAATATTCAGTACGTTTGAACTAAAATTCATGTTACATTAAAACCTCAGTGGAATTATACAAAACAAGTAAATATATAGATTTTCTTTTTGAAAAATATGCAGACCAACCAAAAATGATAAGCTACATAAAACCACAAAAAGGGAAAAAGAGAAGGTAGGCAAAACCCACTTGGGATCAAAACACTCGTCACTCTGGCATTGTCGTCACTGGAAATACCATACTACTGGATTCACAACAGCTTCAGATTTCATCGAATTTTCCAAACGTATTATTAAGGAAATGCACATAATCAAGCAAGTGCCAAAATTATTTATATTTGAAAATAATTCTAAAGATAAAATAAAAATTACGTCTGCACTTAACATCAATTTGCAAATGAAAGTAAATTTGTTTCACGGCGGTGGTATTTTTGAAAGGTAGAAATAAATAAATCTTTAATTTACTCTTTCTTTTTGAAAGCTTATATCTTGTAAAATAAAACGAGGAATATCTAGTAAATATTGTTTAAGTAATATAGTTTAGAGTAAGTGCAACATATTCTGGAATATCATGTCCCTCGAGTCTAAGCGCGCGCTTACAGATCACAGCGCCTCTCACCGCCTAAGTTCAAATTCCACTCAGATTAGATCTTTATGTCAGAAAATGTGCCAGTTTACTGAATGTGAGTGGTTTCTCCGGGTACTCGACCATTTCTGATCTGATCGTCTCCATATAAATAAACAAATCTTGACTGGAGCATTAAAGTTTATTACTACACTCTCATGACTATAAGACTTCTCAATTCAAATGCTCTCCACCTTATCCGGAAGGGTTTGTTTTGTCTTAGCAATTATATGTATTTGCACTCTTTATCCAGCTTATTTTTCATCAAGAACAAAAATATATACCAGGCTGTGTTCATGTATGTCATATAACATCAACAAAGGTTGTTAATCATACTGTAGAATAACCACGACAAGATGATGTAATACTGTCGGATCAAAAGGAAATTGGTTTTCACGGGCACATGCAAAGCGTATTTCCATACAGAATTATTGGCTTAATTACTTCATTACAAGTCCTTAATTGAGGTTTTCTGTCTTTCCTGCTAAAAAACCAAGGAGCTAACTATATTGATTTCATATTGTTTTTAAATACCGGAGTCCAATATTCAATAAAATGTCATCACGTCTTGATATAATGATAAAAAAGATAAATAATCTTTATAAGAACTGTTGAAATTTCTATGTTACATGGTATATTAAAGTGACTAGCTATGAAATTCGTTTTATAACATAAACAAGAGGCCCATGAGCCTTAACGCTCACCTGTGATCTTGACCTTTGAACCCATAATCCTCATTCATATATCAAAATGATCATTAGGCCAATACCTACAATATTCTAGCATACATGCCTATACAAAATATTTATAGTTTTCAAGATAATTAACCAATTCAGTATTAATTTGCATCTGTGACCTTGACCTTTGAACTCATGACCTTTATTCATATATCAAAATTATCATTAGATCAATACCTACAATATTCCAATATATATGTCTATACAAGGAGTTTATAGTTTTTGAGATAATCAACCATTTCAGTACTTGCTTGCATTTGTGACCTTAACCTTTGAACCCATGACCTTCATTCATATATCAAAATGACTGTTAGGCCAATACCTACAATATTCTAATATGTACAGTTTATATTTTTTGATAATTTACCATTTCAGTACTTGTTTGCATCTGTGACCTTGACCTTTGAACCCATGACCTTTATTAATATATCAAAATGACCATTGTGCCATTACCTACAATATTCTAATATGTGTGCCTATACAAAAAGTTAACAGTTTTGCAGATAATCAACTATAACAGTAATAGTTGTGCATCTTTGACCTTAACCTTTGAACCCATGACCTTGATCTGTGTATTAAAATGATCGTCATGTCAATACCTACAATTAACTGAAAATCCCATGCCATTATCACCTGAAATGTTTAAAAAACAGCATTTTTTATCAAAGGTCAAAAACAGGGACATGACCTTGACCTTTGACATCTTTTGGAAGAAAATAGCAAGACAAGATCAACAGTGAAAGTTCCATACAATTAACTTCAGCAGTTATTGAGTTATAACAATAAATGTCTCATTTTCAAAATTACATAATTTTACGCAAAAAACGCGTAACCTATTCGTTCAATTTTCATGAAAAACACAATTTTAATGTTCCCAGGTATGCTGAATCCAAATATCCAATCAAAATTTGCCTGCACCTTTTGGTTTCAGAGAAGAAGATTTTTTGTCTTTTTGCTAATTTTAGTAACGGCGGCCATCTTGTAGGGCGTGGCAAACCCCAAACACACTTTTGAAAGGCTGTTACCCAGGCATGATAATCACCAAGTTTCATCAAATTTGGCTCAGTAGTTTTGGAGGAGAAGATTAAAATGTAAAGTTTACACACACGACGCACGACGGACGGTGATAAATTGCAAAAGCTCATCTGAGCTAAAAAATTAAAAAACCGCGAGTACCACATTAAATTCCTCAAAAGAATATACTGTTGCCACTATTTTTTCTCCTTTATTTGCATGTCTTCATTCCTGTTTGTAATTTTGTTCCCTTGTTTTAGTTTTTAAGCCATTACCTTGTATTGGTGATGTCAAGACCATTTATTGTTCAGTAACAAATGTTTAATTCTATTATATTTTTGTATTGGAATCAAATACATTCGTGTTTATTGAAGATTCTATAGTGACCTGCCAAAAATATGCAGTTGTCGACAACCCAAAAAACATCGGTGATAGAAATAAAGTTTTAAACAATTTATTTAGTTTAGGACCATTTAAAATTGTTACGATGAGGAGTGATATATCATATTTAACTTACCTAGGAATCTTATGTTCAAACATTTAAGGTTATAACATCATTTTACTATATGAAAAACATAGTGTAGATAATTTTTAACGAGAAATATTCGTTTGCTCTTTCAAGTTTTCTTGAAAAATCATGTAATTGCTAAAAAGAACTCGCATCTATATGTAGATGTAAATTAATATCTATTAATTTAAGGGTTACATACAGGAATAAACAATTATATTTTTATTCTTATTTTAATACTAGGAACAACCACAGAAGAGAACAAGAATGAAGCACCGCACAATCGTGACACCGCTACACTGCCTACGCTATCCAGCACCGCTACACTTATGTAGAATTCTCCAGGAACCCCCGCAACCAACTACTCCAATATTGGATTGACAGAGCCGCTGAAACAGAAAAAGAAACCTTAGAAACAATCATCAGAAGCAATAAAACAACTGAAGAACTCGCTCACACCGAGAAAATTATCCAAAAAAATATAGAAGAAAATTAAACCACAAACACTAAAAACGAAGCCACACAAAAGGTTCAGAAGACCTAAAACACCCAATTATGCAGTTGTCAACCTCACGGATATGCCACTACCGCGGACCAATAACCCATATCCATTTACCAATCAGATAAACAGAGCTTTATCGTCATCTTCTACCTCCACCGCTAGCACCACTTTCAGGTTTCAGCAGTAACAGTTCAATTGCAAGCACCGCTACAAAACAAACCGGTTGGATAGAACCAGAAGATAGGTATTGATGAATGTTAACAACAATATTTTAATAACTGGACATTATAAATATAAGCTTTAAGCAAGTAATTTTCTTCTTTATTTTCACTTCAATGTCAAATTACAATAGCTAAATGAACATGTATCGCGACACCCCAATTTGTACATATGTAAATCTGTATTCAATCTTGGTCCTGATGAAGGCCAAACACGGCCGAAAGCTCGACCAGCACCATAATACATACAATAAAAGTTTCAAAATATCAAAAGATGTTGGTGTTTGTCCTAATTATTGTAAGTATTTTTAAATGTGTGGTACCGATTGATTAATACCTAAAATTTCCCCGATTTACTTGATTTTCACTTTTTCTTTTCGTTTTTTTTTTTTTTTTGCAATATTTTAAGTAATATAAGCCTCAAACTGCCCAGCATGTAAAATATTGGACTGGCTCTCGGCGCTTCGCGCCACAAAAATTCCAATATTTTACATACTTGACAGTGTCTTTACATAGGTTCTCAATCGGGAATACAAGTCATTACTGGTAAACACTTTTTCATGTCTTTCTCACTTAAGGGCAATAAATATATCGTAATGTTCAATCGGGAAAGATTAAGATAATATTTTTCAAGAAATACTTTCCTTTCATGCAAACGAATGGGCCAAAATAAAACCGTGAGTGTTATGCAGCATGTAGTTCAAATTTGAAACAGCACAAAGGAGAGAAGATTATGCTCTCTTGAGACACAATTATAAAGCTAACATTTTAAAATTATAATTAACCTTTTTCATTATAACTCCAGAACCCGCCTAAAGAGATTATTTTAACCGAATGAACTCGTGTCAAAGGAAGACTTAGTATTAAGTCAAAATGCCAGAGTTTAATTAATAAGCTTGAAATCAAGCGTACGTAGTTCATAAAAATGTGTTTAGTAGTTGGCGTAAACATATAATTTTAAAAGTGGCTCTTATAATTATAAAAAACTTAAGCAGTTTTCTGTTCCCCGTTTTACAATCAGAACTTAAATATTTAAGTTATTTTCAGAATTTAAGAATGGTAAATTTAAAATCTTCGTCATTTCGTAATTTTAGACATTTGTGGTGTTGTTTTTAATATAATTTAAGCCCAAATATTTATTAATATTTTTAACATTTATATGTAATATGAAAGAATGCAAATTGGCTGTCCAATTTGAAGTTCAGGAAAACTTAGTTAAAGCCTGTAACTATTGTAAATTACGTCTGATTTTACGCTTGTATGTTTAGACTAATTTTGGTGCATTTTTACAATTCTGAATATCTTTCATGACGTGTTTGCGTTTATCTACTATTTATTCAATGCACTTATAACTTCCAATATATAAAATTTAAGTAAAATACACAGACAACGTAAACAAGACACAGCACAATACAAGGAAATGCCAACCAAGACGGGAGCACAAACAACATTGAATAACGTCGCCATCAAATATATACTAGAGAGTTTGGTCATAAAACGTTTTACCAGTCAAAGAAGTAGAACAGACAAAGGACATAACATATTGTGTCCAGTGATTATAACCGGCTCAAGCAAAGGTAATCGTTTAATAACACTAATACGTGTTTCGTGTTTTAGTCTATCTCATATTTGAGTTTCAAGCATTTTTCATTAATGTTTAGATATGTAAAATAAAAAAAAATAAAAAAAATCCATGTCCGAATCAAAATCCAGAAACAAAGTAAAAACTTGGGAACTGACAAGTTAGGTTAGACACCAGGGAAGTGAGGCTAGGTGTCCCTTATACTGTTCCATTGGGAAATGCTTATATATGATAGTTACATTTGTAGGGTAAAAGGACTAACGTGCTTATGCCAAGCTTTGACAGTTGTTGACAATTGTAACATTGGTGTTGTGAAAGAAACATTTATCAATTTTTAGAGAGGCCGGGTGTTAGGAAGGGCTAGAAAATGTTAAAAATAAAATTCCGATTTTATCACTTTTGACTTACAAAATATGATGTAGCTCAAAGTTGAGAAATTACCATTAACTGGGGGAATTCCGAAGTACTTATTATAAGCAATTCGTATCTGTAGAAAAAAACAAAGTAAAGAGGTTCTAAAAAAATTTTAACAGTGAAATTATCATAGTTTTCGTAAGGTATTAGAAGTTTAATCGTTTCCGATTCTTTAAGACTTCCGTTTTTACTGGGTTTTTTTCTGTTAAATTCAATTGTTTCGTTGGTATTTGATGGTTCATTCAAGGTTTCTATATTCATATTTACATTCAAATAACATGATTCTTCTCCCACGTTACCAGGTTATCAAGTTGGGGTTTTTGAAAGTTATATTTTAGCTATAATTCTCTTAATATTTAGAATTATCTTTTAACGTCAGATATGTCTAAAGGCTTGACAAAAATTGCCGATACCAAAAGGTAAAGTATTGATTGTGGTAATATCTGAAAACCATTGCAGAAGTAGAGGATGTTTTTTCTCCACAATAAACATATGGTTTTGGCGTATCAAATTTCTTCTAATGTGTGATGTAAGTCAGTGTATGTACACTTTACACGAAGAAGCTGGCATTTCAAGACAATTTACCAAACTGATGAATAAATACGAATACCCTTCATATAATACGTATATGAAATTATTAATACACTCATACATCAATGACATATGTCTTGCAAACCTAGTTACAATTAAGTCTTGTATAATGTGTACTTAAGAACGTGACATACACAAACTACGCCATGGTTATTCAACAAATTTGATGTCACTTAGGTCAATCCATAACGAATCACTGGATTAATTGATAAATTACATTTCGGCGATATCGAATTAACTTTGGATGATCGTTTTATAATATAACCTTATTTGGCTATACTTAACCACTAAATAACGACCGTTAGACATAATATTATTTATTAATAGTTATTCTGTAAAACTATTAGAGATTAAGCAAAGTTACTATTCAAGAAATCGCGTAAATGACAATACTGGCATTCACCTAAAAAAGGATAAAATACTACAATTTGATTAGTAAGAAAGGAAGTGGCCAATTCAGATGTATTTCGAGCTCGCTAGGATAGATAGCATTCACAACCTCAAAATTCAGGATTGTTAACAGACAGAACGTCATCTATATACAGTATATGCATATGAAGTTGAATGATCCTTACAGATCCATTGGTAAAATACACAATGTTTTTTACTTTTTGCCCTACTAACAAAAATAGCCATTTTGCTATTTGACTTCGTGTGAATGCCAAGACAATGTTTTGAATTTTCCGCAATACCAATTTCTCCTGCAAATTGCTATTATTTTATATTTGGCGAATGTGACTGATGAAATGTCTGCTTCCAGTGTGGCATTTACTGCGCGAGAGATCTACTCTTTATATGAAGGGTGTGTTATAGTAAAACACTACAAATGCCATCAAATTATCTGTTAGAATTTTAAACAATATTTGTAACACTGGAATGTGATATGACGGACGACGAATTGAATCTCTTTTAAAGGAAATTTTATGCTGAACATAAAAAAGGATGTAGATATAAACAGTCACTGGTGTCAATAAAGTATACAAAACTTCATATAACTAAACCATATGGACTTGAATTCAGTAATAACAATTTTGTTGGCACCTCTGTGACAAAACAATTGTTTTTGACCTTAACCCCAGTCAATAATTGTAGAAACCAAAGGGACCATCTAAATATCTGTAATCCTTTTGAAGAACATAAAAACATTGAAAAACCAAATGCAATTCAAATATTATATTGGTAATATTTGGTTTAAATTATTGTTGTTAATACAATGGAACTAGTAATATTGTTTTACCAATATAGAAGCGGTTCTAATAGAAACAAAAATAACTAATAGTAAACATTATTAATAATTTTAATAAGGGAGTCTCTATAAATAATCTATGATCTCAAACGTTTTGTTGTATTTCATATAGACTAATTAAATATATTAAGTGTGTATGAATGTACTAATTTAAACCGTTTATATCATGAAAACAAATGTTACCCTCTCTATCAAATCCCAATGCTTATGCATCCAAGTTGCCTCAATGATAACCATTGAGATAGACGTGCGATCATCGTCAAGAGAAAATTTGTTTTGACCATATACAGAACAATGGACTCCTTAGAAAAATGAAAAAGGAACATTATTTTATCATAAACATGCAAAAAACCTTGTTATGCCATATATTGAATCAACCTAGAAATTAATTTGCAACGTAATTGACCATATATAGGACAATAAACTGCTGTACTACTAGATATTTAAGGAATATTATTTTGTCACAAACATTTATAATACAGAAATCCTTGATACATCATATATTTAATCAGCCCTGAAATGAATTTGCCATATAAATGACCATATACATATACATGACAATGAACTACTCTTTGGGAAAGATATTTAAGGAATATTATTTTACAATAAACATATAAAATACAGAAAACCTTGTTTTATCGTATATTGAATGAAACCAGAAATGCATTTGTTATATTTTATGGGATATGCAAGTAAATACCATCTGTTTCTTGGCGACATATGAGCAATAAGTCTGACGCCACAAAGGCGCCAAATAGTTTTAAACCACATTTCAGTTAAATAGAATTAACTAAAGTAACTAATAAAAATATAATAAATACATAAAATGAACATCTTTTTTCTTTCGAAATCATAAGTTTATATAGACTGAAAATATCTCAATGGATTGGGGGATCTCTAGAAAAAGCTCAAATATTAGGGAGTCATATGTTGTGTTACTGAGTAAGTATGCAATTTCTTTGATGACAGTGCCTCAC
The DNA here is from genome assembly GCA_021292105.1 of Anadara kagoshimensis. Classification (NCBI taxonomy): domain Eukaryota; kingdom Metazoa; phylum Mollusca; class Bivalvia; order Arcoida; family Arcidae; genus Anadara; species Anadara kagoshimensis. The sequence goes on from CM037873.1 coordinate 22,192,738, forward strand.
CATATAATGATATTTATCTAACATTAGACTAGTTTTTCTATCTGATTTCACGAAATACAAGTTTTATCGAACACGCATGATGCAGAATCTTGTATCACCACAGTGTGGTGATACAACATTGGCGGTAAAGCGCACGTGCACTTTCTCATTGTTACGTCATCAGGGAGTCTTGGATTTGTCGGTCATAACATAGTTCAGTGGTTTTCTGTGGTAAAATGTAATTTTTTCACATAAAGTATTGTTATTTCATTATTTTAAATAACCTAATTGGAAATGTTAGATAAAAATATTATATACACAGTGTGTATGTACAACCCTTCGTATCAGGTCTTGTCCTTTTTTCGTAGCTGTATCACTACTCGTCGCGCAAGCGCGACTCGTAGTGATACGGCTACGAAAAAAGGACTCGACCTGATACTGAGTGTTGTACATACACACTGTGTATATAATATGTATATATTAAAAGTAACTTGAAATGTGAGAAAATTCTCTATTACTAATAGATAGGCGATTTTCTGATGTCTACTGAGTCTTTCTACTTCATTGCACTTAGCATACATCCATTGTTACTGTCAATGTGAACTGAAAATTTGTGTTTTCATATTCCTATGAAAGACAATTATTTGAAAAAGAAATATAATATGAAAAGATGATTTAAGAAAAATTAATAAAAAAAAAAACCAAAAGGGAGATTCGTTTTTTAATGAAGACGTATACCGGAAGCATTAATGTTTTTCTTTAAATAATAAATATTAGACCGTGATATTAATTACCAGCCATGCCGTTGATGTTTATAAATTTTGTAGCATTGATTTCCAAATTCATGAACGCATTCGTTTCAGCTAATGACTATCATGTGCTCCTCAAATTTCAATAACCGGTTTGATACCGATACAAAGCTAGTCATGTAGGTTTACACACAAGACAAATGCGGGCTGCAATATGGACGCGCGGTTTTTGCTATATTTAGTCATAAAAAGACGTGTTTTGTGCCAAAAAATGATAATTAGAAAATTTCAGGTAGATATTTAGTATATCGTAAAAAATCATTTCAAAATGCCGCAAAAATATCGTGTAAAAAGAAGGAACGGTGTTTCATATTTCATCTGACAAAGAAGTTGAAAACTGATCGGAAATAAAGACTGAAAACATTATAAAACATGAAACGTGTGTGAAACCTTGGCTTCGAAAATTAATCAAAATCTTTTATTAAATCAGCTTTAGGTCTTCAAAGCTGAAACTCTGTTAAAAGCGAAACCATAATTACATTAATACACCAACCTTTGAAGCAAAACACAACTGGTCTTCATTTTACAAATACATCACAAGATATTTTAGTTAACTGAATGTGAAATAAGATACTGCGCACGTCAATCATTCGATAAGACAAGATACATGATTCTGTATTTAAACTGACAAAATGTGAGTTAATAATTAGAAGGAACAAGTCGAAAAATAACAAACGCCAGTGGTGTATACCGTGATTCAATAAAATGTCAAGGACGATTGATAACTGTACCTTTCACATGCAGTAAGTGATTTTATATAAAGCCACATCAGAGTTATTACAGCTATCCACGGTTATAAAATGTAGAATGTATATAATTTTAGCAATAGAAACTAAATAAATGTCGAATAAATAAAATATAACTTCTTTATAAAATAATGGCAAAGTCATAGATACCAGTAATATCAGTCTAGAGAAAAATATATAAAATATTTTTTTAACCGAGTCGATTTAACGAAGCTGTTACCATTGACATGGCGATTTTGCAGTTGTGATGTTTTTAAAAAGTATCCCTTGTAATTATATATAAATACAAAGACAATTCAATCCAGCAAAAAGTGAAAGGTAAATTTTTTACCTTGACACGCTTTTATCATGAACCGTTAAAGGTATATTATCTAATATGATCAAATGAATTTTTCTGATAGAATAGACTAGAATCAAATGTAATTCTTTGAAAGTGAAAAAGTGGAACGTTATCAATATCAAATCACTTAAAATTCGAGACATTCAATCGGAAATGAAATCAAGAGTATCGAAAGAAAAGAACCTACCATCGACAAGCGGGCTGGCAATTATTCTCACACTTGAACTACTCATTCAGTATTATCAATAAGAGCGCTTTAGACCACTCGGTCAGCGAGTACCTGTCTCATTTTTGTGTATATGTTACTAAAACTAGAACTTATTATAAATTACAAGTATAAAGATATAACATCCTAACTTGTTCAAAATATAAAGAATAAATCAAAATGAAAGAGAGAGAAAAGTTCCTGGGATGAAAGGGAATACCCTGAATTGCAGTAGTTTGGACTTCAAACATCTTCCATCATATACAAAATGTTAAAAAAAATCCCCAATAATTGTTTTTACAAAACCTCTTTATCATTGGTGTCTACCAAGGCTCATGATCAACCCGATCATTGCTCATTCATTCTAGAGCTAAAACGAATACCAAATTTTGGATTCGAATATTCGTGGGCTGTTATTCGAATCCTATTCGAATATTCGGCACCTGAAAGGGAAAGTCTGTATCTCATTCTGCTATATAGGGGGTTTTAAAAATGAAAATGTTGTGGATTGCATAAAACAGATGAAAATAATTACCTTTTTTAGCTCACAAGCTTTTGCCATCACTTTGCGTCCGTCGTCGTCCGTCCGTCGTTAAAGATCAACTCCTCAGAAACTGCTGGGCCATTTGCAACCAAACTTTCTCACAATAGTCCTTTAAAAGTTGTGTCCGACATGTCCGCACCTAATCCAAGATGGCCGCCAGCGGGGACCATAGATTAACATTGGACCCTATGGGAAAATATGTTCAAAGATATTTTTCTCTGAAACTACTGAGCCAATTGGAACTAAACTTGTTCACAGTAGTCCTTAGATGGTACCTTCTGAAACCAGTGTTTTTTTAAGTCTCCACTAATCCAAGATGGCGGCCAGCGGGGAACATAGGTTAACATTGGACCCTATGGGAACAATATCAAAGATCTTTTTCTCTAAAACCCTTTAGCCAATGGGAACCAAACTTCGCCACAATAGTTTTTGGATAGCCCCTACAACATTGTGGTTTTTGAGGGCCACACCAAATCCAAAATGGCTGCCAGCGGAGAACATATTTTAACATTGGACCTTATGGGAAAATAAGTTCAAAGATATTTTTCTCTGAAACTACTGAGCCAATTGAAACTAAACTTGGTCACAGTAGTCCTTAGATTGTACCTTCTGAAACAGGTGTTTTTTTCAAGTCTGCACCTGATCCAAGATGGCCGCCAACGGGGAACATAGGTTAACATTGGACCCTATGGGAACAATTTTAAAGATCTTTTTATCTAAAGCCCTAAGCCAATTGGAACCAACTTTGGGTGGCCCCCTACAAATTGGTGTTTTTGAAGGCCACACAAAATCCAAGATGGCCGTCAGTGGAGAACATATTTTAACATTGGACCCTATGGGAAAATACGTTCAAACATATTTTTCTCTGAAACTACCGAGTCAATTAGAACCAAACATGGCCACAATAGTCATTGGGTCTTTACATTTGGTATTTTAAAATAACATCTGCATTTAAAAATCAGCTCCTGTAAAACCACTTGGCCTATTGCAACCAAACTTTGTGACAATAGTCCTTGTGTGGTCTACCTGAAATATTGTGTCCGACATGTTCGCAGGAAATCCAAGGTGGCCACCATAGTACACATCAGTCAGACTGCCTTATGGCTTTTGTCCTTGACCTTAATTTCATGGTCCATTGACCAATTTTTGGATAATGAAAAATCTCAGGTATTATACATGAAAAGTCGATGATACTTGGTATGTATTGTCTCAAAATTTTGAAATATGGTTTAGTTATGAAAGGAAATAATATTGAAATTTTGTGATAGAAATAAATATTGTGTAATAAATTTCAAGCATTTATTTAAACATCGGACAATCTGTTGATTTTCATTCTGCAACAACTCTACCTAGGTGAGCTATACAGGCTTATTCATAGGAAGGCTATATTGCAATAATAAAATCATGATCTCTTTAATATTCTTATAAATGAACCCAGATTTAATGATTAAGACCATGTTAGCAGTAAAACATGCGACAGCATTTTTTTTTTTTTTTTTTTTTTTTTGCTTTAACCCAATAAATAGTCTTTGAATAACATGTATACATAATCATGATATGGTGCAATGACAGGAAGTAAACAAACTGAAAGCACATGACATGATCTGTCAGATTGTGGAGTCTTTCCCGACTTTTTGGTGACTGTTTGGATAAATAAAGTTTTCATTAATAAAATGAAGAAAGAAAGGAAGCATCTGAAAGTTTTTGCTGTGTAACATATTAATTCTTCCAGACGAAATATAAGTTGAATTTTTTTCATCTGAATTATTTTTCGAATACCAACTTAGCATTCGAATACCATTAAAAACCTATTCGCAATCGAATATTCGAACATTCAGCTCTAATTCATTCTGCTAATAAGTTGCTGCAATTTCTATGTGGAATTACATAACATTTAACCACAAAAATTATTAAAACTTAAAAAATATAAAAAATACAAAAAGCAACATAAAAATTCAATAAAAAATTATGAAAAGATCGATTACGTCATGATATGAAAAACATCTACGCATGCTGTAAAATAATAATCACCAGATATCTATTACATTATGTATTACGCAAGGAACATAAATTTAATAATTTGTCTTTTGTGTTATTAAGATTTTGTCTTTCATGTTTTAAGCTACAGCTATAAAACTAGTTCGTAATTACGATATGTAATGAGCTTTAACTAAATGTTCAAAGGTAAAGCTTCATTTACTGTGAAGCCTTTAATTCTTGTATAGTATGGATATTCTCTTTTCACTATTATTCATTATATAACCATGCTGCTTTAAAGTGGCTTAATTACAAATTAACATGCTGCTTTGATCCAATTATTATTTCTTACCTGTGTTTTTATATAGAAGACTCAGATATTTTGCGAGTTGGATATTATTTTAATGATCTTACATTGATGGCTTCATGCTTTATAATTTCTTACAAGCTTCTTTTTAATTATCGTGCCACGTACATCGGATGTATCAATTTGAAAATCCATTTTTATAATTTTTTGTCTTTCATGTATGAAAGCATTCTAGGAATAATTGATTGTAATATGAAATGCAATACACTAAAATCGTGTTATGTTCGTTGAATCACGCCAAAACCTGATTAATCCTAAAGTAGCAGCGGAAACAGAGAACAATATATTATTAAAGAATGAGTTGGCTTAACAATATCTGGATTAATCCTCAATAATGCAGAAGACTGTCATTCAACCCTATCGGGTTAGGAACATGTAGTGTAGTGTAGAGCGTTTACAACGTGGCTAGTGAAACTAGAAATACACGTGGCTAGTGAAACTAGAATTACACCTACAGTTTATATAGTTTGGTGTATTATGTACAACAATATAAAAATATAAGATAAAGTCAGCGTGATTCTTATGTGGAAAATCTAATCACTACTGGCAGATAAGCAAAATAGTCATCACGATCCGAATTCATTGTGGGTCCGGGTGTTCAAAGCTTTTACCTTAAGAAGATGATTAGCAATTTGAAACTTGTGTATTGGCAATGTTTCTTGTACTTATGTTTTAAAGTTATGTATTCTACTGTTTCTATTATAAATATTTTTTGAAATATTAATATTTAAGAATTTAATTAGCAATCAACTGAAACTAATAGAGCTTTGAAGAACAACGTATATATTTGTGTACGACAGGTTATGAAAAGGAAGTACTTAAAACAGGCTTAACTGTACGAAATATAAGCCTTAAGATAACGTCGTGTATCAAATATAAATTACTATTATGTAAATAAAAATTGGGCGAAAAAAATTCTTTCGCAATTGAATATAAAATATGGGTGCAACACTTTCTATGGCTCAATGGTAGAAATATAACAATCAGTTTCTTTGTGCAAATAGGATCAATAATGCTGACCCCAGTTTCGAAATCATGCCAACAATCAAGCTTTATTTTAACTTAAATCTGGAATATATACACTTACAATTACTGGTGATTTTTTCAGATTATCTTGAATTCAAATTGTCATTTTGAAGTTCATCTCAAGCTTATAAAGAACTGCATTCGAATTTCTTAAAGTTGCATTTCTAAGTATATGACAAAATTGGCTAAATTTAGGTAAAGGAAAACCTTAGTTAAGGAATAATTGGAAAACTGGAGCCTAATGTGTAATTTGACATTACAGTCCTGTTGATTTCTGTGATAACATTATCATTTCCTCTCCGTAAAAGTTCGATCCTTGGAAAATTGAACACATGAAGCGTGTTTCACATCAATCATCATTATAAATCACGGGAAATTGGGTTAAAATTGACATTTTATCAAAGTTACACTGCACTTGTAATCTGAAAGCTTGTTTCTGCAAAAATTGATTTGCTGCCAGTACCACTGACTTGTAATACTGAAACAGATTGTATTTTTAATTACAAGAATCCAAACGTGGCGGGTGTAGCTAGCTATACACGAGGTGCTTACTCTCCAGAGCGCCCGGCCTAACCAGTTCACGTATATAATCTGATTTGCAATTTTTCAGTTTTTAGTAATTTGGACATGGATTAGTATTCTTATTTTAAATTAAATTAATGTTTTCTACCAGAAAAAAAACATTTGATCATTATTGATATTGTATTTCATTGGGCACTAACTTGCTTCTGTCGATTTCATACAAATCTTTCAATATATTTAAATCTTGATTCTCATTCGTTTCAATCGCAATGTATATTGACCTAAAATAATTTCTTATACTAGATTTTAATTCCTGTATTTGACATTGTGAAATACCATGCATATTGATGGTATGTAGACCCTTAATGATTAAAGTATTCTAAATTGTGCCAAATTCTGGCGAAATAAATATTATTTTGTTTTGTTGAAAAAAATTGATTGCAAATAATACTTCTGTGTCCAAAAACGTATAATTCAAGCTTCCTGTATGACCATATTATTTAACATTTTTCCACTAATAATATGGTTTAAGTTGATTTTTTGGGGCGTACATTACTGTAGCCTGGATTATCACGGTCTTTGCGAGGCAATCCATGTTGACGGCACTGCTGGTTTTGTCCACAGAGCTGCAGGTATGTTGTTTATTTCAGACAGTATTCTTTCTGGGTCGGATTCAGTGTGCTTAAGCATAGCTTTGTTAAGCTTCTATTAATTTTCCTATTAGGTTTGCAGTTATAATGTTTCTACTAAGTAATAACTACTTTAGTGGTTCCGTTGGTAAAGTCCTCGCTCCGTATGTAGGAGGTCCTGGGTACAAACCCCGGAAGGGGTCTGAAGAAGACTTGAAAATATGTAGTGACTGATCTTTTGCAAAGCACTAGGCACAAATGAAAGTCGCGTTGTCCTTCTGAAAAGACTTTAAGAACCGATGTCCCGTGTCACGGCAGGCATGGCATGTTAAACAATCCTTGCTTATTGTCCCAAACGAACTACAAAAAATTCTACCAGTTCATTTATAGTACGGCCACTCATTCAGTAAAGAATACCGAAGTGGTCTAAAAATATGTGTACTAGTTATAAAAATTACCTTATTTTTCATTAATGCTATATGTAGATCTGTTATGTTTGTATTATGTGTTGAAATATAGCCGTCGAATATGCCATGTCTAACTTCTAACTTGTCAGTACCAAAGTTTTTACTTTGCCTCTGGATTGTGATTCGGACATGGATAAGTATGTTTGTTTTTGATATCAACATTTCAGAGGGACAAAAGCTACCTTTCAATTAATTGCTAATTTTTTAGTCTCAAAAACTACAGTGAATATTAAAAATTTAACCATTTAAATAGAAAAATAATATTTTTAATACTTACCTTTAAAACAAGAATATTTTCAAAAAAATCTTATTATAAAAATTTATTCATATAAACTAAAAGCAAAACAATTAAAAAAGCTGAGAATATTTGCAAAAAATATTCAAAATATACTCTTAAAAGAAATTAGAAAATAGGTCTACTAAAGTTTAATATAAAAAATATTTAAGTTTGAATCGCACTACCCATTCAAAATATCTTTTTCTTCACTGAAACAATTATCGGACTCTAATTATAATTTTTTTTAAATGTTTCCCGATTTCTCTTTCATATCATGATTTTCTTTCAGAGGTCAAAAGTTTTCATTAACGATGCTATTCTGTTCTGGAACAAGAGGGGTTAATTACTTATTTGTATTATTACAATCATGAATAACACTTAGGAAATACGCTCTATTAATTTTAATTTATGAAAAGATACCACACTATCAGCTATTCTGTCAATTAAATCGATGTTTTAATATTATGTATTCACCCTACATGACATATCATACAAGGCATTTTTCAGTAACAAAGCATAGGGAACCAATCGTCTTCTAACACAACGGGCTATATATTTTAGTAACAAATGCTATGAATAAGAGCAAATAAATGAAATAATCATTCAAGTACTTTGTATATACTAGTATATATTTTTATAAAATTCATCTAATTATTGAACCAGGTCGATGCGTTTGTGCAAAATGACAAACACTATTGGAAGTTAACTTTAGCTTTTAGCGGCATGGTTGATGTTTAAATCACATACCTAAGAGCAAAAAAACCTGTCAAATTAAATGAAACTTGGGAATAGAAGCGAAGCCAGGCGATCCAGAAACTGTTTAGTCAGGTAAGCTCGCCCTGTGTGAAATATAGCACTTCATGCTTATCCAATCTCCCCTTTTTAAATTAGTTATATGGTTGAAGGCTTAATCAAGACAAAAAAGTTGCCTTAAATCATCAAAAAGAGATTTTAAAAAAAACAAAACAAAAGAATCATATTGGTCTATTTTTCCAGATATCATTTTTACCAATTTTAAGTCAACAAAGGTAACGCTCCTATTATTTTTTTTAATTTGTAATTAACAATTACATCTATACACATTGCTTTCTTTATATTGATTTGTGATTGGTATATTGTGAACATAAATGTGGTTTATGTTAGAAAAAACGCACCATTAGTTCGTGACATCTATTAACTGTGCAGTTTATTAAATAATGTTTTGTTATAAACTGTTTAACAGCTTGTTTGGTTCCTACTTAACAGATTGTTAGCTGCATTCATTAATAATACAGCGTGAGAAACCAATCAACTCCTAATTCAATTGGCCTACAAATTGTTTTTGCACGTACAAATCACTCAAACATATTGAGTAAAAGTTTTAAATTGGAACCTAACCTAATATATTTTTTATACTTGTTCGTGCCATGAAAATAAATCAAATCGTTCCATTGTAAATCGATATCTGTAACTTGATATTAAGAACCTTCCGATTCATTGTATTTTGAGCGCTGGTATTAATTACTCCTTCCTCGACTTTTATTTTTAATTTGAATTTAAATTGCTTTTGTCTTTTATGAATCCATTACTGTCTTTTATGAATCCAATACAGCTGTCAACAAAAACACATTGATGAAGATTTAAGATGTATTGTTTAATTGAAATAACTGCTGATCTTTCCTGCAATATCCGCTCTTTAATTTTAATTTAATCTTAACCATTCATGAAGTAAAAATATAGATTTGTCATTGTAGTAAGGCTATATTTGAGGTTAAGAGATTAGAGTAATTATAATTAAATAAATTGAAAACAAAATTAAGATAATAATAGAATAAATGAAAATACAGAGAATGCATTCTACTTTTTTCATTCAGTAGAAACTTCCTGTTTTGTTGTCTCCCATTAAATCTTCTATTGAATCTTGAATTGCTGTAAGTCTCTCAGTAACCCCTTTACTCTTTTTTTCGTTCAGAGTAATCTAAATAAGTACTTCAAAAATCAAAGATTTTCTCAACTTACATAAAAAAAATTTTCGAACATACATTTATTCAAGAAATATGCGTTTTTGTTATAAAACCACTATTTGTGCAAAGATTTAGTATATTTATTACATCTAACTATATCCGTAGAATTGTAGTTGAGTTATGAAGTTAAACGTCCCAGTAAATATTCGTTCAATTATTTCAACCAGGACTTTGATGGAGAAAAACAGTACATTTTTGAAGAACTGACGAAATTTCCCCTCGTGATTACAATGTTATTAATACAATATACAAAACAAACAACGTGTTTCTTACTTGCTACCACACCCACAAATATGAAAAAAAAGAAATTTAAAAAGGCTGGAAATCAATAAAATGATAGCAAATTCTCTAAAAAACATGAAAATGCATTCCTCAAAACATTTTATCAAAACAAAACAATAAAACAAATTTGCTAGAATTTAAACAACGAAAGCCAGCTGCTTACAAATGTAATTGTGACTCGAGGATATTGGATGCCTTGGCTTCTGAAAACCACCAAAATGTCTTATTGGCAGCATCACAATATTGTTAATAAATATATATGATCTCTCTCTTTCCAAAATAAATTCGGTCATTTTAAAGTTAGTTGTATGTTCTTTAATTCGTAGTCATTTCATATGTTCCTTTAATTCGTATTCATTTCATATGTGACTGATCTACCTAGGTAAGAAATGTGTTTGGGAGCACATGGGTGCTCACTTCCCTGTTTGAATTACGCTTGTTTATTTGCAGTTGAGTTTCCGCTGTTTTTTCTTTGCCTTTGAACATGGCCGTTATGTTTGTGTTCGAAAACATTCACTAGTGGTTGTCACCTTGTTTAAAAAATTAAGCCAATCGTGTATTTTTGGATTAAGCGGTCTTGTGAGAAAAACAGCTATATAAGAAAACCATAAATAAATGTCATGGAAATATGATATAGCTTGCCAGAAAAAATGTATGTGTATTTAACTCAATTTGCCAGTTTTCACATTGCTTTTCTATTGCGATTCGGACGTGGTTTAGTGTGTTTGTATTGACTAAATTGACATATTACATGAAAACTACTGTTAGCGTGTGTATCTTTTTGTGGCTCCATCTGACAAATGTATGTTTCATATAAATAGAAAAACGTCTCGACAATTAATGTTTGCGATTTTTGTTTTTGCTCCATCGGGCATTGACCAGCAGACCGAATAGATAATTCAATTTATTATACAAAAGGGAAGTCAAATATTGGAAACATTTAGTCGAGAAATTAATAATAAACACTGAAACATGTTGGTATAGCCTTAAATCTGAATATGTACACATATTTTGAGTTTTATGATATCCAAGATGTCTTGTCAAAATTACTAGAACTGAGAAATGTCTAGAAAATTATTGTCTGCGATTTTTTTTAACTCCATCTGACATTGACAAGCGTGCCAATAGATAATTCAATTTATAATACATATCATAATATTTGGAAATTGAATAGGTTCTGTCTTAGGATTCAAAATAAACACCGAAACATATAAATATCGTTATTCGAGCTGTAAATGATTACGGCAGTGCAGAGGTTTGTCAGATTACAGGAAATGCAGTTGACGATTAGTCTGCAAATGTGTGAATGTCTTAGACAAATATTCAATTTTTTTTTCTTTTTTTTTAAATCAAACGTCCGTCAATCCACAATATGTGAAACGGAATACAATAATTCCCTAAAGGAAAAACAAAACAACAGAAGTCTGATACACTTCATTCAAGGAAATTAGGGATTACCTTTAATTAGTCTGGATTACTATTTGAATGCTTGGTTACTGGTTAATTATTTGTGAGACAATGTGTTTTTATACTGTTGGCAATATACGCAAAGCAAAGATGTATTCAACTTCACAAACTAAATACAGTTCTATATTTTTCATATTGTCTGAGGTCCAAGAGAATTTATTGTTTTAAGATTACCGTTTATCAATTTATGTAAAAACACCAATTTTTTTAACAATGTTAAAAATGTTAACACTGTTTAGGAAAATGACTTCCTTTAATATTGCAATGTGTTTATGGACGACTGCTTTACAACTAAGTGGAAACAGTACTATAGAGCTGCTAATAAGAAACTTCATTCCGAAACTATATAGTATTTCGTCGGTATACCAGCGTAAAAACTGTGCATCATTGCTTGCTGATTTGTTTCTTTAATCTAATAACGTATAATTTTGTTAAATCTGGAGAGAAAACTGTCGCCAAATCATTCAACTCAACATACAGATACATAGATGACGTTCTGTCTCTTAACAATCCTAAATTTGGAGACTATGTAAATGTCATCTATCCTAGTGAGCTTGAAATAAAAGACACGACTGATTCCTCAAGTTCTGCTTCATATTTAGACTTATACCTGAATTATGACGCACAAGAAAGGCTACATTTGAAACTTTATGACAAACGTGATGACTTCAATTTTTCTATTGTCAACTTTCCTTTTTTATGCACCAATATACCTGCTTCTCCTGCTTATGGTGTATTTGTTTCCCAATTAATACGCTATGGTAGAGCTTGTTCCCACTACGGGGACTTTGTACAACGAAGTAGGCTGCTTGCAAATAAATTGTTGACTCAGGGATATTGCAAGCCTAGGCTTACCAAGGCCCTCAAAAAGTTTTATGGCCGTCATCACAGTATTGTTGATAAGTTTGATGTCTCTGTGTCCAGGATTGCCTTGGATATATTTGACGTCTCATAGTTCCATGTTCCTTTCACACAATTTTGATTACACACGTGACGGGTGTAGCTAGCTAAACAGGAGGTGCTTACCCTTCCGGAGCACCCGGCCTCACTTCCCTGGTGGAAGTTCACGTGTCTAACCTAACTTGTCAGTTCCAAAGTTTTTACTTTGCTTCTGGATTGTGATTCGGAAATGGATAAGTATGTTTGTTTTTGATTATGAAGAACCTTGTTAAATCTGGAGAGAAGACTGTCGCCAAATCATTCAACTCAACATACATATATATAGATGACGTTCTGTCTCAATCCTACATTTGGAGACTATGTGAATGCCATCTATCCTAGTGAGCTTGGAATAGAGGTCACGACTGGTTCCTCAAGTTCTGCTTTATATTTAGAATTATACCTCAATCATGACATCCACGAAAGACTACATTTAAAACTTTATGACTATGACAAACGTGAGGACTTCGATTTTTCTATTGTCAACTTTCCTTTTCTATGCAGCAATCATGCTTCTCCTGCTTATGGTGTATTTGTTCCCAATAAATACGTTATGGTAGAGCTTGTTCCTACTACAGGGACTTTGTACAACGAATCACGATGCTTGCAAATAAATTGGTGACTCGGGAATAATGCAAGTCTAGGATATAAAGGCCTTTAAAAAGTTTCATGTTCGTTATAACAGTATTAATGATAAGTTTGATGTCTCTGTGTCCAGAATTGCCCTGGATATATTTGACGTCCCATAGTTCCATGTTCCTTTCACACAATTTTCATTACACACGTGGCGGATGTAGCTAGCTAAACAGGAGGTGCTTACCCTTCCGGAGCACCATGCATCAATTACCTGTTGGAAGGCCACGTGTCTCACCTAACTTGTTAGTTCCAAAGTTCTTACTTTGTTTCTTGATTGTGATTCGGAAATGGATTAGTATCTCTTTTTTTTCAATATCAAAATTATTAGTTATATTACCTGAACTGGATTTAGTTTTAGATTCAAATACAATATTAACATAAACGAGCAACAATGACGAGATAGCGAATAAGAAAGTAAAAGAAGGTTACAATCTAAAGTAAGATTTGTAAAACTGGTCACTTTGGACTGGGATAACAAGAATCAATTAATGTTATTTGTATGGCATAACAAACTGGATTCAGGTTAAATGTCTATGTTTGTTCCTCGATTCAATGCCTACAAACACCCTGTATTTGCTTTTATGTCGAAGCAAACGGTCGATTTTGAACATTTGGGTCAAAAATACTATCAATATGGATTTGACAAACAAAACATAAATGCTATTCATTATCAGGGGAATAAAGCAATGTATTTCCTGTCGCCTGCGTGATTACACATTATATAAATGTTCACGATTTTAATGGGAATATGTTGTAATATAATCGAAATATGACAAATCTAGGTAACGTAACTACTCAGAAAAACAGAAGACAACTCGAAATTAACATACGATGTTTAATGAAACAGCGGTTTATTGCAAACATTTATTCAGTCAGATATATTTGCGTTATAAACAGGTTTAGAAATCTGAAACTATTTACTCTCCAATGCACTTCTGACTCAAATGGCTATGACAAAATAAAACATATGATTTAATTTTTTTGAATTCATCATGACTGCACATATAAATTCATCCTATAAGATATAAAAATATTATTTACATTCTGCAAATTTATATCGTTTAAGGCTTTCTTTATATTTCATATTGATTCCTTACGCATATTTCCTAGATTGTTTAATACAAACAGACATGTCTCTTGGCCTAAAAATTTCTGAAGTTATTTCAACATGTCTAGCCCTTTATAATTACATTCTTTCAAATATTCAAAACACTGTATTATTTAAGATGGACTTTTGTATTATGTACCTGTCACCTTTCAACGTTACCTTAAAGTATTAAGGAAGAAGTAACTCTTTAATAAAAATATTTTAGAAGCATGCAACTAGTTTATATTTTAAATCATTTATATAGCAACGGTTAACTATGTTTTGGATTGAATAATACTGAAAAATATGTAATATTCCCATATTTATATATCTCCCAAAATTGAAAATTTAAAAGTAGTTTTCCTCTAAATGGAAACTGTTTCCATTTTGGAAACATGTATATTCACTTCATGAAAGTTAAATCAAGGACTGGTGGTGCCTTTTTAAAAATAATATCCATGACCTGAAAGTAGTCCTAATGCTTTTTTTCTGCTCCTGTGTTTCTGATATTATCCTCCATTGTCCTGTATCTGCAAATATGTGAAAAACAATTTGTTTATAATTTAAAACAAGACCTAAGACCTAAAGGTAAATGTAACATAGATTGGAAACGACAGCAAAAAACAATTTTCCAATTGAAATCCACAAGATTTATCCATGTAACTTCCAGATTTGAAACCTTAAGCTTTATAAACAATAAAAACAAATCTGAATGTAAAAATTAATAAATAAATGTTCAGATTTAAGGTACCCCGACCCCAATGACATCATCTTGATTCGGTTTTCAGATAATAGCCGATATAACCCAAATTTAAAATTTAGAATTTTATTAAATTAAAAAAATATATATTTGCGTAATTCCATGTGTTTTTATTTCATTTATAAAGTATAAAAATACATTATGGTTTTGTTCTAAATTATTTTATAAATCATTTTTTAATCCAATGTAAACAATATGGCGCCAACCCGAAAGCTAAACGAGAAACGCAGGTTCCTAAAATCCAAATCTATCTACTAGTGTTTAAGTCGTAGATAGCGAAGAATCAATGTGTTGACGACCACAATTACGTTGGCGGTGCCCATTTTTGTACATGTATTTATGAATGTGATATCCTGGAATTTCTACACTTTTGCGGGCGAAAAAGATAAGTACAGAAAATTGGTCGTTTAGTCGCCGAGCGTAGGACTTGTCCGTAGTAGTTAAGGGATTAGCAAGCTGTATATAATGTAATCTTTGACACTTTTATTGACACAAACATATTATAAAAGGAGAAATGAGGGTCGGTCTTGGTGGATATTTGTACATCCAGTGTTACAGCTGTAATGAATTGAACAGAGTACCGTATGGCTCCACACACAGCAACAGGTCTAACAAGGGGATGCCGTCTTCTACAGTTAATACTAAATAAGGTACAGGTAACTGATTAGAAAGCTTCACTGTTTGTCTAAAAAAATTCTAAGCATTATGACAACTTTTATTTGAAATTTAAAAAAAAATAAGAATATATAACGATATTAATTGTTATTTTGTATAGTAGTCATTTCAAATTCTAGCTTGACACAACATAATTTTAAAAGTTTGACTAAAATAAGCCAACAGATAAAACATAAAAACAAGCCATTCGAAATAAAACACCTTTCAGTTTTTAAATGATGCTTGTGCTTATAAGCTCTGTAGATCTTTTACCACGACAGGGTGTGCATTTGTCTGCTTTGTACTATCATGCACTGGTCACAATTTTTAAGTGCTAGCTCACAGAGACAATCAACAGTTGCCCCACCGGTCTATTATGTGACACCTGGTAACTCGCCAGGAATTTGAAATTGAGTAACTTGCCTAGAGTCACAACATCCAGCTCGAATGGGACTCGAACTCACAAGGCACGACCCTTGGATCATGAGTCTGCAGTCTTTTTTATAAATCAGTATAAATTAAAAGCCTGAAACAAATATTTCTATTTTTCAAAAGTTTTCCAAGTAACTACCATGTTGACTGTTGTTGTACTGAGCAAATACCAATGTCATAAATCTTCACTCATGACTTATTTTCTGGGTACTGTCAAGTGCTTTTATATTACGGATAAAACTATTTTAAATGACATGTATTTCTTTTATGTCAAGCATTTAGTAATTAAATAAAGATGATATAAAGACTTTAATTGCAAATATGTAGATTCTCAATAACTTATGGTTAAATATTTTCCATAACACTCAATATATTTACTTTATCACATTTTGTGACGAACATTCAAGAATACCGATACTTGTACTAAATAAATATTACATGGGACTTAAGTCATGTTTTCCTTTCAGATTTTGTGAACTTAAATTACAGCAACTGAGATTTGGATTGGAACATAATAAAAAATGTTATTTAATATACTGAAAGCTATATTCAATTTTGGCTTATGCACGAAAACATTTAATGTCTTAAATACATAATCCTTAATATTTTATGACTGTTTAATTAGCCTCTGTTTCTTTAGTAGTTTTCTTCTATTTTAGTCTGAAATAAATTTAAAAAAAAGATTTATAAGTATATACAAGTCATAAAAAAGAACTGAAATTGCAAAATATTGAGATATCATTTTTCAATTATGATATTTCAGAATTTAGCTCTTTCGAATACACAAAAGGACTCGAATCTAGTTTCACAAACGCTTCACATTTTTATGAGTTAATATTCACATTTGTAATTATTCAATAAATTTCTTTGAGACCAATTGTAATTATGAAGCAATAATTACCAATGATCATGTAACTAACGTCTCTCATTTTCTGCTTTTGCTATACCTGTGACGTCGTTAGTTGGAAAGTGCGCATAAATCAGTTTACTTTGTATGGCAATGGAAAATACAATTTCTAGACAGTTCAATATAACAAAGTAGAATGTGTCAAATGACCATTCTTTTAAAAACATTTGACCTTAATATATGTTTACAAAAAACTGCATTGGATGACATTGCTGATGCTGACAGAATAACAAAGTCAAAAGGATTATTTTGGCATAAAACAACATATGTGATTGTATCAAGTAGAAATCGGTCAAAATCTCCACGTCAACATTTTCAGTATTGTGACGTAACAGTTGGAAGAACGACGTCATCATTATACCGCGATCATTGCCGTGAAAACAGGAACCTGTGCGCCTTTATCAACAACACAGTGCTCAACATGGAGACAGATATTTTATAGAACAAGCAAATGAATACTACATTTATACTGCATGTGACTGAAAAATTGTACTTGACTTAAGGTCCCTATATTGTTAGAATTTCCGATAAATTTTGCAAATTAAAATAGTTTTGCAAGGATTTACAATTGGATGATACGTAAATAGCTACGTCATAAATGACATCATAACTTTGGTCTTCGTTAGAATTTTTAAGTAAAATTTTGTAAAAAGAAAGAGAACGAATTTTTATATATTTTAAAGACAAAAAATATTTTTGTGACAATTTGAGATTTCAACCAATTTCTACTTGATACAATCACATATGCTTTTGTGTAAATGTTTGACAAATTGACAATAATAAGTTTGATAACAAATAAAATACAACATCCTAATCTCAAACGACCTTATGTTGGCTTATCCAAGATTACATTAATGTTAAGTGTAACGTCATCAAACATGAGGACGACCTCTTCATAGAAGCTCAAAATTTACATTAAATAATTGAATGTGCACGACATATTTAAATGAAGAAATGTTGAACGGCTGATACCCATTTCTGTTATACTGTTCCTTTTGAAATGCAATATATATCTGGATATATTTGACGTCCCCTAGTTCCATGTTCCTTTCTGACAGTTTTGATTACACACGTGGCGGGTGTAGCTAGCAAAACAGGAGGTGCTTACTCTTCCCGAGCACCCGAACTCACTCCCCTGGTGGAAGTTCACGTGTCTAACCTAACTTGTCATTTCCAGTTTTTACTTTGCTTGTGGATTGTAATTCGGACATGGATTAGTATGTTTGTTTTTTATTCCAACATTTGCTGCAAGAAAGTAGCATAAAGCTACTTGCATTTTTATAATCACTCGGACCCTGCATTATTTACTCGGATCCTGCATATTACCACTAAAATTGTATAGTATTTCAGTTTACCCAATTTATTTTAAAAACATTGTGTTTATCATGGCCAATTCAGCTGAAAATCAGTTTATCTCGGAATTGTCTCATATAATTATAAATTTAATTTGTTGAAGTATCTGATTTTAAAATTAATAACTTAATTCTTATCATGACTTGCAAAATAAAAATTATCCATTTTCATACTGAAATTTGGAGGCAAAGTGTGTATAATGAATTTCAGACAAAGAAATGGAATTTTCATACCAAATTATAAATCTTGCAGATAATTTTTTCCAAGTTCAAACCGAAGTTTAGTAGCCAATTAAGGACAGGGGAATTTTAAATGTACCCTTTTTTTTTGAAAAATATACTTTCTTATTTAGTTTGAATATTTGAACAACACCTTCCTTATTTAAAACGCTTATTATTGTATTGATACAACTGTTGCTTTTCTTTTTTCCCTGTCTACTATAAATATATCAATTAGGAATTGGGTGGGGAGCTTGGGTCTAGGTCTACTCTACTTTCATTATTCAAGCCCAAGAGTGGAAACACGATATTTTATATACAGTCAAACCTGTCTATAAAAGCCACTCAGGGAACCATTAAAAGTGGCCTTTATATACAGGTTCAAATAATTTGAATGAAAAACCATTGGGATGCAATTCTGCTGGCTTTTAAAAGCAGGTGACCATTATATAAAGATGACCTTTAAAGGCATGTTGGATTGTATATTATTTTATTGGGATTTATAAGTAAGGACCTTTCACTTCAGTGATTTAAATTTGTAAGTTATTTATGATTTCATTATGGTTTACACACGAACCGTTGTCTGGATTTACATTCATCTCCAGGAAGGGCAATCTCTTTCGCTTCAACACGAAAGAATATGCAGACGATATGAGTTTAATATTTATTTTCTCGAGCGTTAAATAATATTATAGATACAATTTCAGAGCAACGTTGGCAGTGCAAAAATGAAGTTCACAATGCGAAATTATATGACGCCAACAATATAATATGACGTCAGACGCGTTTGTAGTCATATGACGTCATTAGTTAATTGTAGATTATGATCTCAATAGTCAACATTTTGCAAAAAAGATTTCAAGTTTATTTTCGTTTTTTATCTTAAAGAGTTTCCTTTTAATTTCGTTAAAAGGACATGTGTCCGTATGGCAGGCTGCCGGTAGAGGAAGCATATGTCCGTGTGGCAGCAAGAGGGTTAAAAAGAGAAATTTAAAGGGAAAGTAAGGCTTCATTAAATCCCGAAGAAATTCCGGGAGAAATGCAAAGCTTTTCCATAAATAGACTGCATGAGAGTTTACACCTGTTGACATGAACAAAAATAAGGAAAAGTTAATACAACAGGTTGAAGATGAAACGATAATTGCCAAGCAATACCCTAAAAAAGGAGCAAGAAAAACCAAAACCTTTACCAGATAGGCTAATGGAAAGGCTTGAAAGACCATCAACATCAATTGCATTTAATGCTTTAAAAAATACAAAGAGAGCTTGAAAAATGATAACCTTTACCAGATAGGCTCATGGAAAGGCTTGAAAGACCATCAACATCAGTTGCATTTAATGCTTTAAGAAATACAAAGAGAGCTTGAATAGTGATAACCTTTACCAGATAGGCTCATGGAAAGGCTTGAAAGACCATCAACATCAGTTGCATTTAATGCTTTACACCCATTCTCAGTAATAAGGCCCAAATAGTGTTATATTACAGTATAATGAATTGGCTTTGGAAAAGACCAAAGAATAAATGTACCAACAGAAACTACACATTATATCTACAATAATCAATCACAGTTTTCTAGTTAATCCATGTATTTGATTATTTTCCAATCTCATAAACCTTCAAAATGATACAAACGTTACTGTTACCGGGTAAGGTTTTTATGTTTTAAATCGCCAAATCTTCAATATTTGGAAAGTAACAAAAATTTAAAGAATTGCTTTTGTTAATGCTGCATTGTTGTCATATCTAAAACTGGTTTCTGATGACAATGCAAGCTATTGGTAAAATCTGGTGCCAAATAAAGATGTGTTACCAGCTGTCGGATACAAACGTTACCACATATAAAACTGTCTCCATGGTTATCATATATTAATGTCATACTTACCACTGACGTGGGCAAATTGAAGCTTATCTTACGCATACTTAACGGAACAATAAAATTTTCAACTTAACAGTCGCTATTGGGCCTGAACAAGCATGACACAAAATTGAATGGAAGGTTTTATTTTCATCAATGCTTACGTTACGTCATTCATATGGTTAAATATTTTATCCAAGTCAAAATTAATATATTGTCAAACGAAGTACTTTGATATAATATTTAAAATATATCATCTTTATTCCGCACAAGTTCCTATTATTTAAACCACATATTGTAACAGTTGAAAAAAATACATACGTTACCGATACATACGTGATAACATCATTTGAAAATACACCTAAATCACGTCAAGTGACCACTATAATTTGTATAGTTCTAGATTTGAATTATAGAAGTGTGCATGTGAAGTTTTAACCACATCGATTGTTGTTAAAATAAAAATTCTCAAGCAAAAGTGAAACAGTAGAAGGTGGCCTCTTTGGATGGCAAGAATCCATTTAAAAATTTCAATTTGAAATAATACATCTGACTATATAGATAATAAACCTTGTCATTTCCATCAAACCCATAATGGTATGTCTATCCTGGATCCATAGTCTGGAATTCATTTTCCAAAAAATGATATATACGTTACTATAGGTAACGTATGTAATTAACACAAGTAACGTATGTATCAGTACTTTCATGTCAATTACAATGAAATAGTTAAGCAAACTGTCATTAAATACAACAATTAAAATACATTTAAAGTTTCTAGTTTAGTTACGTGTAGAGAAATTAAACAATTTTCAACTTCAAATTGGATTTTGAAACGATAGATGTCACTAGTCTAATTTATTTGGATAATTTTCTCATAGATTTGAATACAACATTGTTCATTTTAATATTTGTTATACATACAAATCAAATACCTGCAATTTCATAAATTCTGATTATTAAAGTGTAAATGCAGCGTAAAACAAAACTTCAATGGTCAAATGGGTGGTCAATATACATCCATATATCTGTAGACCCCCAGGTAACGTAAGTATTGGTATCTACGTTACTGGTCTGAATTACAAACACAGTTGCTGTCTAATGTTTCATGATAGATATATCATGTCTTGAAATTCAGTCAAATTACAGAGATAAAGAGAATGGGATATGATCGGAGTTCTAAAATGAGGAGAAACTAAGAATTAAACTGAAAAAACAAACCTTCTATTCCATGTGTCCGAATCACAAATCCAGAAGCAAAGTGAAAACTTTGAAACTGACAAGTTAAGTTAAACACATGAACTTCCAGAACAGATAGCCGCCAAGGATGTTTCAGATAGTGGTTATGTCTCTTTGGAACCAGTTCCTGTTACGTCATTCATTAACAACAGTGGTCATACTCTTCTTAGTTTTAGGCTACCTTCTATTTAAACTAGGGGTAAAAACTATACATGTTCTGACAAGAAGCTAAGAGGGAAGCTTAATGTAATGTATCTAAAGACGTAAAAATTTTAAAAGATAAATTATGAGAAAGAAATTTCAGATAGAAAACTTTCATATTAGAAAGGATAAAAGAGTTACATTTTCAAATGAGAAGTTAACATTATGAAAGCAAACAGAAAGTGATGTATCCATTATTGACTTGACACCCAACAAGCGAAGCTCAGCAAGAAAAAGTTCTTCTTGGTAACACCTTATTGACAAATATTAAATACATGTATAGTGATAGAAGCAACAACAAAATATGAGTGATTTTGAAAGACACCATATACATGTTATGTTTAGCGATATAATTTTCCAACAATAATCGGTAATGGGCCCAAACTATGCATCATTGTTGGCTGATTTATTTCATATTGCAGCAGAATTTATGTAAAACCGTTTTTAACTTGAAGGATGACTGTAAAAAAAACTATTTAACTCCACATATACACAGATACATGATGTCTGGTATAGGATTTTATAATTCTAAATTCGAAGGCTTTTGTGAATGTCATCTATCTTAAGGATATTGAAATAAAAGATACAACTGATCCTTCATGTTCTGCTTCATATTGGGACGTGTACCTCAACTATGGCACCCACGTGGACTTTATAAAACGAAGCAAACCGCTCGATTACTAATACCAAAATACAATGGACATTGTTGATTTGTTCTCACTTTCCTGGTGAAAGTTCGTGTGTTTAACTTTATTTGCAAATTTTCAACCTTTGTTCTCTACTTTGGGATTATGAAATTGGCATGGATCGGTATGAGAGACATTTTAAGTCACATGATTGATTAAAAGATAATTAGAAGAAAAAGAGATCGACTTTAAATAAATTGACTGGTATAGACAGTAAATGTTTGTAAAAGGCACATAGCATGTAAGATTTTTCAGTCTATCCTGAATTTAGAATCAGTATAACCAATCGGGTGGAGAAAAAAGTTGTTAGAAATAAAGGATAAGTCCAGATTTCAGGTTTAAAAACTAAATATGAAAAGTACTACTGGAGAGAAAAATACAGACAGTGGTTCCTTTAAAGATATAACATTTTAATCAGCAATTAAGACTTTCACATTCCATTAGCCTTGTTTTTTAGAATGTAACTCGAGTATATTTTATTGAATTTCTTTAAAGGGGGACATGTCACTGAGTGAAGAAGTTTTAAACCCCAGTATGTAATTGTTACATACGTGACTAAACAGTTACATACGTTACTTACTTAAATCATTATATTTGTCACTAGAAAAGTGAACATTTACATCGTGATAATTGATAATTTTAAAAGCTTTATATCTCGTTGTCTTAATAAGAAATTGAAGACTTCATTGTAAACGATACCATGTACATAATCTTATTATCGGTTAAACTGTTACATACGTTACCGATAAATAGTTTTTGTCATTTCGCTAGAAAAGTGAACAATATACCAATATCATGTGTTCTATTGATAAGTTTTACAATTTTATTATGGAAAACAAGAGTTAATAATTTGTAATATAATATAATTTAGCTGTCTTTATATTGACTCAAAGTCATCTAGAGGTGCTACATACGTTACCGAATACACTGTTTACTTAAGTGAAAATTATCTTGAAGATAATAAGTTTTGTACAGTTCTTTTGGTTAGCAATTTCATCAAGACATATTTGCATTTTGATTTGGTGTTGATTAATGACTACCTGTTTGAAATTTGTTTCTGTTACCAACTTGAGAATACAGAAATAAATTTATTTTATTTTTGCGTAAAAATACTTTAATTTCTGTAGACTACAAACATCGTCATTATCATTTCGATATGCCGAAGTGGTCTCAAGGCACATTTTTAAATTAATAACAATGTAACCTAATGTTCAAGCATAATAAACATATAAATACTACTACCTGGTAAGAATATGATGAACTTTAACTACGGTCACGTAAATATCAACTCATTTAAATACAAATGGTATGTATGTAACAATAAAGTGAAATTACAACCAAAATAATCAATTGGTGTTAATAATTTTGTTGTTTCTGAATCTCTGATATGTCAAGTCTCTGAAAATACCAGAAGTTCATTGCTTGTAAGACTTTTATTTTTCATCATCTTGAAATAGTGAATTGGGCCTTATTACTGAGAATGGGTGTTTAAGAAATACAAAGAGAGCTTGAAAAATGATAACCTTTACCAGATAGGCTCATGGAAAGGCTTGAAAGACCATCAACATCAGTTGCATTTAATGCTTTAAGAAATACAAAGAGAGCTTGAAAAATGATAACCTTTACCAGATAGGCTCATGGAAAGGCTTGAAAGACCATCAACATCAGTTGCATTTAATGCTTTAAGAAATACAAAGAGAGCTTGAAAAATGATAACCTTTACCAGATAGGCTCATGGAAAGGCTTGAAAGACCATCAACATCAGTTGCATTTAATGCTTTAAGAAATACAAAGAGAGCTTGAATAGTGATAACCTTTACCAGATAGGCTCATGGAAAGGCTTGAAAAACCATCAACATCAGTTGCATTTAATGCTTTAAGAAATACAAAGAGAGCTTGAATAATGATAACCTTTACCAGATAGGCTAATGGAAAGGCTTGAAAGACCATCAACATCAATTGCATTTAATGCTTTAAGAAATACAAAGAGAGCTTGAAAAATGATAACCTTTACCAGATAGGCTAATGGAAAGGCTTGAAAGACCATCAACATCAATTGCATTTAATGCTTTAAGAAATACAAAGAGAGCTTGAATAGTGATAACCTTTACCAGATAGGCTCATGGAAAGGCTTGAAAGACCATCAACATCAGTTGCATTTAATGCTTTAAGAAATACAAAGAGAGCTTGAAAAATGATAACCTTTACCAGATAGGCTCATGGAAAGGCTTGAAAGACCATCAACATCAGTTGCATTTAATGCTTTAAGAAATACAGAAAGAGCTTGAAAAATGATTTACTGGAGGAAAAATCACTATATCAAATTAAAATTTTATTTAATCTTATTTCAGTATGTTAACTTCAGTTTAAATTTGAGTATAACAATATAACATGAACTTTAGGAACAATAAAATTTATTTGAAAAAAATACGATTGTCCAAGACCCTTTTTGTAAATAAGAAAATAAAATCATCCATCAATTACTTTCCGATTTTAATTGACAATGTAGCATGACCGACGGCGTGTCTAATCATAGAGACCTTTTAAATATCACATAATACGTTAAATTGTTTATTCATATCAATAATTCAATTTTAAGAATTTCATTCTTTACAACAGTTTTTTCAGGAAGTATAAAGTTGAACTTTAATTTACGTTTGCGAAAAAAGTTCCAATTTTTTATATGGACTGGTTATATCCAACATTATATGAGCAATAAAGAGAACTTTAGATTCTTATCGGTACGATTTTGACAAACTATTAAACAAAAACAAACATACTAATCCATGTCCAAACCACAATCCGAAAGCAACAGTTAAATTTGCAAATGAGGTTAACACGTAAACTTCCACTACCTGCCAAGTCAATGTGGTAAGGTTATCAAAATTTGCCTAGACTAAAAGTTATCAACCAAAAACAGACATTCTAATCCATGAATATGAAACAGAACTTTTATTTTTAACAGCTTATCGATTTGGAAATTGGAGACTGAGGTTTGATAAATTCTGACTTGGGATTGTCGGTAACTCCCAAAGTTTTAGAAGCAAAAAGTAAAAACAAACGTGTGTTTCAATAAAGATAATGACACTGGAAGGTAAACATAAGTGATTGAAGGATAATTAAGGTACACATGTTCAGACATATATCGATATTTTATGTACAAGTTTAGATATAATTGTAGTCAAGCTGTTGTAATTGATCACTATTCGACGTTTCTTGAAAGGTTAATAGTGAAAATTTTTTAGTCTCGGTTAAAAAAAAACCATTTTGCACGCAAAATTCTCTTTTACATATAATGTATGTAACAGATCCGTGTTGGGATTTGTTATCGCCTTTCGTGGTTTCATAATAGCGATGTGCGAATTATCACGAAGACGAAGACGAACACGGGCAGGGACTAATCAAACAAAGGGACATTCTCAAATTTTTGCAATATAGCCCATGTGAAACGGGCCAGAAAAATTAAAAATATTTAATTTTTTGTCATTTTAGAAAAAACGTCTGGAATTTTTTTTTTTTTTTGACATTGACATACGGGCAAAATAGATAATTCGATTTATCAGACAATACAGAAGTCAAATATTGTAAACATTTAGACATAAGATATGTTTCAGAATCTGATAATAAACACTGAAACATGTTAGTATATCCTAATATCTGAATATGTATACATATTTTGAGTTTTATGATATCCAAGATGTGCGTTGTTGTCAAAATTAGTTACACTATGCTAACAAAGGCATAGATGCTATACACATTTCCAATATTCTTCAAATAAACAAGCACAATCTAAAGTTCCTGCTTATTTAAAAAATAATTCGCCACCATTGCATCCAAAATATTTAATTATAAACAAACATTGCAGTGTTTGAACTTTCATATTTTAGTCCACCTACCTGCTTTTGCTCGTCTTCTCCCTATGGACTAGCTGGGCATGTTATAACTGGCGATCTCAATATAATCGAGAACACTAAATTAAGATCTTTACTTTCAAAAGGTCCTAAATATAGAGAACCTTATACTTGAGGACAGAATTTCAAACTTGTCATGGATTCTGTTAAAGAGTACGCCAGACGTTGGGCTAAAGCTAGAAACCTTATCCGACTGGGTAAAGGCTGCGAGATCTTTCGTTAAAACGAGAAATGCCAAACTCAAAGGGTCTATGAGTACTATACCGTCTTCAGTACTCAAGGATCTAGAAATTAAGGCAATCCTAACAGACATACGCAACAAATATGTTGTTGTCCCAGCTGATAAGGTTTTCAACAACATTATTCTCGTTTGCAAGAGTTTCTATCTTGAAAGTCTTATTAAGGAGCTTGGTTTAGATAGTATATCAAATAACCCTGCATATACTAGAACTAATTTTACCAAAGATGAAGTTCTTTCCAACCATAGGGGAGTTCTCGAGTCTTTCGGTATCAATCTTAAAGAGGAAGATCAAGTTGATCTTCCTTACTTGTATTGGATTCCTAAACTACATAAAAATCAATACAAGGAAAGATATATAGCAGGCTCGTCTTAATGTACTACTAAATCATTATCGGTAGCACAAATTTTGACAATCGTCTTCAGTCTTATTCAGAAAAAGTAAATTCTACATCTGAAATTAACCAAATGTTGATTCTAAAAAATAATAAAGAATTACTTGAACATCTTGCATCTAATACTTTATCTCATGTAAAAAGTATAAAAACATTCGATTTTTCTACACTATCCCTCATTCTAAATTGAAAGAACGTCTAAAATTATTTACTTGTCATTCTTTTACAAAACCGGTAAGCCAAGAAACAAATATCTGGTTCTGGTTATTTTGTCAAGCATCATACGAATTCCAAACAAATATATACTGAAGATACCATCAACAAAATGTTGGGAGTTTTTGATAGATAACATATTTGTTGTGTTTAGTAATATAGTTTTTCAGCAAACAATCGGTATACCAATGGGTACAAACTGTGCACCATCGCTTGCTGGTTTGTTTCTTTATTCTTATGAAGCAAAATTTATGCAGAACCTTGTTAAATCTGGAGAAGACTGTCTCCAAATTATTCAACTCAATATACAGATATATAGATGGCGTTATGTGTCTTAACAATCCTAAATTTGGAGACTTATGTTAACGTCATCTACCCTAGTAAGTTTGAAATAATAGACACGACTGATTCCTCAAGTTCTGCTTCATATTTAGACTTATACCTAAATTATGACGCACACGAAATACTACATTTGTAACTTTATGACAAACGTGATGATCTCATTTTTTCTATTGTAAACTTTCCTTTTTTATGCAGCAATATACCTGCTTATAGTGTATTTCTTTTCCAATTAATACGCTATGGTAGAGCTTGTTCCTACTACGGGGACTTTGTACAACGGAGTAGGCTGCTTGCAAATAAATTGTTGACTCGGGGATATTGCAAGCCTAGGCTTATCAAGGCCCTCAAAAAGTTTTATGGCCGTCATCACAGTATTGTTGATAAGTTTGACGTTTCTATGTCCAAGATTGCCCTGGATATATTTCACGTCCATAGTTCCATGTTTCTTTCACACAATATTGATTAAACACGTGGCGGGTGTAGCTAGCTAAACAAGAGGTGCTTACCCTTTCGAAGCACCCGGCCTCACTTCCCTGATGAATGTTTACGTTTCTCACCTAACTTGTCAGTTCCAAAGTGTTTACTTTGCTTCAGGATTGTGATTTGGACATGGATTAGTATATTCGTTTTTAATGATTACTAGAACAAAGAAAAACTATTGCCTGCGATTTTTCCATCTCCATCTGAAATTGCCTGAAAGTCCGTCAATCCACACAATATGTTAAACGGAATACAATTACAATGATTCCATAAAGAAAACACAACAACAGGGAAGTCTGATACACTTCATCTAAGGAAATTAGGGATTACCTGTAATTAGTCTGGATTACTATTTGTATGCTTGCTTTACTGGCCAATTATTTGCGAAGCAATGTGTTTTATAGTGTTGCAAATATACCCAAAGCACAGAATTATTAAATTTCACAAATTTTAAATACTTTAACAGTTCTATTTTTTATATTGTCTGAGGTTCAACAGAATGTATTGTTTGTCTGTTTCGTGTACAAAATACACCAAAATTTTCTTATAACTATGTGGTTTTTAATACCCAATTTATATTGGGATTTCTATTAAACCAATACCAAAGTGGTTATTCTCAATGTTATGTATGGAACCATACCATTTCAGAGACGAGATAAATTTTAAAAGGTCTCGAAAAGATATCACAAATATGAACATCATCGCCTGGTATATAAATAATTATGGTTATTTGATATATACATAAAGTGATTGTCGAGTCATTGTTTAGTAAAAATTCCTTCAATATTTAAATGTGTTTATGACTGTGGACGACTGGTTAAAAACTAATTAGGAACAGTACTATAGAACTGCTAATAAACAGGTTTAGTTTTAATAACTTCAATGGATAATTTAGTTTTAGATTCAAATTAAAACAATATTAACATCATAAACGAAACATAAATAAAAAAGTAAAATAAGATTAAAATCAAGAGTAAGAATTGTAAAACTGGTTACTTTGGACGGAGATAACAAGTATCAATTGATGTCATTTGTATGGCACAACTACCTCGCTTCAGATTTAATGTCTGTTTGTTCCTCGATTCAATGCGTACAAGCACCATACATTTGCTTTTACGTCAGAGCAAACAGTCGATTTTGTGTAAAAAAAAAAAACCATCAATATACAAAATGCATTTGAGAAACAAAACATAAATTTTATCCATTATCAGGGGAATCCAGCAATGGATTTCCTGTCACCTGTGTGATTACACATTATATAAATGTTCGTGATTTTAATGGAATGTTGTAATATAAACGAAATGTGACAGATCTGGGTAACGTAACTACTTAGAAAAACACACATCTCGAAATATATATATATATGAAGTATGTATATTGAAACAACAATTTATTGCGAGCATTTGTTCAGTCAGATTTCTGTGTTATAAACACGTTAAGAAACAATTTTCTCTTCATGCACCTCTTGACTGAAATGGCTACGACTGAATTAAACAGACAAAATAATTCACGTGGTGCCACTTTGTCGAATTCATCATGACTGCACATATCAAACAATCCTCGATGAGAAAGATTTTTATTTTTTATTCATTTTCTGCTAAGCTCATTTCTCTCAAACTGATTTTATACGTCATTATAAAAATTATATTATCAAGATTGTTTAATACAAACATACTGGTCCTTTTTTTAAAAAAAAAAATTCAAAAGCAATTTAAAAAAAATGTTTAGTACATGCATCAGTAAGTATCCTTCATTATTATATAACAATATATGCTTCACATAGAAATTAAACGTAAAATCCCGAGGTGTTAGCGTGCAATATATACCGATATTTGCCCGCTAACTTTGTTCCCGTCCGATGTTTCCCAAATCAATTTTTTCATATTGCAAGCTTTGTCACATGACGCTGTCGTTTATGACGTCATACGATTGTTGTCGACGTCATCGCTGTGTTGATTGTCATATTACACTAGTTCTGATGTCCATTTACAAGAACTAGCGTAAAATTTATGTATTGTACAACAAAATGTTTTTTTTTACATGAAACACTTGACGGAAGTAAACGAAATTTAATATATTTTTTATAATAAAAGGGTTATTGAACTGATATTGTGAAATATTGTCCCTCGTTGACTCGACATTTGCACTGGCAAACTCCTGCAAATGTCGAGTCAACTCGGGACAATATCACTTCAATAACCCTATAATATTAGTCACCAATAACCCTATAATATTAGTCACCAATATAATATATAAAACATATATTTAGTGATGTAAAAAATATTTATCATTAGTTGCTGCAAGTGTATTTTATTTAGCGTGTACGAATTCCTTCCGAACTTGTGATTAATATTGATTAAACAAATGTTTATATTGTCCCTGCAGGAGAGTATACCATGGAAAAAGAAGGAACAAAGCAGGTTCAAATTATTGGACTCGACGATAAACGCCAGGTAAAATTTGTACTTTATGAAAATAATAATATTAATAAAAAAATTGAAAACAGCAATTTAAATACAAACATACCAGTCCGAGATCAATCTCGCATTCTAAAACCGCAGTTTCAAACCGGCAATCATAGTAAAACACGTGAAAATAATTTGTTTTTAATATTTTGTTCACTACAACAATTAAGATATAAATAAAATAAGAGAAACTTGTTAAAACTAATTCAAAACTATTTTCTATATATTTTTTATATTGATAATAAAATATAAAAAATATTTTGTAGGTGACCGCAGTTCTGGCATGTACGATGTCCGGTGAGTTTCTTCCACTGCAAATTATTTACCGCAGTTCTAGCATGTACGATGTCCGGTGAATTTCTTCCACTGCAAATTATTTACCAGGGGAAAACTGATATGTGCCATCCAAAATTTGAATTCCCGAAAGATTGGAACATAACACACACTGATAATCATTGGAGCAAGGAAGAATGTATGCTCAAGCATGCTGATCAAGTGATTATTCCATATGTAGAATCCGTGCGCGAGAAACATCCGTTGTCAAGGTCAGATCAACGTGTTCTTTGTATATTCGACGTTTTTAAGTCCTATTGTTGTGAATCATTGAAACAAAAGTTGTATGACGCTGATATTCTCATTAGATACGTCCCCGCATCATGTACTGGTGAACTTCAACCACTTGGCGCTAGCGGGAATGATGAATTCAAAGGTGGAGTCAAGGAAAAGTTCCAGGAGTGGTACGCAGAACAAATTTACAAAGGACTTGAGGGAGTCTTTGAAATTAACGAAATTAAAGTGGATTTAAAACTTTCAGCATTAAAACCACTGCACGCAAGTTGGATGGTTTCAGCCTTTCAAGCGATGCGCAAGGAAACGTTTACTAAAGGTTGGGAAAAAACTGGTATTCTGGATGCTATCGAACGTTCTTAAAATTAACGAGTGTCGGTTCATACTGGAATTTTAATTTCTTATGATCCATGACTTTTTATGTTTTTAGAAGTATTTTAGACGTTTTAATTTCTATTACTGACATGGATTTTTATCATGATTAGAATGTCTGGAAAAAAAGGTAAGATTTATATGTATTCTTTTTAGTCATTGTACTTCTGCCATTCTAAGAGCACGCTCCAAATTTTTGGCGGTGTACTTAATTTAGCGCTCTTAGTGGTGCGGTAAAATCGCTAAAATTAGTACCCAGAAAATAAAAGACATAAGTGAAGAAATGTCAAAAATTAAGTTTCATTTAAGTTCTTTCAATTATGATTACCAAATTTTATGACATTTGTGTTGTGGCCAGTAAAATCTATGATACACTTTCATATTTTGGGATTTTCAACTTATCAATAGAAAATTTATGTGCTTGCTTCTTTAGCAAAGCATATTATTACAGTGCATTTTATTACCAACTGTCAGTTTACCGAATTATAAACGGATACCTTCTAGAGATGTGGATTTGATTAATTCTGATTCTATTGTATTTTTTTCCAATTTTACTTCTGCAGAAACTTTGGAAAATATCCCCAGGCGAGGCACAGGAATCTCCTGTTTGTATTTCAGATCAGTCGCTCTTATAAATACAATAGAGCGTGTGCTGGTGTCTGGTGCCCCGAGGATATCACAAACTCTGTAGGCAATAATTTCGTATTATTGTCAGAAATATACTATAATTGTCTAAATTTCAAGTCAAAACTTGAAATTTCTCAAAAACTAAGGTATACTCTCTCATGCAAAGTATTTTCTTAGCTTAATTTGATAAAATATATTTTGGTCCTTTTGGTAGCTTTTCAAAATCTTCAAAATAATTTTGGTCCAAGCACTACTAATGAGGAATTGTATTCCGAAACGGCCGTCTAGTGCTGTAAAATTAAAACTGGTATAATATGCAATTTAAACCCCTGAGCCGATATCTCTGCTGGTAGCTGGTGCCCCGAGGATATCACAAACTCGGTAGGCAATAATTTCGTATTATTGTCTAAATTTCCTGCAAGTTAAAATTTGAAATTTCTCAAAAACTAAGGTATACTCCCTCATGCATAGTATTTCCTTAGCTTAATTTGGTAAAATATATTTTGGTCCCTTTGGTAGCTTTTCAACATCTTCAAAATAATTTTGGTT
This sequence comes from Anadara kagoshimensis, assembly GCA_021292105.1. Taxonomy (NCBI): domain Eukaryota; kingdom Metazoa; phylum Mollusca; class Bivalvia; order Arcoida; family Arcidae; genus Anadara; species Anadara kagoshimensis. The sequence continues at coordinate 22,225,505 of CM037873.1, forward strand.
TCATAATTTTGGTCCAAGCACTACTGATTAGGAATTGTATTCCGAAACGGACGTCTAATGCTGTAAAATTAAAACTGGTATAATATGTAATAGAGTCAACATGCTATTGAAATTGACAGTCATTTAACAAAAAAGTTGATCTTTAAAACAGTTTTAAATGCCTGACTACTGAAGGAATAACATAACGTGCAAGTTTATGTGAAAAAATTAAAAATATTAAGTACAAAAATATAATGATTAACGTTTTTGTTGTATATATTCAGGTTTTCAAAATGTAGTAAAATAGTTAGTAATCTTTCTTTTAGGTATTAAATATAGAGAATTTATTAACTGATTTAAAACCAAACTTCACATTTATTCAAAAATCTTAACATACTTGAGGTGTAATACAGATAAATCTTATTGATTGGAACTGTAAGGTTGTTTTTTTTCTCTTGTGTCACAGTATACATTTATCTTTTGGTGTGTCTTGATTTGAATTATAAACAAATTGCTTTCTTTCATATTTTTGCAGATACAGGACTGTAGGAGAATAACAGAAAAACTGGGACAGAAATAACACACTGGTCCTACACTGAGCTCATGGATAACTTTTTTAAAAGGAACCATCCATTTATCTTTTGGCTACACTTTCATCAAGTAAATATATTAACTGAAGTTTCCATTTGGCACTATAGGTTCGACATATCCAAAGAATTCTTGCACTTAAATAAGATACTAGTTGCGGAATTGATTGCTGGAAAAATAGAAGAATTTATCACCTGGCCAAGTTCCAAAGAAATGAGAGTGGTTACCAATATAAATCAGCAAAATAATGGTTTACCAGGATGTTTTGGTTTTGTTGATGGATGTCACATTCCAATTAAAGGAAGACGTGAAAACAGTCCTTTATTACCCGTATCTGTACTTGTAAAAGTTGTCTGTGGTGTAAAAATGATTTTTTTTCACATCTACGTGGGCTGACCAGTTTCCATAAATGACGGCAGGATGTTCAGAAACAGCGACTGGACTGACCTACTTTAAGACGTTACATTAGATCCGCACATCTTTGAAGATTCGGCATATCCATATAGAGATAATAATAGACTGACAGCAGTTCAAAAGAAATTTAACACTATTCAGTGTTTTAAGATCAATATTCGAGAGCTTTGTGGTCTTCTTAAAGACGAATTCAGAAAGCTGAAGTTCTTAGACATGTCTCTTGAACTCAAATTTCCTGAGGTTATTTCCACATATCTAGCCCACCAGAATTACATTATTTCCAATGAAAAAAGTTCAATGCAAGAATGTTGTGACGTGTCTAAGGAAAAGTCTGAAGGCATGTGTGTTGCTGCTGAGAAGAGGGATAATATTGTAACAGCTATCAAAGTGCTGAACGAGACGTCAATTGCCAAATACTTATTTAAAATGGATGATGATAATAATAATACTAAATTGATTTGATGATATTGCATATTGTATTCATAATTAAATAAAACAAGTAATGATTGTAATTGTAACTTGCAATACCCTTATTTCAAACTGGAAAGTACACATTAGACAAATGAATCTAAATAAGTTAAACTAGGGTTCATAAGCGCCATAAGATTGTTTTCTTTCATTGAAAAATATGATATGTATTAGATTAATCATTCAATTAAAAGTCAATGTGTTTTGTTTTGTAGCATCCTACTGGCATCCAATTACAAGTAAGAAAAAGTTAACAAAGTTATAAATTGCAAGACACAACTATTCTCATACTTTATTGTTGGAAGGGACATTGCATTCTGGCAATATAACATGTATTATTATCTTATTACCAGTGTTTCGTGTTACCTGTCAAGTATTAAGGGCGAATAACTCTTTATCATATACTTTGTTTTTGCATGCTTGGGTACGATTAAAATGACGTCATGTAAATGGAATTAAAAGGTCTGGTTACCTATTTTCGCCCAGTTCTTTCAACGAGAAGATGCGTGAAAATGGTATACATCAGATGTAAAATACCGTATTACTAGCAAGTTTCTTTAAAAATGAGAAATCTAAAGGCCAAGCAAGGCTTCCTGGAATTCCAAAGAATTGTTTGGGAAAATGATGCTAAGTTTTTTCCTTAAAAAAAATTCCAGGAGAGATCACACCTGTTGCATCAACAAGAAAAAGGAAAAGATACAACAGTTTGGGAATTAAAAAGATAATAGCCAAGCAAGCCGTAGCAGGAGTCGCATACACTAGTACTACATAAAAGGAGCAGGAAACATTAAAGCCTATACCAGCTAGTCTAATGGAACGGCCTGAAAGATCCTCAACATCTATGGAATTTATTGCTGAAGAAAAGGAAATAATGGCAAAATGTTTAAAGAAAGAATCATTGGAGGAAAAGGTATCAATATCAAATTAAAATTCATTAAAACAATATTACATCGGCTTAGGTGTAATGGCGTCTATTGATGGAAAAAGGGATAGTTTAAACCCCTTTTTGTAAACCAAAAATTGATGGGATTTATTGCTGAAGAAAGCGAAATATTGACAAAATGCTTAAAGAAAGAATCATTGGAGGAAAAGGTGTCTATCTATATCATCTTAAAATTGTATTTACTAAGTATGTTTCGTTCAGTTTAAAATAGATTATAATATAACACTGACTTAAGGTGTAATGACATCTAGTGATGGAAAAATACGATAGTTAAAGGCAACAGAAATGAGATTACCCATAAAAAATACTTTCCGACTTTGATACACAATGTAGAATCACTGAATGCGTATCTACTTAAAGGAATTTTTTTTAATATCACAAAATATATGATTCAATTTTATGAATTAATCATACATAATCTTTTTGTATAAAGCGCAGGCTTGTACTTAAGTTATATTTTTGAGAAAAAAATTTCTACTCAAAAAGATTCCTATGTTTAATATGGAATGATTATATTCAAGAGCGCTTTGTAGGAGAAAAAACCATTCAAATATATCAAGGATAACGAGAACTTTAGATTCTTATTGGGACGGTTATGACAAGCTATCAATATGATCCTTTCCAAAAAAATAATCCAAAAGCAAAGGTAAAATTTGCAAATAAAGTGAATCAAACGCACTTCCACTAACCGAATGAATAAGGTTACGTTAGTAAATATAGTCTAGACTAAATGTTATTTAAAAGCATATTGTATAGGAAATGGGAGACTGAGGTTTGATGAATTCTAATATTGGCCTGTCGGTAACTTCAAAGATTTATAATTAGAAACAAAAAGTAAAAGCAAACGTGTATGTTCCAATACATATAATGATACTGGAAGGGAAACATAAATGATTGAAGGATAATTAAGTTATTAAGGTGTACATGTCCAGACATTTATCGATATTTTATGTACAAGTTTAGATATAATTGAAGTCAAGCTGCTGTAATTGATCACTATTCGTCGTTTCTTGAAAGGTTAATAATGAAACATTTTTAGCCCCAGTTCAAAAATGTATCGTACACGCAAAATTCTCTTTTATATATAATGTATGTAAAACATCCGTGTTAGGATTTATTATCGCATTTAGTGGTTTCATAATAGCGATGTGCGAATTATCACGGAGATGAACACGGACAGGGACTTAGTCAAAATTATTGCAAGATAACCCAGGTGAAACGGTCCAAACAAATATAAAGCTACTTATTTAATTATTGATAACTGTTTAAACTTAAGATTCCCTCACTTTCTTTTATTCATACTGACATTGAAAGGATGAACTTGAACTTTTTTAAAGAATAGTTGATTTGACCACTGGGATTTTCGACAGTTTAACATAACAGTAGCAAAAATTTTTGATCACATTCTCATCCGAAGTTCACTCTTCAACACTACTTTATTTTGGGATTTTATCTTTATAAATTTATTGTAGATCAGCTGATTCTCCCTACTGATGTCAACCAGAGGCATTTTCTTGACATTTTTTTTGACAAAACCAGACAAGACAATTACATTCCAACATAAGGAAGAGACAGAAAATGGAAAAGAGAGAGAAAGAAATCAAAACTTATTGTGTGAAATAGGAAAAATGGAACAACTAGAAGACACAAGAACTAGAGATATCCAGCTCAGATTTCACAAAACCATATGTATATGTCTGTTAAGGTCACAAGACCCATACAGTCGTGTTTTTTTATGTGCAGTATAAAATTTATATACAGAAAGATGACAAATACATCTTTGACTCGGAAATATTGCAACCTTTGACTTATAAAGGCCCTAAAAACGATCCATGTACGTGATCTCAACTTCATCGATTAGTATTGTCCCTTTTTGAAATTATTTTCGATATACTTGATACTAAAATGGAACTTATGGGACGCCAAAAATTGTTTGGAGACATCATATTAATCAAACATATTATATTGACGGCAATTTTTCAAGGTCTTGATATGCCACGCTAGTCTTTGGGAAGAAAATACTTCATTACAAGTGCTTGTACCAAAATTATTAAAATCCAAAAATTTGAACATGTTAAAATGAGGAAAATAGAATTTGGTCCTTTAGCGAATTCACCTAGAGCAATATAAGACGCATATATTTTTTTATTATAAAATACTGTTTATCTGACAATACTATGTAATACTCCCTGGGTTAACGATATTCTCTGAAATGCTTATTTCACTAGCAGAAATTCCAGTCTAGTGGATTTGAGTATTTTTATTTCTTTATCTGTCTTTATTTTGCAGCACTAGTCATCGGTAGTGCTCCAACAAATATCTAAATTGTTTCAAGATGTTAAAATAAAGGACCAAACTTTTTTACCAAATCCATCTGAGGCAATACTTTGAACGATAAAGCATAAATTTAATATTAAGGTAGTTTTTGACGTTTAGATGTGCTAATATGGAACTTGCATCATTATTTAATGGTATCATTTCCTCAAATGTTACTTTTTTCCTAAAATAGCATAAAGACTTGTGTAGAACGATTACTGGGATAATGCGTTTCTTATTCAAAATTTCATTAACATGTTGAGATAGTATACCTTCATCAGAAAAGATCATAATTAAGGGTATCAAAACATGTACTTATATTCTAAAAGCACGTAAAATGTAGGACAACCCTTAAAATTAAAAGCTTCTTTCAAGGCAATATATACCCTTGATATATTTCAATTTTTATTATCTTGGTTTCCGGTCAGAGTTATATAATGCGTTTTATGCTATACAGCAGCAGACAAGAAATTGTTCACAATTCAAAGCATTAAATTGGAGAAAAACAACTAGGTCAATCTGACATAACTCACCAAATGAAATAAAAGATTACCCGTTATATGTCAGGAGTAGCAGACAAACAAGACAGACTGTGTTATTATCTAATTGCTTCTGAGACCATTTATGTGTCTTTCATTAAGTGTCTGGATTTTCATCGATATACACAATTTCTGCGCAAAAGTAGCACAGTGTATGCGAAATGAAGTTAAAAAAATTGCTGAGTGTGTTCTTAATTCATCTTGTTTGTTTAGCTGATTTTGCTGATTCAGTCTTAGGAAAAAATTGCTAATACAAGCATGTATGCAATAGTTTAATTTTTCTTATGTTAACAACACATAGAAATGCCAACATAAATCAGACAAACAATTATTTTATAAGTATATTGTGATACACATCCTTTGATACTATTCATGATATACACTGTCATCCATTGACTGTAATACATTTTTTAAACTGATTCTGTCATTAAACACAGACAATCTACTTTCAAAAATATTGTTTTTAAGAAAAACAATTCTTGCTAGCATTTCGATCTATATCACTTTCAAATACTGCAACAACTTCAATTTTTTACATTTGGCAAGTATAAATATTATATATTTGTATAGTTTATCTCCTTTACCACTCAATTAAAAGGGTTAAAAACGCGTGTCAATTCAATAAAATTTACATTTGGTTCAAGAAAGTTAGGTGAAATCGAGAAAGACGGAAAGCCAGGACATGTCTGATTGATGTGTACACGCAAGAACTATGTTAGGGATGCATTATTTACTGCAATTCCATAAAATAATAAAAATGAATAATAGCAATGAAAAAGAATACGACGGGATCAATACAAATTCGTTCAGTTTTCAAGCTTGAAGATGTCGTTCTCTCTTTTATATTAAATCAATTCCCTAGACCCAATGCTTTATCGCAATTATAAAATGTCAATCTATGATCGACCTAGCAAACATGATCAAAGGATTTTTTTTAAACCAAACGTATAGAACGAAGCGACCAATTGATAAGTTATCCAACATTTATGTGTGATAACAAAATGAGAGATTTTTAAATGTCAAAATATCATATTTATTAAATATTTTAATTAGAAAACCATTGCAGTGAAAGACTCAAATGTGGTGTTGTGTGATCACGAATTTATATTTGTTTAAAACATTGTGGATTTCCATTTTAAATAAATTGTAACAAATTGGGAATAAAAAACCTTCCCGACTTTAACTGCATTGCAGCGTTCATAACATATCCATTGTACTCTGAACTTTGACCCTGGGGTATTGCAAGCATAGGTGTATCAGGACCCTCACATAGTTTATGACCGCCATAAGTATTCCTGATAAGTATGTCTGTGTCCAGAATTGCCCTGGATATGTTTGACTTCCCATAGTTCCATGCTCCATTTACTCGATTTTAATTACACACGTGACGGCTATCGCTAGTTAAACTGGAGGTGCTTACTATTCCGGAGTACCTAGCCTCACTTCCCTGGTGGAAGTACACGTGTTTAAGTTTATCAGTTTTTGCTTTGCTTCAGGATTATGATTTGAACATGGATTAAGTGTGTTTGTTTGTTAAACAGCTTACGGATATGCAACCAGAAAACAAAAAAGAAAAAACAAGCCAACAATTAAGAACACCGAAAGCATTTTTTTCATCTTAGTATAATATATCAAATTAAAGTAAGTTTGACCTTTTGGCGAATCAAAAAAATAAAATAAAAATAAATTGGGTTCCATTCACGTTTACCAGATATATAATTGCAATGACATTTTCAATATTGCCGATTTGTGGTTTAAAACGAAACAATATCAGGCATAAACGTGACGCATATTCATTAGCATTTTCGTTTACACTATAGCTTTAGGACAAATAATAAATCAAATCAATGTAGTTTGACCTTTTGACGACTTCAGAGCCAAAAATAAAAAAATATGTGATATCCATTCACGTTCACCGGATATAATTGCCATGACATGGGAATCACTAACAGGTGATAAATATAAGTTACTGAAAGGTAATTTAGTTATTGAGGTGTACAAGAGATCCAGACATTTATTGATGTTTTATGTACAGATTTAGAAACAAGTCTATTCCAAGCTGTGGTAATGTGTAATTATTCGTTGAGTTTTTAATAAAGCTGAATAACTTTTAGCCTTTTGTTCAGAATATTGTGCGACATTGGCATTGCTGTTTTATCTAATGCATTGAAAACCTCTTTTATCATTTCAAGGACCACTATCGCCTGTTATGGTCAAAGTTTAAGTTTTATTAGTATTTTTTTTATACATCATTACAAATGTACTAGTCTTGACTGTCTTGTATTGTGTCGTGCTGTTGTGTAGGCTTATTGCTAAGTTTGGTTTTTGCTGTTGAAAAAAATTCATGCTTCCAGTGGACCCTACCGAATATAAAACAAGAATTATGCGAGCTACTGCTCATTTAGTATACTCCGATTTTAACATCTTGGAATACTAAGGAAATGCAAAGTAGATGTATCGCAGACTTGAAATCGGCTCTTGCGTAATGGGACTTCATATTGGTGCTAAGTTCCTTCGATAAGTAGTTGCTGAAAAAACTGATATGAAAGTTTTAACCATTGACTATGAATGTTGAAAAATAAACATTAAATAAAAAATGAAAGTCAGGAAATAAATGTGCGGTAACGGAACTCATAGTGAACATGCAGAAATAATTTAAGTGACTGTGTAGTAGTAATTGCGAAAATTTTTTAACAAATGACCATAAATCAACCAAGTCGGGGAACAAGAAGTAGACGTCCGGCATATAGAGCTAATACAGTATATCCCCTCTTATTCGAAGCGGTGGCAAATTACTTGATTTTTTTCTCGATTATTTCATTCCTCTCCATTCTGAATTCGAACAAAAATAACGTGTTAATAAAGAGCGTGATGTTATAACATTTGATAACACTGAATCTCATTTAAATTAAATTGTTAGTTAAAAGCTGAAATTCTTTTGCCTATGCAAAGATGTTGTAACATTCAGACAAGGACGAGGAATTCGTAGATCCGAAGTCTTGCACTGTAACGCAAGTTTTACTATACATGTATAGCGTTAATTTTTTTCCTCACTTTTACAGCTTCAAATAACGGACAAATTATTTTCCAGCCTATGGTGAATTTATAGTCTGCAATTATTATGGTAAAATGTCAGTATTTGTAATTAAAGCTTTTTTCCATCCCGGTGGATTACGTAACTGGATTTAAGGCCCAATAACGGATATAACTTATAGGAAATTATACGAGGATGTATTAATTAATTACATGTGTAATTACTACAATATGCAAGAATCTGCCTCACCATTAAATTAATAAAACCGGCCAATATGAAATAAACTGAGCCAATATGGGCGACTGCAAATATTCTGACGTCATTTCATTAAAAAAATGACTGACCACATAGCACTAGAGGAATTACCGTGAATTTTTTTACCCTCGCGAAAATGACAACTATACAGATTAATATATAATAATATACACCCACATATCGGTAACGCAGAAATTACACCTATGCGAAATGTCAGATTTTATAAATCGCGAAATTTTCACCCCGCGAAAATAACCTCCCTCTAAAAGGGTTTGCAACTATTTATTTGGGGGGACCATGGCATCAAAAACCTTATCATAAGTACAAATATTTTTTGTAATTCATGTTTTTATTGTCCCAGACATTAAATAGGGATGGTCAAGTGCCAGGGTTGGGGCCACTGGGTTCACTTGCCGGGTAACAAAAGGACAAGTTTACAAATACAACACATCTATATATATATACCACACCATCAAGCACCTAAGTAAATGACAAATATATATTTTTGTTTCAAATATTTCCAACATTTTATCTATTATATTTCCTTTGGTATTGTACTTGTATATTCTTTTCAGTTTTGTATGGGTTTTTGTTTATATGCAAGTGTGTGTGTGTGTGTGTGTGTGTGTGTGTGTGTGTGTGTCAACCCCTATGAGATTCAGATACAAACAGTATATAATTCAGATACAAACAGTATATATTATACATTTTCATGATAAAATATAGTTCTAAGCATCAGGAAACATTTTATACACTATAAATGTTGGTGATTTATTTCTACTACCCCTTCTGCAGTACTAACACCACAGTCACATCAGATGAAGAAAGTATATCATTCGTCAAAGATATTGATCCATGGGTCCCAAAATTCCAGAAATTTGGCATAAAGATTATTTTTTATTGCAATGATTTTTTCAATATTAATCTGATATTTAAGACTCATTTTCCATGTACTTAAATTTGGCAGTTTTTTATCAATTCTACACTTATATATGTAAAGTCTGGTAGTTAAAAATAGAAAATTTTGAGGTTTATATTTCTGTTTTTGGTCTATAAGTCCAAAGATAGCACTTTCCCTATAGATATTGATGTAGCGATTTATTTTTTTATATATAAAATCCTCTACTTCCATCCAAAAGTTATTAACTATCTCACAATACCAAAACAGATGTTCTATTTTTTCAGCTGTATTGTTACAGAATGTACAGAGATTATTATCCCTTAGTTTAATTTTGAATAAAAAATCATTTGTAGAAATTATTCGTTGGTTTATCCTGTATTGAAACCATTGTAATTTGGTATTTTTACAAGTTTTAAAGGGGATATTATATAGTGATTTCCAGTCAATATCAAGGTCTAGAATGGATTTCCATTTTTCTTGACTTTTGACAATTGTGTTGTTATTATTAAATACATTGTAAAAGTCCTTACTTCCTTTTTTACTTTTAAAAACTATTCTGAAAAAATATGGCATATCAATTTGTAATAAATTAACTGGTTGGTTTTGTATATTTAAACTTTTAATATATGATTCAATGGTGGACTTTATACCATTATATTCAACAAAGTTTGACCTGACAGCAGCATATCTTCTATTAAATTCTCTATATGAAATTATATTTCCATCTTCATTAAGTAAATCTTTTATGAAATATATGCCACAGTCAGACCAAGACTTGTAGAATACTGGACTTTTATTTATACAGATATCTTTATTGTACCAGATACTTACATCTTTAACATCATTTATATTTTCAGGTTTTTGTCTCATAGACAAGAAATTCCAGGCATCAAAAACATTATTCCAAAAACAATTATTAGGATTATTTTGTTTTATTTTATTAAAATAATCCATACTTTAAGAAATTATCAATTTTAGAATATGAAATCTCAAATAATTTTCTGTATTTGGATTCAATTTGAAGTAGTCTTCTAATCCATGTTATTTTGAGTGATGCTATAAAATGTTTGATGTCTATCATTTTTAAGCCTCCTTTTTCATAGCTCTGTGACATTAACTCTCTTTTTATGCGATCATTTTTATGTTGCCAAATAAAGTTAAAAAACATTTTGTTCAGTTTTGTTATTATTTCCAGTGGTGGATTTGGAATAGCAATAAATAAATGGTTTAGTTTGGAAATTATCAGTGTTTTCAAAATGGTTATTCTACCTAAAGGAGTTAAAATTCTTTTTGACCACTGTTTTAAGCTTTTTTCTATTTCTTGTATTTTATTATCATAATTTATTTTTATCATTCTGTCCAAATCAACAGAAAAATTTATTCCAAGCAATGTAAATGGACCTTGGTTCCAATCTAATTTAAAACGATGATTAAAGGTTTCGCCATTATATTTATTACATCCAATCCACACTGCTCTAGTTTTATTATTATTAATTTTTAGACCGGAGAGCAAGGCAAAGTCATCTAAAACATGTAAAGTTTCTTGTAATGATGACTCTGCTCCATCCAGTATGACAGTAGTGTCGTCCGCAAAAAGTGACAGTTTAAATTCTTCATCACCAATTTTAATACCTTTGATATTTTTATTATTTTTCAGAAGAACAGACAGAATCTCAGCACACATTAAGAATATGTAAGGTGAAATAGGGTCCCCTTGACGACAACCTCTTGTTATACTAAAAAATTCAGAAACAATTCCATTTTGTAGGACTGCTGACTTAATATCTTGTCGAAATATTTTAATCCATTTTATAAAAGATTCACCAAAATTGAAAAAATCAAGCACTTTATCAATATAATCCCAGGACACTGAATCAAATGCCTTTTCAAAATCAATCATTAAAAGTAGTCCTGGTATATTTTTTTCCTCTGTATATTGCATTAAGTCATAAATTAGTCTAGTGTTTTCACCTATATATCTACCGCTGATAAATCCTGTCTGATCTTCTGAAATAATAAACGGTAATACCTTTTTCAATCTTTCAGCTATGCAGCCAGATGCTATTTTATATACAACATTCAACAATGATATTGGTCGCCAGTTTTTTAGAAACTGCTTTGGTTTGTCCCCTTTCGGTAAACAAGTTATAATACCCTGACGTTGTGTAATTGACAATTTTCCGGTATGAAATCCTTCATTTAGCGAACGTCTTAAAAAGCTTACTAAGTCGTTATAAAAAAATTTAAAAAATTCAGATGTAAAACCATCTGATCCAGGACTTTTCAAATTTTTCATTTTTCGTAAAAAAGTATGAATTTCTGTGTTTGTTAATTCTCCCTCCAAACTCTGCTTTTGTTCTTCAGTTAAAATACTTATGTGTTTAATATCTTTAAGTTTACTCTTGAGATCCATATCATACTCCTCATTATCTCTGTTATAAAGATTGAAGTAATATTGTTTAGTTTCTGCTAGGATTTCCTTTTGATCAGTAATTATAGAGTTATCATCTTTTACAACTTTTGGGATTATTTTACTAACAAAATTTCTGGATTCTAAACTACAAAAATACTTTGTTGGTTTTTCACCTTCCTCTACCCACCTTGCTTTAGACCTTAACAGAGACCCTTTCATTTTTTCTTTTCTTAATTCCTCTAAATCTTTCTTTTTATTATTAATTTCATTAATGTTAGAAAAACAGTTACTTTCTAGTCTAGTAATTTCATCAATTATCTGTTTCTCTTTTTGAATGGACATTTTTTTACGGTAAGAGGAGTATGATATGGTTTTTCCCCTAATTTCAAGCAAAGCAGTTTCTAAAAATTGTTGATCTGTAATGGTAAATTGAATATCATCATTGCTTATTTCATTAATTTTTTCTATGTTATAAACAGGCACTACATATTGTATTTTTACATCTTTAATACACTTTTTCACTATATCAATATAGTTTTTATCTGTTAGTAGGGAATTGTTGAACTTCCAGAGGCCTCTACCTTTAACAAATTCATTTAGTTTTAATGATAAACAAACAGAAGAATGGTCAGACCTATAACTAGGATTGATTTTGACATCTACAACCTTGGACAAAAAATTTTCTGACACAAGGAAAAAATCAAGTCTACTTTGTTTTAATGGGTGTTTTTTTCGCCAAGTATATTTTCTATCATCTGGATATAGTTCTCTAAAAGGGTCTATGAGATTAAATTCATCTTTCATATTTATTACAACATCTCTTGCTTTTGGATTATTGTAATGGAGGTAACCAAAGGTATCCAGTTCTTGATTCTGAACTAAATTAAAATCACCATTTATGATGCAATATTCATTTTCAAAATCTTGGAGAATTTTTGCTATATTTGAAAAAAATTGTGGGTTATCCTCATTTGGAGCATATATATTTATCAATGTTACTCTCATCTTTTCAATAGTCAGGTCAACTGCTATATAATTCCCATTATTATCTTTTTTAATTTGGTGTATATTATACTCAAAATTATTATTAAACAAAATGCCTACCCCTCTTGAGTTTGATGTAACTGAATTTAAAATAATTTCTCCACCCCATTCTGATCTTATTACCCAATGTAAATTGTCTACCAAATGAGTTTCTTGTAAACAGTATATGTTATATGATTTTGACCTTAGGAAGTTCAACACATCCCTACGTTTTTCATAATCCTTTAGACCTCTACAGTTGGAGGTAAGTATTGTGATACTATTATGTGCTTCCATGATTGGATTTTATCAATAACTTTTATTTTTTGTCTATAACACAAACAAGGCATTCTGGTGAAGTAATACAAACTTCACTTCTTAAGATATTAAACATTTTTTACTAGTTACAAAAATCATGAGGAAAGTCAATGGGGTTGACAAAGTGTATGATATGTGTTTGTGTAAAGGTGATTGTAATGTATAAAAAAGTAATAAATTCATTTGTACTTTCATGTGATTTTGTATATTATCAAAGCAAGCAGATGCCACTGAATGATGTGGCAAGGCAAAGTTAGATAGAATTTAATAATTAAGAAAAAAAAGATAAAAATAGCATGGGAATTTTCTACTTCTGTTCAATTAATAACCAAAATTTAAGACAGTACCATAAAAAAGAACTGTGACATAGCTGACAGTCTGTACTAAGCTACAGTACAGACCTCTCGAAAGTTTAACACTGAGGTAACGAATAGGTGTCAAAATCTCGGCTACCGAGTGACGGAGATAGAGATTGCTAGTGACTAAAAGGCTGTCGAGAGATATGGTGGCTGCTGTAGATATAACTTACTACAGAGTCTGAGATGAGCTGCTGATTCGGCACTAATCCGCCATCCCAGTGTTAAACTTTTGGCAGGTCTGTACTGTACTGATTATTTCTTGCTTAAAAAAAACAAAAACAGCACTGGGCTGGAAAGAATAATAAAAATTTAACCTAAATACACATGTATGTACATCCCTACACCTGTCATACATACAAAATTATTAACACAGGGATATATAAATATACATTCATGTATATACCCTGAAGTATACCTCCATAAAAACCTTAGAATATATACATACACATTCTCCTCCCCCCCCCAAAAATGCCCACATGTATATCAGTATACACATATACATATATATATATATGCATGCAAGTACAAATGTAGACAAATATATAATTTTGCAGAATAATATAAAGTATATATACATTATATACACAGGTTAAGCAACATGTGTGTAAATAGATATATTTACACAAAAGTATATACATGTATACCACCATACCAAAAGACATAAGCATACAAAGGTATGAATGCGTGCACATATACATGTGTACATGCACACATATATACACTGCACAATACACACATATATACGCATACATATATATAAACACACACCACGACCTCGTGTGGCTGGTCGGCATAAGTTCTGATTTCAAATGTAGCATGTTTTAATTAGGAGTGGAGTTGTCCTGTTAAGACATGTGAAGTCATATTGTCTATACATTATGATATAAATAGATTCCGCGGGGGTAATCTTACCATTAGTTATCAAAGAAAAAATAAAACATTACAAGGGCTAACCGGTCTATAACGTGCTGTCGGAAGTCACTCCACGATGTTAATAAATTACTAGGAAAACGAAATGTACGAAATCCGGATTTCAAGAGTACCATATATATATATATATATATATAGAGAGAGAGAGAGAGAGAGAGAGAGAGAGATTATGATTTTAGGATGTATACAGTTACAATAAACATTATGTCATTGTGTTAAGGATCATATTACAAGTATAGATCATAATCAAAGTGAACCAGCTGCTTCAAGCAGTACATCTTCCATAATTTTAAATCTTTTTGGCCCTAGATGTGTGCCACTGAACCACCTAACTACAACGAAAGTACAATTAGTAAGTCCTTGATCCTGCATCACTTTAAGAAGTTTCCGTCCAGCTCCATGTTCTCCATCATCACTGTAACCTTCGTGCACTTTACCGTCATTATCAATAGTTCTATATACAAGTATCCTGTGGTTCGCGCGTGCATGTACTGGATTAGATGAAATTTTCTTGTATAAGTTCCTAACTTGTGTAATTGACTTAGTAATACCCCCTTAAGTACAAATATATATATTAAGTGTTATGTACAAACTATACTTTTAAAGATTAAAACTAAATCAAATACTTGGTACTGGATAAATATTAACATATAAAGTAAAATAAAGATATATATTGTAACCCATCAATAACCAGTTGCAAATCCAATGCTCTACTTCTAAAAAATACTACTGTATCCAAAAGATAAGGCAAAAACTTCAAACTTATTCAATATTAAACGCTTCCTGTTAAGCTTCACGCGTCAAGTGTAGTCGAAAGTGGGAATGAAAGGAACGCTGGAGTTCAAACTAATTATATTTGCAATTGGAATGAACTTTCTTTACATTCGTGAATACGGTTTGGGTCATGACCTCTGATTACGTAAAGTTTAACAATCTGGGGTCGGATGCACAAAAGATGATTAAATTTAACGACTAGTTAAGGTTAAACGACTCGTTAAAGTCTAATCAAATGATTACCAAATCAGCTGATTAAAAGCTGTTGTGACCAATCATAAAAAGACGGAGGTATGGAGGCAGATAACTGCCAAGGTGAATGCTGTTGGGACAGCACAGAGGACAGTGGAGGAGTTGAGAAATAAGTGGAGGAATATGTGCAGAGAGGCAAAATTAAAGCTAGTTGAGTACAAAAGAACAAGTATTGGAACAGGTGGCGGTCCATCACCTCCTCCACTGTCGGATTCAGACCTCCATGTGCTAGACATGCACTCTGAAAGTGCATCCTTCCATGGTATATGTGGCGGCCTTGAAGTGGGTCTAGCCTTGACCCCGGCAGATGAGCTAAAAACATACACATAACTATAAATTCGAAGAACGGACAAGAAAGACTAGACAATAGTATCGTATATTAGCAGTCGGCAAGACGGGTATATCGTTTTAAAATTATTTTTCAATAAAATATTATATATTTACATCGTTAAACTTTTAAGTTGGTAATAGACCAATATATTTCAATTTACGAATTTTATTCTTTTCGTATGAAATTGGGATTTACTGAATAAAAATAACGAAATAAACTTAACCCTCCTACTCCGACGCATTTTGAAAATCCGGCACCGAAGTGACAAGCGACGTCATAGTTTTATGACGTGAATTCCGAAGACAACTTATGACGTTATGAAAAAGCACTTGTTTTTTCATAAAGCACTTGTTTTGCCGATCAGCTAATGAATGAATTCAAACGATTCTTTATATAAACTGCTCACTTTGCCGATCCGCTTCAGAGAGAGATAGAGAGACTGAACAAGTCAGAGAGGTTATCAAGAGGATAGAGACAATTGACTGTTCTGAAAATGAAGCAAATTCTGATAACTTAGTATTTTATCGTACAACGGATGAAAACACATATGTAACATGTGTAAGTGTAGAACAGTGTCATTACAGTTCATCCAAAGAATAAAAAAGTGTTATACATTGTTATAACATTCTAAACTTTTTATACATGGTTATATTTTGTTGGTTTGGTACTTACAATGTATACAAAAGATTGAAAACTTTGTTCAATTAATAGTATATTGTATAGTAAAATGCACTAAATATTTAAGTTAATCGCACGATTCCTTCGTTCTAAATTTCGACTATTCTCCAGACCTGGTATGTATAGCCGGTGTTAGAATAAAATAACACCCACATCTTCGCTCCCCAACGATGCCTTTTCTTTTTTGACAGATATTGCTTAAGTTTGTGCCTGCCTTTAAAACCGACAACTCTCTCATCAAGTGCAACATGCTGATCTAACCTGTAATTGTCGTAAAATCCGCTTTCATAATACAGTACATATATGTTTTTTAAATGATGTCTATGGAAAATAGAAAGGAATTGACCCATAAGAAAATTTAATGCATGTCAAAATTTACATTAATAAAATATTGGTTAAAGTTACTTTTTATCTATAGAAAAAAGTATGTTCTAAAGTGTCATGTCAATAAAGATATCTTAAAGGAATTTGAAGAAATAAAAGTGTTTAGACTTTTCTTCTATCATCTTCTTATGAATTTTGCTGATGTATTTTCAGATGCAACTGAATCAAACGTTGGAACAGTTACGAGATAGTCAGACGGAGGAAACCAAGGAAATTGCAATATTTTTTTCTATACTTACTATAATGTTTTTTACTCTCATTTTATTTGAACTATTCAGAAGAAATGCTCTTCTAAGTATAAGTAGACGATTAGCTCAGTTAAATAGGAGGGATCTTCGTATCGAAGATTTGTTTCCACCATCTTATGAATCAACAACAAGAAATGTATAAATTTTAAATTTTTTATATATCCTTTTACCAATTTGTACATAATTATGCATATATATATGTCGTTTTACAATGTCTTTCAATCATGATGAATAAATGTTTATAAATTGTCCTGAATTCACTTTTGTTGTTCACTAAGCTTCAAGCTTCAGATAATGAAGCATTTAAGTCTTCCACTGAATTAGTCAATGCTTCTCTTACTTTTTGTTTCACCAAATTGGGAAAAAAGTCTCTAAATGATTCTACATGGGGTGCAATTTCTAACACAGAGATTGAAAAAAATAGGAACTCGGCGGAGCCCCGATCGAAACAATCAACTGCTCCGAAATATGCCAATAAGGCATCTGGTATTTTATGCTCAAAGTGAATGGCCTTTAGCCTATGTTTGACCCCTGTGGGGAAATGTTCAGGCTGTACATTCGTTGTCATTAGAAAAGGAGGGGCTACGCCTGTTCTGGGGTCTTGGAATTTTCTTTCCAATTGGATGCTGAAACCGTCCAGAGCATTTCTGTATTCATGATCCAAATTTTTCAAACCCCTTAAATTGATGTCATCTATCAAAATTAATTTCTTAGTCGATGCTACCCCTAATGTAAATTTAGTAATCTCGTTGTTTAAATCTATGCTTTCAAATGGCAACATATTGCTTATGCAGTAACTTACAGTGGATTTTCCGGAGTTAAAACCCCCATATAATATTAAAGCCCTCCGTTTGTGAGCAGCTCTAATACATCTAAGGAAAAAATGGTACCACAAGTTTTCAACTCTCTTTTTCACCTGGTCTTTCCCATTTAACACAAAACTCTCCCCATCTAAGGTAAGTCCCCCCCCCCCCAAAATGAACCAAAAGATCACAAAAAATGGCAGTTCGTTTTCTTTCTTTGAATAATACTGCTTCTCCTTGATTTCATTTATCATTTTCTCAACATTTTCAAAAAATATTTCTTCGGAAGATTTCTTGGAAAGGTCATGATTTGTTACATTGCCATTAGAGCTTATTACGTTCTTTAAGATTGTAATTTCATCATTGCGCATGAACAATTTTTGAGCGTTGGCTATGTGAGTCTTATGGGTGGCAAATGTAAAACCACACCCACAATCGCAGCCCTCTGTTTCGAAATTCAAAATGGGTTGATTTCTAAACTTGCGATACTGACTGAGGCTAGCTACATCACTTATATGGTTCTCCAATGCAAATTCCTTTATCAAATCAACTTGCAAATGGGAAGAGTTGCTGGAAGATAGAGAGCCAATAGAATATACTTCAAAATTTAAATTGTTTCCCAAATTTTCAGATATTTGTTGCAGACTGGCTCCAGCTCTAAGAAGGTGCAATTGACCAGGTTTCAAAATATCGTTCTTAAAATTAAACTTTTTACAAAGCGTTGAAGGTACTATACTTTGAGGCAATCTAAAAAATAAAAAATAATTCCTGACTGGATTTTTGTCCATCACAATAAAATGGTTTTGAGCTAAAGGCCCAGTTAAAAATTTTGTAGGTAATTTTAGCTGATTAAGGTATTGAATAAACATGCCTATTGCCCTATCTGCCTCCTCATTATCCAAACTATCAATCACAAATCTTATCAAAAAACCCGAAAAGCACTTGCCCTTGCCCCTCTGTAGGGGCACCTTATAGTATGATAAGTAATTCTCAAAATAATGATTGGCATTAATTTTTTGTCCTAAATCAAAACCAGTCCAATAGTCATTGTTTTCATTCACATATGGAACAATGTCCGGTTCAATTTCCATTAAATTATCTAACACGGCTTGATCTTCTTCTTGTTGCTGTTGTTCAAGCTGTTGTTGTTGTTGTTCTTCATCTTCTTTTCTTTTCTTTACTGGTGTTTGTCGTATTTCCTCTGCTTTTCTCTTCTTTACAGGAGTAGTTTTATTTAATTTGAATGATGGAGGAGGTGTATTTTTGGTCTTGGTGAACACTTTCCTTTTCTGCGGTGTTGTCATTGTGTCTGATGAGGATAAGGATTCAGCTGTTACTTCCACAGCTGGAGTGCTCTTTATTTGATTGTCCACCACATTGTAAAAAGTCTGTTCAGATTCTGATAGAGAAGAATCGTCGTTTATAAACATTTTATCTTCCTCTGTTTCTTCTTGATCAACATCATCATTTTCATCATCCGAACAAGCAGATTCTTGGTCCAATAAGCTTTTTACAGGTACTGCTTTTCCAATAGGAATTGCTGTATAAACAATTTTGTTTAAAGGCCTAAACGGGAGCACAGCATTTGCATTTGTATCTGTTGTAACCGGTTCTGGAGCTGGTGTTGGAGCTCTTGGAGCTGGTTCTGCAGGTTCTACAGCTGGAGCTGGAGGAGCTGGTTCTGCAGCTGGAGGAGCTGGTGGTTTTGCAGTTGATGTTTTCTGTTTTGCCTCCCATTTCTTATGGAGCTGCAGGCCTCTGATTGATTTGAAACCCTTTCCGCAACTGTTGCGCTGAAAAAACAAAAAAAAAATATTAAATTTGGTGGATATGGGTGGCAAAGGGAAGGTTGGATGTGGGTGGACATAAGTTGCATCATGGGTGGCAAGGGTGGATATGGGTGGCAATGGTGTCGAAGGTGGATGTAGGTGACAAGGGTGGATGTGGGTGGCAATGGTGTCGTGGGTGGATGTAGGTGGTGAAGGGTGGACATGGGTGGTAAAATTATATAATGGTGCCATACGGGTCCAATTTGGGGTAATGGGAGTTCCACCCAAGTCACCCCTCAATCACCCAAGTCCTCACTGTCGCGCCTTTAAAAAAAGAAGAAAATATATCTTTCTTTTTTAAAGGCGCGCTAGTGAGGACTTGGGTGATTGAGGGTGACTTGGGTGGAACTCCCATTACCCCAAATTGGACCCGTATGGCACCATTATATAATTTTTTCGGAAAATTTGGACGGATGGACGTGGGTGGACAATGTTGCATCATCGGTGGCACGGGTGGATGTGGTGGACAGTATGGATGGACATTGTTGGCAAAGCTGTATGGATATGGGTGGCGAAGGGTGGACATGGGTGGTAAAATTATATAATGGTGCCATACGGGTCCAATTTGGGGTAATGGGAGTTCCACCCAAGTCACCCCTCAATCACCCAAGTCCTCACTGTCGCGCCTTTAAAAAAAGAAGAAAATATATTCTTTCTTTTTTAAAGGCGCGCTAGTGAGGACTTGGGTGATTGAGGGGTGACTTGGGTGGAACTCCCATTACCCCAAATTGGACCCGTATGGCACATTATAAGTCGCCGGTCGGAAAATTTTGATTTTTTGGTGGGTAGAGGTGGAAAAGTGTGGCATAAACATGAAGAGTAAGAAGAAAATTGTGATTCAACAAGGTGTTTCATTTGATGTAAGGCTTTATTTTATATTTTCAGATATTCGTTTATTTAGATGTCTTCTGCTTCTGCTGTTTTGTTCTTTCTACAAAATTTTTGTTTGCTGTTTGATAATCAGTGTTTAAATAATACCCCGAAATCGTAACATTTTGCATAATTGATGACCATTCATCATTGGAGTGTTTTAATGCTTCTGCTATATCTTGAGATGTGATTATTTTATGCTGTTTGCCTCTAATATTATCTTTTGACTGTGATATTAGTTTTGCTCCATAAAATATATCATCTATACAGAACCGCAATACACCGGCGAGGTAATCACCAGCATATTTTGATATTCTGTAATTATTATAATTGAATTTTCTCAGTTTCCGCTTTGTGAAATTTGCCATCCTCTTCCATCTATCTCCCTCCAATTTTTCTTTGGGCTTTTTTTTGGCGATAGGAGTTACTTTTTTCTTTTTTCTTTCATTTCGAACATACTGAACTTGCTCAAAAATATCCATTTCTGAAAAAAAAATAAAAAAAAAAATGGTGGAGATGGGTGGCATATGGTGGACATGGGTGGCAAATTTCTTGTGAAAAATTGAAAAAAATTGTAAGGGGGTGACCTTACAAAATTTTCTTCCATACGGGTCCACCCAATGCCACCCTTTTGGGTGCCACACAGGTCCTACGGGGTGGACTTTTGGCGGTCCAAATTTCCGACCGGCGACTTATAATGTGCCATACGGGTCCAATTTGGGGTAATGGGAGTTCCACCCAAGTCACCCCTCAATCACCCAAGTCCTCACTAGCGCGCCTTTAAAAAAGAAAGAATATATTTTCTTCTTTTTTTAAAGGCGCGACAGTGATGACTTGGGTGATTGAGGGTGACTTGGGTGGAACTCCCATTACCCCAAATTGGACCCGTATGGCACCATTATATAATTTTATTATATATAAATTTAATGAAGTGCGAAGCACTTCATGTTAAATTTGCGCCATTCTCGTTCTCTCCATGACCTCATGGTAGAAAAAAAGTAAAATTCCATTTCTTATATTTACAATCTTTCAAAAATATACGAAAAACATGAGTGTTTTCCTGGATAACACTTCAATTTACTTGTTTACCAATTCTCCGTGGCTGGATGCACTCATTTGATAGAACAGCAATTGGATCTGTTACTCCGCCCACTCTGACGTAACTCGACTTGATTGACGTGAAGCTCCGCCCACTCTGACGTAACTTGACTTGATTAACGTGAAGCTCCGCCCACTCTGACGTAACTTGACGTGAAGCTCCGCCCGTACCCGTCTCCAGGTGACGGAAAAATAAACAATCCCTCAGCTTATCGTAAATATTTTATTTCACTTAAAAGATTATTAATGGTAAGATTCACAATATCATATTAAAATTAAACGAACAACTATTAAATGTTGAATTTGTAAGCATTGATGGCTGAATGAAAGTCAACGAAAAACCCAACTGCGGATTTACAATTTGTGAGCTATGTGTATTGTAATGTGTATTGGGAGTGATGTATTCATACGCCAGTCTGAATTTGGTAGCGTGCGCGACTCTCTCCATGAAGTTATGGAGATAGTCAGGAAGACCTGTTTCATATAAGAAAAAATATTGCGATTGTAAATATATTGAAGATAGATTTAAGTACCTATATTGTATAAGTGAAATAAAGTAACCAGTGATTTTATTAATTTAAAAAGTAAAAGTAAAAGTAAAAAAAATACATTACATAACAATTTTAATAATCTTAATTTTTATTTTTTTAGAAGAAGAGACCTGGGACAGAGCTCTCAGAAGAGCCACGGAAGCAGCCGAGAGTGAGATTGCAAATGTGCTATCTGGCCCCGGGAGTGATTCTCCATGTTCCCCTGCACCTTCTTCAGCTGTTCTTATGATACCAGATAGAGAAACTGGCAGTGATGGACAAATGTATGCTTTTTTTCTTTTTTATTCTGAAAAGTTATAATTTTCCTTAGGTATTATTTTCTATTTGAAAAATCTGAAATGTCAATCATTTGCAATCATTTGATTGGATTGACAGCTTATTCTACTTAAGATTTGAGTCACTTTAATAAAATGTCAATGTCAAGTGTCCAATAATAACATACACGCATGCTTAGTAAAGATGCAATTATTTAATATACAAATATTTTTAGAAAAGCAGCATGAGAATAACAAACAATTTTGCATCTACAATCAAGCATACATCCAGAAATGTTACCTTTATACTGATTACCAGTATCAATGATTATAAACAAGCTTGAAAAACAAATAACATACCAATGACAGATACATAAGGATTACACTTAAGAAATAAATTGTGCCAATATCATATATAAAGTAAAATAGTGAACAATTAAATAACCACAACAGTTCCAATACAATAATATTTAGTTGCCCTTCAAGGTGAAAAGCTTTTTAAAAAAGTGCTGTACAATTATATGCATTTTTGTCATAATGCCTAACCAATATATATGTAATTTTATGCAAATACACTTTTTAAGTCATACCGGTAGGTTAGGAAAGGTCAGGGTCAAAACAACATCAACAAAAAAGACTTGAGACATACCTGTGTGATCACATACAGCTTGGATATTGATACTGTTGTAACATTTCCTATTTACAAAGGATGGTTCATCACTGGATGGTGCAATTATCCTCACATGAGTACCATCAATAGCGCCAAAAACTTGTGGGAATCCCCCGTACTGGTAAAACCCCTGCATGATAGTACTTTTCTCTCTCTCTGTCATTGGCCATTTTATCTTGAGTTCACTTTTCTTCACCAGTACATCAGTAACATTTGTTACTGCCCTTGATACTGTGCTTTTATCAAAACCTAAAGTTAAAAATTATTTTAACTAAGGATGTAAAACATAACATTTATTTGCATTTAAGAAGTGGGGCGTTCAATTACTATTTTGTATCTAGAAAATGAGTATCTGACATAATTTTATGTACAGCTATATTAATGTCACAATACTGAGTACAAATTGAGCCTGTACATTATATCATGTAGCCATATGTAGTTTGTCAATGCTTGTAATATATGTGATATAATTTATTGACTCTGGTATATATTGATTTGTTTTGACTTACCCATGGTGTCTCCAATGATTTGGAGCAAGCTGCCACTGGCATAAAATTGAAGAGCAAGCAGAACTTGCTCCTCTACTGTCAGCGCTTTGCTTCTTTTTGTGTCTTTTTTAATGTCCTTCCTGGCCAAATCTTCTATAACCCTCCTTCCCAAACCTGTATCTTCTCCTATGTTCTAAAAACTGGCGCGAGTCTTCGAAATTCTCTTGGTTTGCTTTGTTGATAGTTGTTTAATGACAATCTAAGGTATGCGGTCATTTTGAATTTCTTTTAATCATGGTCCAAGGGTCGATTAAAAATCTAGTCATTTTAACGAGTCGATAAAACTAACCAAGTTTTGAGCCACAGATAATCAATCGTTAAAATTAAATTGAACAAGTCGTTAAATTTAATCATCTTTTGTGCAACCCGCCCCTGGTGTCATCATGGAAAGCCATCTAATTGTTTGATTGGTCAGCATTCAAGCCTAGTCTCGACGTTTCTTTCCTGATTTGGAAAACAGCTGTTCCATCTGTTTGTCGGAATATTAAATAAAATAAATTATTGTAGCGATAATTTTACATTAATGACATGCTTACAATTCGCAGTTCATGTTAAATATGCCATACCTGGATCTCAGTCATAATACCTAATGAATACACTCAAATAGAATGTTATTTCTTACTGTCTGTTTACTCTGTGAACACTTATATTTCAAACGGTTAAAAATGAATAATTCATTTACTTGCATCAGCCGATTCGTTGCTAATAATTCTAATTTGAATCTAATCCATGCAGTATAACTAAAGTATTACACCAAAACGTATTTTGGATTGGTGTTTACAATGGTAAAAATTTGACAAAATGGCGGTGTCTTACGTGTGACGTAATGATGACGAAAGAATTTATAAAGTATATTTTCTACACTATACAACTATCCCTTATTCTAAATTGAAAGAACGTCTTAAAGAAATTATTCACTTGTCTTTCTTTTACAAAAACGGTAAGCCAAGATACAAATATCTGGTGCTGAACAGGGTTATTTTGTCAAGCACCATACGGATTCCAAACAAAAATATACTGAAGATACCATCAACAAAATGTTGGAGGTTTTGATAGATAAAATATTTGTTGTGTTTGGTAATATAGTTTTTCAGCAAATGATCAGTATACCAATGGGTACAAACTGTGCACCATTGCTTGCTGATTTGTTTTCTTTACTCTTACGAAGCAGAATTTATGCAGAACCTTGTTAAATCTGGAGAGAAGACTGTCGCGAAATCATTCAACTCAACATACAGATATATAGATGACGTTCTGTCTCTTAACAATTAAATTTGGAGACTATGTAAATGTCATCTATCCTAGTGAGCTTGAAATAAAACGACTGATTCCTCAAGTTCTGCTTCATATTTAGACTTATACCTGAATTATGACGCACACGAAAGGCTACATTTGAGACTTTGTACAACGAAGTAGGCTGCTTGCAAATAAATTGTTGACTCAGGAATATTGCAAGCCTAGGCTTATCAAGGCCCTAAAAAGTTTTATGGCCGTCATCACAGTATTGTTGATAAGTTTGATGTCTCTGTGTCCAGGACTGCCCTGGGTATATTTGAAGTCTCATAGTCCCATGTTCCTTTCACACAATTTTGATTACACACGTGGCGGGTGTAGCTAGCTAAACAGGAGGTGCTTACCCTTCCGGAGCACCCGGCCTCACTTCCCTGGTGGAAGTTCACGTGTCAAACCAAACTTGTCAGCTCCAAAGTTTTTACTTTGCTTCTGGGTTGTGAATCGGATATGGAATAGTATGTTTGTTTTTGATTACGTAGGTTCGCAAGGGGTATGATGAAGGGTAGTTCAAAGGCCGGGTTGAGTTTAAAAGTTTGTATTTACGTCAATTCTTTCAAAGTTTGAAAATGCAGAAAGGTATTTCATTATATAGCTGCACTAACCTACGTAAAAAGTCAACTCTGTCGTCATGACTACGTAACATAAAGAACCCAACCGATAAAAATAAAAAATATAACAATATTTAACATTGTAAACACCCACCTAAGTAAAATGATATATGAAGCAAGAAACAAGAATTTTAGTAAACGACTACGCTCATGTAAGTAAAAGAATCATTGATTTTTACCCGTCATATTGAAATCTAATAACCCTTAGAGTGCCGATTTGGGCCGATTGTTATGTAAGTTCAGTGTCAGCGGGCCGATTTTGTTATTCTTTCAGTACCAGTGGGCCGATGATATTATAGCAGTAAAATTTTGAATGAAAAATTGAGTTTTTTGTGGTTAAAAATCAATGAAATAAATAAATATTATACGCAAGATTAGTCGACGTCACATTTTATGTCAATGACGTCATATATCTATTTCTATGACGTCATTTGTATCTCCGCATTTTAGAGAAAAATTGAGAGTGTATGATGTCGGTAATTCCCTTTAGAATCGAAAAGAGATCCCGTGCCATTCAAAGAAGAACAGGAATCAATGCACATGCTGCCGAAATATGCATCTTCACTTGAATGTTTTTTCATCTTTAACATCCTGGGTGAAATTTAAAATGTGAACAAGTCAGGTAAAGTCTGTTAAAAACAAGGGTTGCGACTTCTAAAAAGCAGGTCATATACAGACCATGAAGAAAAAACAAATAAAAACAAAATACATTGTAAAATGTAATTCCGTACTTAGTGTATTATTTCACAGAAAACTACCGCAATTTCTTTATCCGACAAAAAATGAAAACTTATTATTATACCTCATTAGAACAATACGATGCTATCTGTAATTTGATTGGATCGTTGGATCATGTGATTAGGGTGGTGAAAACATCGTGTATCCCTCTGAAAACATCATATCCCACCTCTTCGGAACACACCGTGACGTCACAATGATATGACGTCATCGATGGAGAATCGGTCTTGACGTTCTAGCGTTTGCCTCCGATGAGTTCCGATAGGAGAAAAAACAATGAATCGGCGAAGGATTGATGTTTTCAGACAGTCTTTTTTAAATATTTTCTTTCTTTCTGTCTTTCTTATTACCATGGTTATCTTTCGGTATAATAAACAATTTATTGCCTTTTTGTGAGGGAGATATGAACATTTGTTCACCCTTAACAAGTCACATTTCCCTCGGGCTTCGCCCTCGGAAAATATGACTCGTTGCGGGTGAACAAATGTTCATATCTCCCTCACACAAAGGCAATAAATGTATATTATTCAGTAAAAATAACGATAGTTCAACCCATTAAATATAGCTCTTGTCCTCAATCATAGCATATTAAGTGTGAAACAAATACTAACAAACGTTGTCGTGGGAACAGGGAGGTTTCACATTGATCATACGTGCTTAATCCTGGATTCTCGTGTACTCTAATTAGTATTTTGGAGATTGTTTGCTGCTTGGAAGGCTGTTTGCTGCTTGAAAGGCTTATTTTTGGCATACTAATGTGAACCTCTCATTCTTGTTAGAATTTTATATTCTTACAAATCTTTACATTGCTGCGACCATTCAACCAAAACAATGTCCTCCTAAAATATGATCAATAGAGAAAATGCATTTTGTCTAAAACAACAAATATAATCTATTCAATATCTGGTTGATATAGATATGGATTTGATGTAGTCTTTCTGGCCTTACAATATATACGACATTGAAATATGTTGCAATATAAAAGAAATCTGACGTATAGATCCTTGAAACATTGGGAACATTTATTTCCAGTTTGACTACAAATCTATCAATTTTTTCGATTAATATGTTTATGCACATTTTATTGAAGTGCTTCATAATTGTTCCACGTGATATTGAAACGCTATATCATTGTTATTTAAAATTAAACAATATTTAACAAAAACATTTAACAAAGAGAAATTGTTGTAAGCAAAAAGTTTTATGGCCGTCATCACAGTATTGTTGATAAGTTTGATGTCTCTGTGTCCAGGATTGCCTTGGATATATTTGACGTCTCATAGTTCCATGTTCCTTTCACACAATTTTGATTACACACGTGGCGGGTGTAGCTAGCTAAACAGGAGGTGCTTACCCTTCCGGAGCCCCCGGCCTCACTTCCCTGGTGGAAGTTCACGTGTCTGACCTAACTTGTCAGTTCCAAAGTTTTTACTTTGCTTCTGTATTGTGATTCGTAAATGGATTAGTATGTTTGTTTTTGATTGTAAGCCTTATGAAGTGCGGTGTAAAGTATATTTTGTGAGATATACTGGCTAAATCATCAATAGCCATTTTCTCAACTAGAAACAATATTTTTGCCACTGAAGGGGCTCGAACGCAAATACTTCGACACCAAAACGCCTAGCAAAAAAAAAGGGACCTGCGACCTAACACTTGCGATACCGAGACAAGTCAAAATAAACTTGCTCAAATGACTTATTTGTCAAACGCAGGTCATACTATACAGACAGATGTGCGACCGACATTATATTTATACATTCAGCAAACTTATCATTAATCCTAGTTGTAAACACCGAGTTTAACTCTTAAATTTTACACTGAATTAGTAAAAGTTTACGTTAATTCCAAGAAATAGATAGTGTGAAATCGTTTCCTTCTAAAGAAAGACTTTCAATGTTTGTATTAAAGAATTGCTATGACAAGCTTAAAGCTAAAATATTTGGTCTTTACTTATTATTGAATCTGTTTGAAAAATATACGTTAATGGCATTGTGACAGAAAGTATTTACATTTAAATGCAATCAAGCTCAAATTTCTAAGGCTGCATTTAACAATACAAAAAAGTTTCTCTTCAACGAAACAAAAATAAAAAAAAATATGGATTTTACTATTTGGAAGAAAATCTCAAGAGGGTCTACATGTGCTTTAGGTTGATTCAATTACATTTTTACCAACATTATATCCACTATACAAATGAATTTAAGAAAACAAAATGTTAAATAACTCTATCGTATTCAATAATCATTTTCAATATCAACCAATATTACTTACCCTCTTGATAAAAAACCTTTTCCCTTAAGCACCATCGAGATGTGAAGTTAAATCGTCTCATTTAGAAATAATTATATAAGAAATTAATATAAACAGGAGATGCTTACTCTTACGGAGTACCCTCACTTCCCTAGTGGAAGGTCTCGTGTCTAACCCGACTTGTCAATTTTTTAAGTTTTTACTTTGTTTCTGGATTGTGATTCGGACATGGATAAGTATTTTTGAATTTTTTTTATTATAATACTTCTGAATCAAATATGCGCGACTCAAACCTAGTGTCCGGATACACAAAACAAATAGTTTTTGAGTGCATCATATAAATGTCACTAAACCATTGACTTAAGGACAGGTCAGAATTGAAACGGACGAACAATGTGCCATAGATCACGAAGGTTTAAATTATATACAATTCCAATGTGAAAATTTCAGAAATCAGAAAGCCGTTTCGATATTTACCATCTGGTAATTGATGATCGAACCACATTATGCGAGCTCCAGAAAGAATTGAAACACAAAAGAGACCCTAAATCATTCTTAATTTGGATTTCACACGTTGCTGGTGTAGCCAGTTAAATAGGAACTGTCTACCCTTTCGGAGCACCAAGCTTTACTTCCCTGATGGAAGTACAACTGATTAGCTAACTTTTCTTGCTTGAAGAAATAGAAATATAGAAAAAGACAAACTACAACTACCTTTTATATACCATTTATTAGCCTTTTTAAGAAAAATATCCGAAGCTACAAGAAAACATTAACATTTAAAAGAATTTATTCAATCCTAAATGAGATAATGCCATTATAGGTTTTTACGGAAATCAAAATGAAGTTTCCAAAGTGGAATTTACGAGTAAAGTAAATAAGCTCCATGCAACTTGGAATGGAGAACAACGAAGCACATCCTAGGTGTATTATCTATAGCGTTTCTTTGCGAATGTTAATGTCATAAGGGACTTTAGCCTCACTGTAAATGCAATGGTTGTGGCACTTTTGAATAATTGGAATATGTCGGCAAAAAAATCAATCGTCATGAAGTGTAAAATCCTAAATCCACAAGTATTATATTAAAACGCATTTGAATCACTTTGTTGAATATATGGGTTACAAACGAGCAAATTAAATTACTTACGAACTTAACGTACACTTTGTGTATCAGTTAACGAAACGTACACTTTGTGTATCAGTTAACGAAGTAAGTCGTCGAATGCCGATGCTTCGACATAATTAATTATACCCCCTGCAATTAGTTTCAGGGGGTATATAAGAATCAACTTGTCTTTCCATGTAAAATCGAGTCCGGGCCATATCTCACCAATGGTTTGGACGACTCTCATGAAACATGAATAATCTTCATGGCCCAAATGTATGTCATTAACTTGAACCAAGGTCATATTGAAAAGGTCAAGGTCGCAGGAAAACTTTATATTTTGGGGGCGGGGTATTTGGCTCTCAAGAGACGGTTTTAGTTTTAAATTATCAGATGATGGAAATGCTGTGAATTAGTAAACCTTTTCAAATACATGTACGTCATTGGAATCATGAACAATGTGTTCAAATGTTGTGGAATGATGGGAACTAACTGTCAGTCATGTCAGATGTGGAACCGGTAGCGTGTTTTTTGAAATAACATCACATTTCTGTAATAAACAGAAATAGAGTTTAAAACGAAAATTGGCTGACGTTTTGTAATTACGTCATTGGAATCATGAACAATGTGTTCAAATGTTGTGGAATGATGGGAACTAACTGTCAGTCATGTCAGATGAGGAACCGGTAGCGTGTTTTTTGAAATAACATCACATTTCTGTAATAAACAGAAATAGAGTTTAAAACGAAAATTGGCTGACGTTTTGTAATTACGTCATTGGAATCATGAACAATGTGTTCAAATGTTGTGGAATGATGGGAACTAACTGTCAGTCATGTCAGATGTGGAAGCGGTAGCGTGTTTTTGAAATAACACAATTTTTGGTTTACACTAATAATGAAGATATCAGCTCAAAACCAAAATTGGCTTACGTTTTGTAATACGTCATTGGAATCATGAACAATGTGTTCAAATGTTGTGGAATGATGGGAACTAACTGTCAGTCATGTCAGATGAGGAACCGGTAGCGTGTTTTTGAAATAACATCACATTTCTGTAATAAACAGAAATAGAGTTTAAAACGAAAATTGGCTGACGTTTTGTAATTACGTCATTGGAATCATGAACAATGTGTTCAAATGTTGTGGAATGATGGGAACTAACTGTCAGTCATGTCAGATGTGGAAGCGGTAGCGTGTTTTTTGAAATAACACAATTTTTGGTTTTACACTAATAATGAAGATATCAGCTCAAAACCAAAATTGGCTTACGTTTTGTAATTACGTCATTGGAATCATGAACAATGTGTTCCAATGTTGTGGAATGATGGGAACTAACTGTCAGTCATGTCAGATGTGGAAAGGGTAGCGTGTTTTTTTAAATAACATCACATTTCTGTAATAAACAGAAATAGAGTTTAAAACGAAAATTGGCTGACGTTTTGTAATTACGTCATTGGAATCATGAACAATGTGTTCAAATGTTGTGGAATGATGGGAACTAACTGTCAGTCATGTCAGATGAGGAACCGGTAGCGTGTTTTTGAAATAACATCACATTTCTGTAATAAACAGAAATAGAGTTTAAAACGAAAATTGGCTGACGTTTTGTAATTCCGTCATTGGAATCATGAACAATGTGTTCAAATGTTGTGGAATGATGGGAACTAACTGTCAGTCATGTCAGATGTGGAAGCGGTAGCGTGTTTTTTGAAATAACACAATTTTTGGTTTTACACTAATAATGAAGATATCAGCTCAAAACCAAAATTGGCTTACGTTTTGTAATTACGTCATTGGAATCATGAACAATGTGTTCAAATGTTGTGGAATGATGGGAACTAACTGTCAGTCATGTCAGATGAGGAACCGGTAGCGTGTTTTTTGAAATAACATCACATTTCTGTAATAAACAGAAATAGAGTTTAAAACGAAAATTGGCTGACGTTTTGTAATTACGTCATTGGAATCATGAACAATGTGTTCAAATGTTGTGGAATGATGGGAACTAACTGTCAGTCATGTCAGATGTGGAAGCGGTAGCGTGTTTTTTGAAATAACACAATTTTTGGTTTTACACTAATAATGAAGATATCAGCTCAAAACCAAAATTGGCTTACGTTTTGTAATTACGTCATTGGAATCATGAACAATGTGTTCAAATGTTGTGGAATGATGGGAACTAACTGTCCGTAATGTCAGATATGAGACCGGTAGCGTGTTTTTTGAAATAACATCACATTTCTGTAATAAACAGAAATAGAGTTTAAAACGAAAATTGGCTTACGTTTTGTAATTACAAATGTAAATATATTTGATGAAAATTAAATTTGAACTAGTCGGCCTACCCTAGCAGGTTCTTATAAACCATAGATACAATAGCACCAATAATTAAAAACAGAATTTTGTTGTAATATGTTCTTTGCCTACATGTCTGTGAAAGCGCGAAATGTATGTTATTTAAACCCAAATTTTATCCTTTTTATGGCTACAATTACATTATA
This sequence comes from Anadara kagoshimensis, assembly GCA_021292105.1. Classification (NCBI taxonomy): domain Eukaryota; kingdom Metazoa; phylum Mollusca; class Bivalvia; order Arcoida; family Arcidae; genus Anadara; species Anadara kagoshimensis. The sequence goes on from CM037873.1 coordinate 22,257,772, forward strand.
TATAGTAAATTGTGTATACTTTTAGAAGAACAGACAATTTTTTCGTGTTTGAATGGCATTACCTATAAGAAGATTGAACCTAAAAATATGTTAAGACATTAATAGTGCTATATGCGGTGTTTTATTTTGTCATCACTTTCAATATTTAATGTTTTAATCAAAGCTGTATTTTTATGCAATTTGAATTAGTCCGTCTTTGATAGAAATAAAACACAGATGTGCATGTAAACGCAAATCCGAATTTTGATAGCGATAACTAAAACAAAGATGCCTCAATATTTATATTTCAAGATCAATATTGCAGTACACTATTTTTTACTTTCAGCATGTGGTATTGATATAACTGACGTTTGAATAAACTTTGGCTCCAAGAGTTTCAAATAGAGTAAACGGGTACATGATATAACAATTTTGGTCCAAGCACTACTGATGAGGAATTGCATTCCGAAACGACCGTCTAGTGCTGTTAATTAAAACTGGTATAATATGTAATGAAAAACAAACATAATAATAATAGAATTTGTTAATACCATTGCGTAAGTAAACCATCGATTAAAGTATAAATTCAAGTATAAACTTAATCTGATAAAAGAAAGATAATTCAAGTAAAATTGTAGTATTCAAAGATAGGTCCAAAGAGATATAATCATGCAGTCACATAAAGTTATGTTTTATGTGTTCAATAATTTCAAACAAATTATCAATAGGGCCCTCAATCATTCTCTTTTATATTGACACCAGGATATGTGTTAAAAATAAAGTGCAAAATTAAAGTAAATGGTAAGCCTTAAACATCATGGCAAGAAGGTGTTGCTCAAATGGTTTTAAGACCATGTTCTTTACCATGACTGAAGACCTGCTTTGCGATGTTGCTAGTAGGACTCGATATGTTCATGCCATATGGCGTTTTAATACTCTTTTTGGTTCATGACAATAAGAATATAAATGGTCTTATTTACAGTAACTTAACACTGAATGAAAATCAACTTTGCAACGATGATATAGATTCTTTCGTTTCGCTGGTGTTATATAAATGTATCAAGTTATTACATAGGGAATTTCAGTGCATGCCAAGAAAATGATTAAATGTTTTACCATTAACAACAGACATACACAGGCCAATATAATTTGGAATGTCACCTAAGTTTGAATCATGGCAGAAATCCATAACCTTTTGCTATATATCTTAATTTTACGTTTAATGACAATTGCCTGAAGGAGAAATGACACTTAGCTTTCAACCTGCAAAATATCAGTGAAACATGATACAAAATAACAGTTTATCCTAAACATCATTTAGTGACCTGAAACTGTAAACATTACATTACGTGTTTTAATTTTGCACTTTTAGACGACCAATTTGCAATAAAAGTTCTCATCAGTAAAATTCGGACCGCAATTGTGGCAATTTACACATTTTTGTCATAGATTAAAGGACCAAAAAGGATGAAACATATTATAGATCTACAACCAGAGACTGTGTGGCGAACTCGTTACGAGGCAACTGTTTCCTGTTCTTGGTTAAAGTTTAGTACACGAATTTCAACTTCATTTTTTATTTACATTTCAAACTGCTCAACTATCAAACAAACTATACAATCATCTTTTTTTTATTTTACTAAGACAAACAATCGATCAAGCACTGCAAAATCAGTCCCATATGCATTGGTTTTAACGTGCATGATCGATTGTTTTAAATTCGGTATAATGAAATGAACCTTGGTTTTTTGTATGACATAATTTTAAATCCCCTCAAACTAAAAGAATTACGTAATGATGAAATTGAGTATTTTAGTACACCTTAAACAATGCACCAATTACAAATTCCCATTTAGACAAATATTGAATAATAAACATGCATGTTTCTACTCAAAATCCATTTTGTGTTTAGCTTCAATTAATTTCTACAACAGTACTGCAGTATAATACAATATAGTTCGTGTGTTTTAGATAATGTTTGATTAAATCAGTTTTGTGATGACGCGACACACTGGTTTATTTCATCGACTTGTATCGAATGAACCCTCGTTATGCATTGAAGAGTGGCTCATTAAATTTAGTAATTTCATTCAAAGAAGTAGTGGTTGAAATTTTCGAACCAATTCAAAAGTATTTCCTTTAAATCAAGGCGGTGTCAAATAAGGAATTATAGAACAAACTGCCAATTTTTATCAAGCGAATTTACAAACTTTCTTGGACTATAACCTAGCACAAATGGACTCAGTATATCTTAAGTTCTCATCAACTACGCATTTTACCGACTTTGCCTGCTGGACGAAAGAACAAGGCATTTATGACTTTGTATCATGGATTGAAGTACAGTAAAACCTGCTTTGAAGACTGACTCTATTTAAGGACCACCTGCTTATAAAAGCCAGTAGAATTGTATCCCAATTTTTTTTTTTCATATCATTTGAACCTGTATATAAAGGCCACTTTTACTGGTTGGTCTTTATAGACGGGTCTGAAACTACATTAAAACATCGTTAGCTTCAGATCTATATTGATTTTAATACCCTAATGGAAGTTCACGTGTCCAACCTAACTTGTCAGTTCCAAAGTTTTTACTTTGCTTCTGGATTGTGATTCGGACATGGATTATTTTGTTTATTTTTAATTCATATAGATATCTCTAATAATCACAATGAATTACATAACAATACGAACATAGTTAGTCGTGTATATTTCAAATTTAACCTTAATTGCATACAAACAGCTGTTTCTGCCATCCTTTTTAACTAAATGAAAATATGTTCTAGAGTACTTTTAGATAATATTAATCACCAAAATCATCTAGTGTGTGGTAAACGAGTGAATGATTTACTGTTAAAGCTACATCAGCATTATTCCAGCTAGAGTAGTATATAAACACACAGTTTCGCTAACAGTTGATCGAGAAACTGGAATTTAGTTACAAATTTAAAAATAAACATGTCGGTCACAATCACAAGACAAAGCAAAACATTTTATTACAGACATTTAGTTATTCTAGTAATGCGTTCAAATAGCTTAACTGGATCTTGTGCATATGGACCAGGCGTGGAATGCAGTAAAACAATGTTTCTAAGGTCTATTCCTGATAAACATATAGTGCATAAACTGACAAAATTCTCAATTAACCAGAAAGAAACGTTAGTTCTTCCAGGAATCTATATTTACATTGCAGTAAATTACCACATTAGAATATCCCCTCTCATTTATACTGAATCAAACCTTTTCCGAAAACAATAATTAGTCCTTTATATACCGTACATGTTCTGTTTTTGTATTTTATATACCGTACACGTACTTTTTTGTATTAATCAGGAACTCAGTAGCTTATAATTTTAAGTGAAGCATCAACAATATGGTACCAAAATAGAACCAGCATTTATTTTAGCTCAGTGGCAAATAAATTGTATGACCATTAATTTTGTATAAACCAAAACTTGTTAACCTAATATAAAATACTATACTTTGACAGAAGAGTAATGACCACTGGTAAAATCTGACTCTCGAACCAATCATTTCCTGATCAATGATGATAGTCCCCGTCTGTTGACTTTGCTTTAAAAATAAATCGCAACCATGTTTTTTTATTACATGACGTTCACTAGCATGCAGCACGATACAATGTTGACCCTTTGCAATTAGTTATGCTATGTTGCTTTGCTTGATAATGCAGCCATGTATATTTGTGTTTATGGTTTTTGGTTGACCAAAGTTTCATTTAGGTAAATTATGTCGACTTTTTTTATCTCGATTCAATGATTTCAGGTTGTGTCATGTTGTGTATCACATCAAGATAATTATAATAAGGAGAGCACTCCATGGAGCCAATGCATATATTATAGTTAACTACCAATTACTAACTACTAATTTCTACATTCAAATACCTTTTCTAGAAAAACAATAATTAGTCTTAAGTATACCATATACTTAATGTTGTCAATTTTCGTTAATTAGATACAAGGTTATAATTTTATATCGAACATCAACAACGTAATACAGAAATAGAACCAACATCTATTTTAGTTCAATAAACACCATAAGCATTGTAATTGTGAATTACAAAACGTATCATCATGATTGATATCAAAGAAGGTATTTGACTCTGGCAATAAACCTTGTCCTGCATACATACTATTTTGTACTAAAGATTACTCATTGTACAAAACATAAAAAATATATAGACCTTATTTTCTATTTGTTCTTTTTTAAAATGAATAAGGATACCATTCGCATAACTTAATAGGTATTGTATGCCATCTATTGGATTGAATATACGTTTGTTAATACATCAATTGCAATGCTATATAACACTACAAAACAAACGAACTTCAGTGAATATTGTAGTAAAAGTACGGTAATTGTGTTAGGCCCTTACTATCGCAAATTTAATCTAAGAAATGTGACTAATAATAAAATGCCTGCTTGCGTATACAAACGATTGCCATTTATTACATTTGTAGTTGGAACATGAAAATCAGTCAGTCGTTGTAAAAATTAATAACTTGTATTTGCAAGCAAGATTACTCATCGTCTGGGTATAGGATTATGTAGTGAGTTTTACTGACATAAAATCAGTATAAGTTTAATTAAGTACGACAGTAAAAAATAATCAAGGTTAGACTTGTTTATAATCCATTTCGTAGGCCGATTGAGCGAACAAATTTCCTCAAATATATCACTTTCGGAATAGTTGTCAAATAGATCGTGAGTGAGTGAGTAATGGTGTTTAACGTCCCAGTCAAGAATATTTCGCTTATATCGAGACGTCGCCAGCTATAGGCAAAAGTGCAGGAATTTTGCCTGTGCGTTCCGCTTATGGCATTATACAGCAGGGTTCTTTAGCGTGCCAAACCCACCGTGACACGGGACCTCGTTTATTTTAAGTTCCCATCCATCCGAAAGAACCGTGACTTTCATTTCGTAATGCCGAGTGCTTGGCGAAAGAACAGTCACTACCCACTTTCAAGTCTTGGGTCAGACCCGGTCGGGGTTCGAACCCACGACCTTCCACCTACGGAGCGAGCACTCTACCAACTGAGCTACCGCAGTGGTTTCAAATAGATCGTGGTATCATAGAAAACCCGTCCATACTAGAGGTGTACATTTCAACTTTCAATTGACTGAAGTACATTATTTTGTTAAAGGTCGCATTTCTGGAACAAACGTATGGTCTATAGCTAATGAAAGAACACGTCTATGACCGTTATACTTTGGGAATTTTCCTGAACAAATATTGAATTTGCATTTCATATCACCTTACTTAATCTATTGTAATTCCACAAATTCGTTTTGCATTTGGCTAAAGTTCACAAATCCCACGCACACTTTAATGCACAATGGGAATTTAAGCTTTCATCAATTATTATGTAATAAAACAAGTTTAACTAGATGACTCAAATACCTACGCTGTCTGAATTTATGAATATCTGTAGCATGTAAAGGGTGTTATCAATGTATCTACAATGTGTATAGACTACAACATGATGTTATACATCAAAAGAGCGGATTTGCAATGGCGTTTAAAGCTCCAGTCATAACTATTAAATTTTAACTTATATCGAGGCGATCAGTTCAGGATTGTTGATGGAAACCGGAATGCCTGGCTAAAAAATCGCCAGTTTTCGTAAAGCGAACCAACAAAATATCTAGCACTAAGATTCGTCCCGAGTGAAATTTTAACCTAGGCGTTGTGATCCGTAAGAACGCACGCTCGACCACAGAAGCTTAACAGCAATAAAAACCAGTTATTAGTGTCCTTTCATACACAAATGAGGACAACTGTTAAGTTTACATCGCTCCGGTTTTGCATTATCGATGTAATCGACTAATTGTTCTGCAAAATAAGACTGGTATAATATGTAATTTAAACCCCTGAGCCGGTAACTCTGCTGGTGGCTGGTACCCTGTGGATATCACAAACTAAGTAGACAATAATTGTGTATTGTTGTCAGAAATATACTATTGTCTTAATTTGCTGCTAGTTAAAATTTAATATTAATTCCTCAAAAACTAAGATATACTACGTCATAAAAAGTATTTCTTTAGCTGATTTTGGTAAAATATATTTGATCCTTTGATTTTCTTTTCAACATCTTGGAAAAAAAGCTTTGGTTTCATAATGTTGGTCCAATCACTACTGATTAGGACTGTATTCCGAAACGGCCATCTAGTGCTGTAAAAGTAAGACTGGTATATGTAACTTGAAAGGTATGTGCGACCTTAATGTTCGTTTTTATGTACAACTGGGGTTAAGGGAAGTTTGGTCCACCAGAAGAAAAAAGAACATCAACCATTTCAGGAAAGCGAATTGTCGATTTTTAACACTAGAGGTTTAATCAGGTGGCATACCACGTGGTTTAGATATGTTGTGGTCCGTTAGCAGCCACTGGGTAACTCGTTTTAAAATATAAATTACAAGTGTAATAGTTAAACACAAAAAATGAAAATGCAATGTCACAATGATTAAATTTATTAATATAAACTAAAAACTTTCTTAATATGCAGTGCAAACTCGTGTGTAATGCAGCCCACACCTACTACATGTACTACTATGAATAGATATTAAATTTCCGTCAATTGAAATATAATACTAGTATGTAATATATATATATATATTCGTTAAACTGTGTCACTGGATAGTTTTATACAAAACAATAAAATAAGTAAGTACCCGGGCAAGATATTTTGTAATATTCTGCCTTTCGAATGGAATGTTAATATTTGTGAATTACTCCAAACATAAGCAAGTTATTCAAAACATTACGTCCAGCATGATCTCACAATAAGTTACACATAATGAATTGAATGTTGTAAATGACTTTGTCAAATAATTACGATTACAAAAATCAGTCCATGAATGCAACACCAAATTCTCACTCGGACGATAAACCATACATGGGCGAGCTCTTATAAAAACAGAATAAAGAGTACACAAATACACAGATGCTTGGGCCACAGGTCAAAGCGAAACCATATGCACGTGAAAGTGGAGAAATCGTATATCCTATCCAGAAAAGAATCCTTGCAAAGAAAAATATCAAAACTAATGTTGGAATGACCTGCATCGAATCCGCTGTCAAATAACTGCTGAGCGTCAACAACCCAATTACATGTAGAAATAACTGTTCCAATGTATTTTGAAGATATTGTTTATGTACACATACAAGATGTTCCGAATTCCCACCTATTGGGTCGGCAGCTTTTGAGAAAAATCGAATGGAACTAATCCTGCAAATTCCTAATAGAAGTGTCCACGTTGATATAAAAAGCCACCTCAGCGTGTAAATCATTCTCTTTTCCACTGTATCCAGCCTTGGTGAAGGAACTGGCATGAAGTTGTATCCAAGTGAAAACACAATTATTCCAAAAACAAGTGATGCATTAATCCGCGTATGTAAATACCAGACTTGTTCACTTAATGAAATCGCCATTATATATGCTTCGCTTAAAAACTTAAATATGTCTGTTGTATACAATTATGAAATCACCATTTGTGTCAAAAACTGTGACTCGCTTACAATCTATGATATTTCACCAGTAAGTATGTCAACCTGTTCAAATATATGTAAGTTTCTTATATTGATCCATTGGCGGAAATTGTTTAAATATGACTACTAAGATATTATAGTGATTTGATTTTGTTTTATTGAATGGTATATGGTCGTACCCACCAAACAAATTCTGTGTCAGACTATAAATATTGAAAATTAATTCAATGTTTTTGGAATAAAACAAACCCGGTCATCATACTGCTTCAGCAGGTTTAAAATACTACTGTTTATTTAGCCTATTTCGGAGAAAGCAAGATCGCAAAATACTCTATAAATTTCAATACGACGGGTACAAATCAATGATTCTTTTACTTACATGAGCCGAGTCGTAACTGAAAATTTCTGTTTCGGTTCCATCCTTGCTTAATATATCATTTTATTCGACAAAATATAACCTAGGTGGGTGTTTATAATGGTAATCTTTTTTACGAAATGGCGGGGTTCTTTATGTTACGTAGTCATGACGAAAGAGTCGACTATTTACGTAGGTTAGTGCAGCTCAAGAACTGATTGATTTTTGCGTAACCGGGATGACCAAAATCGATTTAATAAAGTAATAAAGTGAACTACCTTTCTGCATTTTCAAACTTTTGAAAAAATTGACGTAAATTCAAACTTTTAAACTCAACCCGACCTTTGAACTACCCCTCATTGTAACCCTCGCGAACCTACGTAAATAATAAATTCTTCCGTCATCATTACGTCACACGAAAGGCTCTGCCATTTTGTCAAATTTTTTACCATTGTAAACACCCATCCAAAACACGTTTTGGTACATTAAAGGAGTTATAATGCACGGATTAGAACGAAATAAGGATTATTAGCAACGACTCGGCTCATGTAAGTAAATGATTATTTGATTTTTAACCGTGCCATTTAAATTTTTGAGATATTAGCGTTATTCCTTTCTCTCCAGCCGAGTAAACGGACAGTAGTCTAGAGTAAATTAAAACTGTTTACCGCTGTTTGTGGATAACATCTACCTTTTCCGTACTCTGCATGGTGATGTATATTCCGAAATATATCGTTGTCTGTTTTGTAGTTAATTGTTCAAATTCTAATTGCATTCACTTTTGTCAGTTGCTTTTTTGTGATTAGAGACGAGTTTCATGTTAAAATTGACACCCTTGTTTAGAATCAATGCGCCGTGTATAGTTTCGTTCATTTTCCAGCAAAGCGAACATGTAAACACAACATATGCACTAATGTTTCTAATTCTTTGCATGTTAAACAAATCCAATTGATTCTGTGGACACTGTTTATAAATATATAAAACTGATCACGTATTTTGTCAAGTTCAATACAATTATCTTAAAAGAAAAGCTATACCGTTGATATTGTTCTTCAACGAGTCCAAATAACATATTTTTAAACAACTTGATATCTTTTCAGCTTATCGTTCAGCTTTAGTTAACTCATTAACAGTTTGATTTAGTTGGTCACCATAAAAAATTCCAAACATTTGGCGTATTCTGTAGCAAATTACATTACGTCCACGAGCCAAAAAAGTAAAATAAATTAAAAACATAATTTACTTATCGATATTCATCGATATGACAATTTAAACCACTCCATCAAATTTTGTTCCACATCAGAGTAAAAACAATTCAGTTTTTTAATACTTTTTTGACAAATATTGCAATGAAAGATAATTTTATGTTCTTTATTTTTTATTATTTTAATGCCAGATTGCTATTATTTTGATATATTGGACAGGCATGTTATATTTAATTTGATTTATTGAACACAATTTCCGCAAAGCATCCTTTACTTTATACTTTGACCGTTCATCTATCAAAAACGAACATACTAATCCATGTCCGAATCATAATCCAGAAGCAAAGTAAACACTTTGAAACTGACAAGTTAGGTTAGACACGTGAACTTCCAGGGAAGTGAGGCCAGGTGCTCCGGAAGGGTAAGTACCTCCTGTTTAGCTAGCTTCACCTGCCACATGTGTATTTAAAAATGACTGAAAGGAACATGGAACGATGGGACGTCAAATATATCAAGGGCAATCTTAAGTTCTCATGTTTAGGAAGACGTTATTATATTGATTAGTATTCATATCATTCGTCTGTGTGTGATATGTAAATTACGACAAATGTTAACGGACATTAAGTCGATTTTGCCAAACATGGTGTCAGACAAGGTTATGTTGTAGACGTTTTTATACGACATGCTTGCTTTGAGTGGAATCAAAACTGATTAAAACTATCTATGAATTACAGTTTTTATATAACAAGAAATGCAAAAAAATTATTAGTCGATTTATTTTCTAAGCTATTGTTGTTAGACAGAATTTATGAACGTGAAGAAATCGTCGCAAATGGAAAATCCTTCCCATTACCTTCTCTGTCTAGACAAAATAATAGGTATGTATGTGCTATTTCACACATGACTGTATTTTACGTATATGTCCTGCTAAAAATAAGTAAACAAATGAGCGAAATTAATGAAAAATTGTCATTAAAATTTTGACATAAAAGATTTGGAAAATTTATTAAGTCTGTAAAAGAATGATTTACTTAATAAAAGAAGTGGTTATAAAGAATTCCTTCTCAATGGTTTTGGATGTGTTCATTCAGTCAGTCACGATGAAGTCTATAATAGTATACTAGGGCACATGTGTCTTATATAGGTAAACAGCATTGGCATGTCAGCTTGACCTTTGATTTAAATATTCCTTAAGGATGAGTTAATATAAGAATAGGGATCACGCATGTAGACTTCGTCTATATGATGTGAACACTTATCATGGGCAATGTGTATATGTATTAACTGCGTATCCAAACGCTACCTATGTATCTGGTGGACACTCTTATATGAATATTGTCAATGTTGTTTACCTATACCTACATTGTAAACAGTGATATTGATTAAAGCTCAGTTTGTTTATTTTTGATAAACAAGCTTTTCACTGAACACCGTTGTATTATAAATGGCTGGCAAAACATGTCGTTTTAAAAGAATCTGCACGCAATAGCAAGCTGTAAATGGACTTTCGTTTATCTTGTAAGCACTGCGTAAAGTAAATCTGAGTATTACACTTTATAATATATAAAAGGCATTGGCGCTCATGATTGCGAGATTGGTCAAATGAACACAAGATGTCCGGTTATCGATTTGGATACTATTCTATCAAGAAATAATTTAATGCCATATGAAAATACAACATGCTTTTCTTCCTGATTTTGAGGAAAGAACAGCGTCACGTAGAATAAATAATGTCTTCTGTGAAATATGTTAAAGTTTCAGAACCATTTCATATAAAGATATTGCGATTTGGTAAAATACATTTTGGTCCTTCCACAACTTTGGTCCAAGCACTACTGCTGCCGAATTTTATTGCGGCTGACTAGTACTTTAAAATTAAAAAGGATTTAGTAATAATGAAAAAGAAACTGATGAATCCATCACCAATTAAAACTATTGAGTTATAAAATGAACCAGACATCATAAATACAAATTTTGTTTGTCATATGTACACTAAGTTTTTATATGTAGTTGCCCTTGGAATGTGTCGTGTAAAAATTGAATGATCGTTACACAAATTTAAACAGGTCTGTACATTGTTGAAACGATAAAACAGAAATGGCATGTTGTTAGTCATTCTCACATTGCATTCAGACAGCATCACATACATCAAAATCAAAGTTGAACAATTACGATTTCAGCATTCCATTTTACTTAAAATAAATACAAGTTGTTAGGAAGTAGAAATAAATCAATAAAAAGCATCAATTGCAAATGACAGTAATGTGCTGTTATTAAATTGAAATAGTTCCAATTGAATAGTGTTGATGAACTGCACTGCACACTTAAATTACAACCGATATATTTCAGTGTACTTTTATGCTGCATTTTAAAATCCGTTTAATAGGGGCCATGATGGATCATCGTGGCTGCATACTTGCACTCTCTTTAAAAGTGACCTACACAGATATTAAAAGTTATATGCAAATCCTAAACAGTTTAAGCTAATTAAAAACAGATATACTAATCCATGTCCGAATCACAATCAAGAAGCAACGTAAAAACTTAGAAACTAAAATGTTAGGTTAATCCCCTTGCTGCCACACGGACATAATCATATACATGTGTCCTCTACCGGCAGCCTGCCATACGGACACATGTCCTTTCAATGGAATTGACAACTCCGAGATAAAAGACGAAGCTATACTCATAATCTTTTTGTAAAATAAAAAAGTTGACGATTGTCATAATTGAGATTATAATCTACAATTAACTAATGAGGTCATATGACTACAAACGCGTCTGACGTCATATTGTGCAAGAAGTTGTAATAGTAAATAAATAGCTAAAATGTAAAAACATTAAGGGGTCCAGACTGATTTTTAGTAGCCATCGGCTACTGGGCCCCTGCTCATCTTCATTCATCCTTGCTGAAAGTTCCACCAGAGAACCCGAGGCATATCCTGTTTATCTACCTACAACCGCCACGTTTGAAGGAACACAAAAATTGGACACATTGTTCTGTTATCCATAATCACCTACACTTTCTATCATATTATTCAGGTCTTGTTTACTCTTGTTATCTAAAACGCACGAATCACAACTTCTTTCGCAGTCTAGGTTTGAATCACACTCGGGGAATAATGTGAATGTCGCCTCGCTTGCCGAATAATGGTGTTACGGTGATTCAAGTGTCCACCATGTGTCGGTATCAAAAACAAACATGCTAATCCATGTCCGAATCACAATCCAGAAGCAAAGTAAAAACTTTGGTACTGACAAGTTAGGTTAGACACGTGAACTTCCACCAGGGAAGTGAGGCCGGGTGCTCCGGAAGGGTAAGCACCTCCTGTTTAGCTAGCTACGAGAAACACTTGACTTAGGCGTAAACCATCATTAATCCATTTCGCTTTGTAGTACTATACTACCTGCATGATAAAGATGACAAACAAGGTAAAATAAATCTGTATCAATGTTTCGGTCATGTTCGCTTGATCTTTAATTACGAATATTCACATTGGATGACCCACCCATTACATGTATAGTGGTAGTATTGGAGGTAATTACATATTATACCAGTTTAATTTCACAGCAGTAGACGGCCGTTTCGGGATACAATTCTTCATCAGTAGGACTTGGACCAAAATTGTGAGCCAAAATTTAACAAGAAATATTCAAAGGTTAATGCATATTTGTAGACAAGTTAAACACCTGCGTTTCCTGTATATAAATGTAATGGTCCGCAAAAACATTTAAATTAAAGGTCAAGCAGATATGTCAATTTTGTTTACCTATATAACGAATGTTAACGTCAAACAGATGGTTCAACATACTTAAGCACAGTTCATGTAGTTTGTTTTGTTCGGAACACATCGCAAAAATGCCATAATGAAACGAATCTTAAAATGATCTTAATGCAATATAAATGGAACTAGTCACATTCAATTACTCAACAACAGGGGCTTCATGTGCACTGGGTCGTAATGATGTGGTTTGTTTTTAAATGACTGTGATCTTAAAATCAATTTCGATAAAATCGGTTTTTCGGTCATATCATAGCGTGATTTGTTCTAAATATTTGAATATTAAACTTAAAACATTGCTGTTGGTACCTTACAATGGTGTTATTCTCCTTTAAGGTCGAGGGCCCATGATCGGTTTCCAAAACTTGTTTTTTTCGGTTGTGTGCTGCTAAGTATACTGATCCATTTATTTGCTATTGCCAAGAACATGTATTTATTCAGATATAAGCTTGTGATAGATAAGTTGTAAAACTAAAGATTATTGAATCAATAAAAAACAAATATACTTATGCATGTCCAAACTGACAAAATAGGTTAGCACCTCCTGTTTAGCTAGCTTGTCCAAATCACAATCCATATATGTGAGAAGATCCCACAATCACTGTAAATTCTTTATGTATTATTCCTAAAATTCTCATTAAAATGTATGATACCAGCACGTTAATTTATACGGAGTAATGAATCTAATTTCGATCTCTTGATTTCTTTTTAACAAATGCAAGCAAGTGAAAAGTCAACCCGAAATGCGCCCTGACTATATAAAGCAGTTTGTCGCCTCATTTGACTCATAAAATGCGACGAAAGCTACAATATTGTACGTAATGTAACAATCAGGAGACGCGTGCGTTTTCTTTCATATAATCTTTAGTCCAAATATCGAGGAGTACTCTCGGAAAGTCGTATTACCGTCACCACATCAAAACTACTTTCATTACTAAAGTATGGCAACCATTTTAAACCATTAACCTTGTCGGGAAGTAGGAGAAGATTAGTATGAATAAATCGATATATGTAGCTTAATAACGAAAAAATAAATACAATAGTCAAAAGCTACCGAAAAATGACAAGATGAAAGGCAGTACTACAAAGTTTGATAAACATACGGAGACCACTAGTAAAAACAACTAGACATAAATCGCTGCTATATCAATTCTATGCGGAGATAACGTGTCTACCAAAATCAATTTTATGTTTTCAATACAAGAGCTGGTCTGGACTTTAAATAAGTTGAATTAGATTAATATCTAATGAAGCTTCAAAAACTATACTGAATTGGCACAGATCCAGTAACAGGGGTCTATTTCAAATGTCTAACTTCAAACATAATCATTTTAGTAATTTGTCGAGTGGAATGATAGATTTTTCAAAAGACATTTACGTGTCTGTTTCATCGACATATTACGATAACAGATTGCGCTTTCAATTTGAAGAAACATATAAAAAACGTTTTATGTACTTTAATAAATGAGATAACTGATTTACTTTTTCCCATTCCAGGACTTGGTAGATAAACACAAAGAGATTGTACTTTTAACACATAATGACGAAGACATCACCTGTTTGTGTTATGGTGGTTTCACTAGGAAGATATGGTTATACCTAATTTATGACGTCACCGAAATGCTGGATTTGAAGCTGTTTAACAAACCCAATGCTTAAATTTCCCTTTTCTATGCAGCATTATAGCTGTATATGGTATATTTGTTTCGCAATTATTAGGCTATGGTAAAGCCGGTTCCAACTACGGGAACTTTTTATCACAAAGCAAGTGCTTACAAATAAATTTCCAAATCTTATTAAAACGTTTTGTGGCAGTCATCACAATATTGATGACAAGTATGATGTCCCTGCATTCAAAATAACATTGGGTATATTTGAGTTCATTGTTCGTTTAATTTTGAATTTTGTTTCTACTTTCGGCTCTGTAGCTAGCTCAACGGGAAAGATTACATCCCGGAGAATCCGGTCCCCCCCTCCCTGGTAGAACTTCAAGTATTTAACTTAATTGCCAGTTTCAAAGTTTTTACTTCGCTTTAGGATTGTGATTTGGTCATGAATTAGTATATTTGTTTTGATTAAATATCTTTATACACAACAGAACTATTATCCAACCATGGACAAGGACAACAATTTGTCCCTTTTAATCACCTAACTATCAATCAAGTGATTCGTCCCATAGAAGCTAGAAATTTTAAGCACAGACCATTATTAATGGTGTCGTATTTTTGACAACTGTAATAATAAGCACTTGGCCTTGCAGAAAATGTGATCATGAGACAATTTGACCATTACAGAAATTTGACACGGCATGAAAGTCAGTTTTATTGTAATTTAAATGTATAGTACTCATTAAGGATTTAATTTAATTTCATAGCTGAGATATACTGTTTATTCTGATCAATTTCAATGTATATCTAAATGTTTCTAATTCTCGGTGTATATATGGCTGTATATGACAAATTTATGGAACCTGTTTCTCGTTACCAATCCCCAACATAAGCAGCTTTAAAATATCAAATATAGATTATATAGATATCTTTTTAGTTTCAATCCCACCGATGACATGTCTTATTGATTGATCTTTCTGGATGTCTTATTGATTGATCTTTCTGGTTTAGGTAAAACACCCGACACTATAGCTGCTATATTAATATATCCTTAGGGATAAACACAGAATAAACAGAATTATTTTGTTGATATAGACCAAAACTAGACAAGGGCACGGTAGATTTCATGCGTTCTTTTAGCATTAACCACTTGTTTTCCTTTAGCAAGACCAGATTTGTGAACACCAAACGCTTGGTACATTTCATTTATGTCAACCTATTTCTCATTAAAAAAGACAAATTAAATAAAATTTTACACTCGTGATAATTATTTTTCTGCGGAAAACGGATATTCCGAATTAAAAAACTCTGAACCAAGAATATAATACGGACTAGATGCGCTAATAAGAAGTATTTAAAAATTATTTAATTTTTTTTTTTATGATCAAATACTTTTCCTACCTATGTTTTCTTGGGCCATTTTTTAATCGCACTATAACAAATTTTTATTTTTGAAGGTTACTTAACATTTGTCTGGAACAGTTATTTAAAATTTCCTAACAAGGATGACAACGCACAGCTGGTTACAGTGCAAATAGGACCTTAGATAAATTTCGTGAATAAATTCAAAAGATGCTTCACAGTAACCGAATTTACATTTTAATGATATCGTGACACCATCTCTCGGGATGATATTCAATTATATCGCTATTTTTATTTTGTTGTGCAATTATAATTTCTCAAGAGTGCAATCCTCAAAAGGTAATAAATCTTTTAGTGAATCCCAAATGATGTGAACGTCATTGTTGTGTTGATCTTAATATTATCATTCTGTGTTTATAATATTTAATTTAAATCACGCATGTCATGTTGAATTCCATAAAATGTGATTTCTATGAATTTTTATTAACATTTATCGTAAACACTTTGCAGACTACACATGTAATTTCTGAACATTTTTAAATATTTCCTTTATTTACAGAGATGTGCAAAAAGTATTTAGTCAATTACCATGATTTTATGCACTGTTAAATAGAATGAAAAATATTTCTATGAGTTACAGAGACGTGCAAAAAGTATTCGGTCAATTTTCATGATATTTGCACAGTTAAATGGAATTTCATTCTTCATTTTAAATTTAGCCGAATTTTTTAAAAATGGAGTTTGCCGCCGTACAACGTGATCAATACCTCTTAACGTTTGTGCGGAACATTTTGGAAAACGTCAACGTTACAAATTCCCGGAATAAAGTTGTTTTTACGGGAAAGCGTCATATTGTGCGATTCCATGTCCATTGGAAACAAGCGTTTCAGACACGTTAGAAGGTATCACGTGGTACAGCGGTGAACCCCTTTGAAATCTACTACATGCATATTATCATGTTTCGCGTTGCAGTTAAAATTACCATGCTTTTCATCCTTTGTTTTCTTGAATGTTATAAGGTGGACCATATTTTGAAAGAAACTACAACTAATTTTAGATTTATTAGTGAAAATTTAATAAAAATTACTCAAGAAGTAAACTTGAAGGATTTTTTTACATATCATTTTATATAAAATCAAAAAAGGATTTGATTTTACTGACTGAATACTTTTTCGGCGTCTCTGTATTTGAACAAATAAAATAATGAAAATCTGGATCCAATGACATTTAATTAAGATTAGTAATGACATTTTAGTGAAATCCGCTTTTGCAAACTTTTAATTTTTATTACCCCACCTATTGTTTACATTCTGTCATCTTAAAGCAGTCAACCAGCGTTTCACAAGTAATCATTTTGGAAAAAAAACAACAACAAAAAAACCAAACAAATGACCAGATTTTTTTGACAATGGTGGATTGTAAAGCTCAAACATTTATCGTCACATAAAGTTATGTAAGTGCATAATCTATTGTTTCAATTTCTCTGTCTATATGCAAAAAAACTAATAACGGATTTTGAAACCAGTCCAAAATCTTAAAAACTTATTCGATAAGAAAGTTCTAGGTCTCAATCTTGATTACACACGCAGTGGGTGTAGGTAGCTAAACAAGAGGTGCTTAGTCCTCCGGCCTCACTTCCTTGGTGGATGTGGCTGGTGATAAACTTGAAGCAAAATGGAAAAATTATTTGTGCAGATTCAGGCAGATGAAAGAATTATTTGTGCAGATTCAGGTAGGAAACTCTATTATGTCACTTGACCAAAACAATAATTATTAGGTTACTGTCGATATACCATTAACTGTATGAAAATCGTTGTCGATATCACATTGACTCATAAAGAATTCGAACCATTTATCTTAAGATCATTAGTATTGTGCTCTTGCACATTCAGAGCGGCATATGTCGGTTGCAGTTTTTGATAATAATAGTAATAATAATCACAATAGTAAAACGATAAACCTGGATATTTACTGGCATCAGTAGACTTTCTAGTATATGGTGTTTTACCATCTTGTCTATTCGATTCAGCAGGCTGTTGTTTTTGTTCCTTTCTGGTCATACTGTTATTGTTGTTAATATCGATGAGCTACTTTAGATATGAAATAATACATAATTTTCCGTTTTTCCTTCCCATTGTGTTCAGTGATCTTAGTAATCTTAACTAAGAAATGACGGTGAAATTGGAGCCAGGAACACAAATTCTCTTTAAAAAGAACATTCTTAAGTATGGCAATCAGGCCTCCGCAATCACAATTGGATGCGAGGGTTTGGTATGATATTCACGATTTTATGCTGTCATTCTTAAGACATCTGTATCCTAATTTTGTTAAACACTTTAACCTGTAGTATCAGAAAATACTAAATTACATAAAAGGTCGTATTGTGATATCTGGTCTGTTCGCTAAGCCAAGTATATAAATTACATATTGTATCGCTTAATTGCATAGTCTACAAACATGTCAGCCCAGATGGTTTCATCTTCGTATTCCATACCGAGATCCTCATCAGTAACAATTTTGCATAAATTGTATACATTTTTTCGGAAAAAACTTACTGGTTTCTTTAGAATCTTGGTCTAAATAGGTTTCCACTTTTTTATCAACTGAATTCATTAATTAGAACAAAATCTATCATAATTTTGCTTGCTGAAATTTCATTTCAAATAGTTTGCAAAATACATAAAACATGTGCAGTATAGTTTAAAAATGTGTACACCTTGAAATTCTTTTCACTTTTTTGCACTTAATAAATTAAAATTAGATTATATTGATTAGCCTTTAAGAGGTACAATAATGAATGCAGGTGTTGTATCACAAATGGCAGCAATGTTTAAAGATTGGAAAGATTAAAAATAAAAAATTATACAAACATCACACATATGATAGTATTGAAAATTACATATATCAATAGCCAAAAATAAATAAACATTTCTACAGATAAGCCATACATGTATTACAAATGTATCATAAAACAGAAAATGCATCTTGTATCAATAATAATTAATGAATGAATTAATTTTTTTAAAACGTAATTTCAGAGATAAAAAAGCACTTTAAAATCAGATCACCCGGGCTCATTATCCTGGTGGAAGTTCGCGTGTCTTACGGGACTTGTCAGTTCCGAAGTTTTTTCTTTTCTTATGGGTTGTGATTCGGACATGAACTATTATGTTTGTTTTTTGATATAAAAAACAGCAACGGTTATGAAAATACAATTTTCTTACTTGCACTATTATAATGCACATTTATATTCGAAATATAAAATAAAACGTAAAATATGATATAATTGATGCAAATTAAAGATATCGGGCATAATACGCCATAACTATTTAAATATTATAAATTTAAAATATGCTCTATTGGTCTATATATATAGGTTCTTCACTATATTAACAAGCACTATATTTTCGCTGAATTTATATTTAACATTATAAAACACTTTATCTTAATAAATAAATTTAATCACACAAATGCAATGCAGCATCTTAATAATAATACACATCAATATCACCATCTAAGAACCTTCTCAAAGTAGCAAGTCTAATGTCTATTAAACGATACTTCCGTCATTGGCATGAACACCTCCAACTGACAACTGAATCGGCAATTCTTATTGGATGGTTCTTTACCATAAATGTTTGGATGGACATGACCGTACATGCTTTTTAACTTATTGTGCCAGCCGTCAAGGTGATTTGTTGTGTTGGCCTTCCTGCTCATAGTGATTCCACGAAGTACGGTTCGACTCAAGAAAGTGTTCAGTTACAAAATTGGTAAACGAGGTAGTTCCAACACCTAAAGCTACTCCGTTGGTGTCTTTAAGAGCATTAAACCACACATTTTCGATTTTATCAGTTGGAACAATCGGTAACGCTGCTGCACGTCTAACTAGTTGATACACATCCTCATTATAATGTTTATGCACCTGAAGTCAACAGCTTTGTACTTTTCTCCAAATACACTGACAAAAAGTGGGAAAAAATTTAATATGAAAATAGGCATTGCCTATCCCGGGAAATGTCCAAATTTATTATCGGGTTATTGTGCACACACACCCAAAAAAGGGATGGCACACATTGTTTTGTCTCACCAAATACTAATGGGACTGACTATAGTTAACTACTGCCGAGTTCTTGCGTCATCTTTCAATCATGTAACTGAGTTTTGGTATGATCTTTCCAGGGACACAAAAGGCTATTCAATTACCCAATATAGTGAATATACTAATCCATACCACGACAACATTCTCACGTTGTAATGTCTTCTCATCTGGAGTCACCTTTTACCATACCATGTGAATAATTTAATCTACTGATTTATGGATTGCATAAATAACTACTCCTGTTTCTTAAAACAAGATGTGTATCATATCACAGTTCAAGATTGTCCCATTCAATTAATGAAGCAGTTATACCAATGAAAAACAAACATACTAATCCATGTCCAAATCACAATCCAGGAGTAAAGTAAAAAAAAAACTTTGAAACTGACAAGCAGTAGGAACGCCAAAGCCGCTGGCGTAGGGATTCATTAAAATTTGTGAACTTGCAAAAATGAGATAAAATTGGGCAAAAAATGGCCAACATTTGAACGAGGCAAAATCGGGAATTGTGTTCAATATATCATCGGATGTTATGACCAAAGTTATAACATAAAAAAACAGAATATATCAAACTCGTTCACAACTACTTTTAACAATTCCGGTTACATTTTAATATCTTAATTCAGAGATAAAAACGAGTCACTGACTAAAATTCAAAAAATTGTTCTTCACAAGATTCCTTCCCATTTATCGCAACGCGCGTGCACCAGAATGATTTTTATATCAAAAGAAAGATCTTTTTGCAATGCACATTTTGATATATAATTCATCAAATAATTTTCTTTACACAAAAAGTGTCCAAGTTTTAAAGGTGAAAAAAATCGCCGTCAGTCCGGATTCTTGGGTACGGGTCGGGTCCATTTTTCGTCTAATTTGACCTATAAATTTTGTAAGTACTGCTTCCTAGCTGTGTTCTATATTTAGTTTGGACACACAGAAGACGCAGAATGGCATTTACGATTGAAATAAAGTAAGTTTAGGTTAAAATTATCATCTTTTTCGTCAGACTTCTTATAGAATTTGCCGGATTTTAGGGCCTACTTTCAGTCTCCATGTTAAAACTCGGCAATATGCCGCTTCGACCGTTCATTTCACAAACTAAAAATCCATACGACAACCACATGCGCAAAATCTATGTTGATTGACCACGTACGGTGTATTTAAGTGTTAGTTGAATTGTGGAATTAATGGCAATAGATAAATCCGTTTATTTAGGATATGCGATTTGGGCCCCAGAGGCTTTCAGAAGGCCCTTCACTTCTCAACTGTGGCAACCTTTGCCTTGTGAATTTCAGTCATTACAAGCTGATATTAACAACCTGATCACTGAATCAGTAAAGTTGAGACTGAATTATTCTTCCATATTAAGCTGACAAAGAAAGAGAGTGCATTTTACTTTGAAAACATACCCTGTACAAACACTAGCCTAACAGTAGCTTGGCCACTGTCACTTTTTCACTCTTGATTGACCCCAACCCATGTTAAATTTCCTGCAGGTAAATGCAATAATATGATTTAACAAAGACTTTAATATAACCATTAAGGTTTTGCTTAAACTATTAATGCTGGATAAGCTTTTGTCAAGTAAACCAGCACTTAAAAGTGAAGATATATACTATATTCCAAAATTTAAATGTCTGGAAAATTTATACTGTCCCTGATTTAGTCAATTTGATTAAAATTTAAATTCTGATTTGCCAATAAACTATTTATGTTTAAATAACAAGAAATTATAAATTTGTTAAATAATTTAGCAAGAATATTTAATATTATTTGTTAATTTTGGTGTAGTCTAGTGTTTATATTTCAGATAGACTGAAATAATGTGCCTTTCATGGCCTAATAAAGATTTCCTTCTAGCTAAATTATTAAATCTCAGTTCCAGGAGAAATTCCTGTGTTTTTTGAAGACAGTTACAGCACTCGCATACAATACTGAGATATTGGCTAAAACTTCAAGGAACATAGCCATTTGAGTCATGCAAGTTGATTTAAATACATGTTCATTCACATATTTTACTTGAGCTTTCACATATGCAGCTGAAAAGCTTACACTTGCAACATTCAAGTTCAATCAACCAGCAACAAACCATAAAAACACTGAAAAGTGAAAAACAAGAGGCAATGTCACTTAAATTGACAGTTTGAGACCACTGATTATAAAATTCCCAAAAGCCATGTAAGATTAGAAGGTTAGTAATTGCACTCCTAATAAACTAAGAAGTCAACAAACACCTATTCAACTTGTCACATTTCACAATGCCCAATTCCCTTTGTTTTAAGTTTGCAGATAAAGTAGAATGTGCATTTGCATATGGTATTCAAACTAACAAATGAGGAAAATAATTTCTAAACCCAAAACTGAAACAGTATATGACTGGCTAGTTAAATCTCAAATTTAAAATGCAACCAATAATAAATTAAATCTGTTTACTAAAATGCTACTTATGGTATATATAGCCAGTTTTCAAAACCCATATGTTCAAATGGCATAGACTGCATACTCTATCATTGCTTCAAGACTGAAAGGGAGAGACATCATATGCTTACCACATATCATAAAAATAATTAAACTTCCAAATTGAATAGATGAACCATAAAAACACCAAAAAAGTTCAAGGAAAACAATCTTCTTTTTCTCCTCAGGTATTGTTTTTGAAAATTTTGCAAAGGGGTGGTGACACTGGTGTTGACTTTTGAAACAGCTCCATACATGTGCAATGTGTGTATATAATATATTTTTACTGAATAAATGGTCACACACCCAATATACACACATGGGCAGCCAATGCAATAAGACAACAGATGTACTTGTTTCAATTTTTCTATAGCTAAGTCTGTTTATGCCCATTTCTGCCTGCACATTTTAAATATGTTAATACTTGATTTTGGTTATGGCAAGCAAAAACAACATCATGTCATCCATCAAACCTGATATCTGGTATACAGTATAACCTTTGTATAAAAATCACCCAGGGGACTGAGCAAAAGGGTAGACTTTATATAGAGGGTCACCTTAAACATGTATTGTTGATACTGGTATACAAATGAGTGAAAATAATACCTCTAAAATACCTTTTTATAAATTTTGTTATTTATTATTTTTTAAAAAATAATTTTTAGAATTAATTATAGAAAAAATTGAAAAGTGCATTATAATCTTAATGGACTACATCTGATTACATGGTTAGAGTTGATCTTGACTAATGTCCTTGTTTCTTAAGAAGCAGGGTGTCACTAATTAAAACAAAAGGTATAGTAAACATACTACCACTAAATAACAAAGACTAGTTACTAATAATCCAATATTCTAAATAGGCTACAAGCATGTAATTTGCTTTATGCTAATATAGTTATTATTATAATAACCCTTCTGATCTAATGACTTCAGTCATTGACATGAGAATAAGGACTTCACTTTATTCCTCAATTTTTTTTACTTATATACATTTTGCAACAAAAATCTATATATTAATTATATATTTCTAATCTTAATGCATTAAGAATATATGAATTACAATGTACTTGGTTAATTTTTTTGCTAAAATTATAAAAAAAAAAATAAAGTTGATTGAAAAAGTGGACTTTATACACAAGTTGAGTAGTCATTTGGGACTGTAAAAGGTGGTCTTTATTCACATTAGACAGGTGGAATATATATGGAAGGTCATTATATAGTAAATTCCATTGGGGATACTTCATACTGTTGCTATAGACAGGTGGTCTTTATAGCAGGTTATACTGTTTTGCAAAATTTATTTTAAAACTCATTTGTTATTTACTCTGAATTAGGATAGTGGTTATTTATTATAATATTAATGTGAACATTCAGTTTACATATGTAAGTTATTTAAAGATTCAGTCTGTATGGTGGTAATATGTCCATTATGGATAAATGACTCCTTGGAGAATATACTGGTTGCATTGATTGTGAAGGTAATCTTATGACTTATGGTGTTTCAAAATATGCTCTACTGAACATCCCCCCTCTCTCTCTCACACACAGAGGGAGAGAGAGTGCGAAAATGCAATAAAAGAGAGACAACTCTTGATAGCGTATGCATACAAGGTTTGACATGTAGGTAACGGATCGGTGTTTAGATTATATTACTTTGTCTAAGGATTTTTATTGAAGACTTGCGAAACTTGGTGATTTGAACATGTGACTTAATGATTCTCCAAACCGGTATCGCGTGAATATAATTTAAACACGTTGCAATGTCATTTCCAACTTCACATTCGTACACCGATCATCGCGGGGGCAGCCATATTTGTTTACATTGACAACCAAATGTACCATCCAGATTTTCGCTGTTTTAAGATATTTACACCTGATGCACCAGAAAGATTTTAGATTGAATTTAATTTTGGATGTGTTATTGTATGTTTTACAAAATATCGAGTGATAATTTTCTTTACACAAAAAGTGTCCAAGTTTTAAAGATTGACAAAAAATTCCTAGGGTTTCTGTTGCGACATCAGTTGGCGTCAAGAAATCGAATATTTTGTGTGAATAAAATGTTTTATATCAAATTTAAACCCAAATTCTAAAATATTGGTTATTCTGGCATATAATCCACTGGTGCACGGCGCTGAACTATATTTTATAATGTTTTATCGTTAGTTTAAACACGGGGGACTTTTTCGACCATCAGACACTTGTCAAAAAGTAATCCCAATTTTCAAAACGGCGGAAGGATAAAAAATTGTAAAACCGAAACACAATTCTCGGAAAAAGCCGGGTTGACGTTCCTACTGAAGTTACTAAAAACGCGAACTTCCACCAGGGAAGTGAGACCGAGTTTTCTGGAAGGATAAGCACCTTCTGTTAGCTAGCTACACCGGCCACGTGTGTAATCAATATTAAGTGAAGGGAACATGGAACTAAAACATCCAGGTCAATATTGGACACAGAGACATCAAACTTGTCAACAATACAGTGATGATGGCCAAAACTTTTTGCCGAAGGCCATGATAAGCCTAGGCTTGCAATATCTCTTGGTCAACAATCTATTTGGTTTGTGACCGCCTTGGTTGCTCAGTGGTATACATGACAATACTTTAAAATTTGAGTTACTGCTTCCTCATTTTTGCAAGCCACATTTGGCTTAGAGGATAGATTATCGACTGGTTATAGAATTATATTAAGTGGGAGTGGAATGCTTGTCTGTGACTCTGTTAGGCAGCACCTTTAACCCACAACCCGATATTAATACAGTGGTATGAGGGTAAGCTCCTCTTACACCTTCAACATTCACAGGCATATAAGTACCATGATGAGAATTTTCTAAAGCACATACCATTGCAAGTAACAAATGATATGATTAAAACTTGACAGGCTTGTACCGAAATAATGTTAATTTTAGCCCAGTCCCTTTAAGTTTCACTGCATGAAGAGCCCCAGCCCCGGAGAGTTGAAAATGCTTTTTCACTTATATCGAGACGTTTAATTCTAGGATGGTGGGTTGGAGTTTTTTTTACCCCAGTCAAGATTATTTATTATTCACCTAAATTGAAATGAAATATTCTGGGATGATATACTAGAAAGATGGTGCGTTAAGATTTATATTGAAATGGTCGCTTATGTGGATAGTGGAGTGGAAATTGGCATTTATTCACTTATACCAACTTTTTTTTCGAGAACCAAGTCTGGGATATTGAAGAAGGTAATGTTGATTTTATCCTAGTTAAAATTTTTACTGATATTCATTCCAAGAACTAAATTATTGAAATCCCCTGCCAGCATCAGTAGTCCAGTCGCCATCCCTGGAGGTTTTCAAGGAGTCAATTCAGACCTTACCTAAGTGGATCTCAACTACAGTCAGCTGCTAAACTCAACATGAATGTTTTATTGTTATTTTCATCACAACTTTTTGGGACTGCGGTCCATCTCATTGCACAACATGTACAGTTTCCTCATCAGTTATGTCCAAGTTAGATTTTTGATGAGTGCAGCCATTGTAGTTGAAGTCAGTTCTAGTCAGCACCTTAAAGTCAAACTGGTCCAGCTCGATCAGCTGATCATGATATCCACGTCACATGTAAACAAACAAGAGGATTTGTCAATATTTACATTAAATTCGGAATAAATTTTATCTGTATTTTCATAAAAATGATTATTGGGACGAACTGTTAATTAATTCTTTTGAAAAACGCATTTTATTATTTTTCTTAAAAATCGATCGTTTGTGAAAACGTCTTTCCCGTCCTGACGAACGCCATTTTTGTTTACACTGTATTCAGCGAGGGTCACAGATGCACTTAAAATTTGGATTCAATTAAGTAATAATATGTGAAAAAGAGTTACCGTAGAAGTCGTATACTGTGGTTATGCTAACCTCGTGAATAGTTTTGTGTCAGGTAACTATGGTTATCGATTTATCTAACTTGAAATCGGCAAATTTTGTATCTTCCCGCATTGTATACTGTGTGATCATGGTTGATGCACGTTGGAAAGTCGGTCGCTGATTGGCTTGCAGTGGTTATCGATCTGAATTGAACTTTGACCCAATCAAAAGAAATCACGTCATCGCGAATCTTAAAACGCTACACTTGGAGATCAGCCAGAATGGCGAAAGAAACGTAAATATTTGGTACTCGATCAACCTATTTAAATTATTACTTGTTTCAATGAATAATTATCACGATAATCGTTTCTTGGTTTCATTTCTGATGTACGAGACGGGCGAGATTTCCCCCCATATGGAGCTCACTTCCTGTCGATTTGACCCCTTCAATGGCCTCGAGAAAAAAAGTGAAAAGTGGTGCACGCGCGGCGTCAAATGATTTGGACGTACGGTCTATAGAATTTTTACACAATTTTCTATGACGTCATAATACATACGCGTTACCTATAGACGGGAAATTCCCGGCGCTTCGCGCCGGGATATTTCCCGTATCAAAGATACATGTGGAAAAAACAGTTAATATGGCATTGCGGAATGCCGTTTTATATTCTATTTAGAACGTTTCTGGATTCAAATGGGTGCGAGGCTGTACCTGCTTTCAGAAAAACATCTTGGCTTTTTCCTGGCAGCAATGCAAACGCAACTGAAAACACAGACCATTAATTAGGATATGTAAGTAATAGAGTTGCGTTTCGGGCACGGACAAAAAGATCTATCACCATAAACATTCTTTTCAAACAGAACAGATATCTTAGATTCTTTATTGTTTCTAAAAAGATTTTTTTTTGTCCCAAAAACTAAAATCTTCTCTCCATGACCATCATTACACAGTAAAACTTATCATAAACTGTTGTTTCTGTCCATTCACCATCTAAATTGATGTGTCGGGTAAGAGGAAGCTTCAGAAGAATCGGATACAATACAAATAAAGCAGTTTGATTGTGTTGTAAAAGCACTGAATATTAATGTGATATTAATAAGAAACTTCTTTTTACATTTTTGTTACTTAATTGCAACTTTTACAACTTGAAAGTATCCATATTTATAAGAAATAGAATATTCTCAACATAGCTATCAACAACACCAGATGCAATGTTCCCTGGAAAAGTTGATTATATATAATTAAAGTGAGGATTAGTTTCATATTAAGTAATAACAATGAATATAGTTTTAGTAAATAATACTCTCTTACCAAAAACATTCATACATTACTGCAAAATACATACATCCAATAAATACATTCACTCTAAAATTACCTTACTTTCGCGCATTCTCCTTATTCGACACTTTCATAACCATACTCTTTATCCTCTTGCATTCAGCTTCTTCCTTACATGTCTCCCACAACCCTTCAAACTAATCTACACCATACATTTCAGAACAACTACATTCTCCTTCACTCTCTCCATACTTTCTCTCAATTTTTCAATCTCACTTTCTCTTCTAATCTTTCAATATAACTTCTAATCCTTTCATTCTGACTCTATAACTCTCGCTCTAAACTCATTATTTTATCATTTAACTTTAATGTTTCATTAACATTATCTGTTTGGGTACACATGTTTCAAGGAACTGGTTCAATAGTGTAACCAAGCCGGGTTCATCTCAGGTCGTACACACGTCTCACTAATCCACCTCCACTTTATTTCACTTTACCAGTACGTTAAAATACCCGTAGGCTTTGTATTGGGAACGTTGATTCTCACCAAGCATTGAGTAAATAGACTTGTAATGACATATGATCCAAAAGGTTCTAAATGTTTCCGAAAGCGTTTAATTTTATAAATAAGAGACCCAACAGCATAACTATGCTCTTGGGCTCGACTTTGTGTGACCTATTCTGTCTATCAACATGCTTTCCCATATTAGCTCTAGCCAGTGCATATAATTCATGGATAGTATCTTTTAATTTTTCCACATATTCCATAGGTTACTTTTCTTCCTGATCTACAGGGAATGGATAAAGTTTATTAATTGGGGTGTTAACTTGCTAACATCATACGATTAGGTGTAAAACCAGTTGCTGAGTACTTCTATAGGCAGAAAGTATTGAATCTATATATGTATCCCAATCATTTGGTTTAGAGCGTATGTAGCTCCAAATCATCTGTTGAAGAGTCTTATTATTAATTAAACCTCTCTATAAGCCCATTAGAGGAAGCTTTGTAAGGAGTAGTTCTAGTTTCAGTTATTTGTAAAAGGCTGCTTCTCTAAAACAGATCTCCCTCGAAATTGGAACCTTGATCAGTATGTATTTTCAGTGGTGTACCTGGCAATGAACTCTTGTACTAATTTTTGAGCAATTTTCTCTGCTTGCTAATGTGGAATCTGATATGCCTCCATCCAGCAAGTGAAATGGTCGCCAAAAACAAGTATGTTTGCGCAATTTCGGAAGCGATCCAATAACGTCTAAATCAACCCGGCCCAAGGGATACCCAACATGGTAGTCAGGCATTTTGTCATTAGGTCTTCGTGTAGATTTCCATCAATTATAACTGTCACATTGACGAATATATGTCGTAATGTCATCAGACATTCTATACCAATAATAAAATTGTTTAAATTTTGTCAATCATCTTCTGAACTATATAATGGGCTGCAAATAGAGTCGTGGCAATTGGTCAAAATTTGATGACGGAGGTATTTAGGACTGTAATTTGTCGTCAAGCCCTGGAGATGAAGACTTCCATATTTGAAACAAAACTCCAATTTTTTCGAATTTTATTTGTTAATGTGATTTTGTATTTCATGACTTGTTTTATTTCAATGATAATTTGTTAGTGTGATATTTGTATTTTTTAAGCATTTTATGTTATGAAAATATAATGTGCTTCTTGTTATTATTTTTTCTTAGGGTGCTGATGCATGGCAGAGTTTATATAATTTCGCAAGGCGTAGGATAAAACCGGTGAGATAACCTATTAGATGTATGGTGCAATGTTAGTGGAAGTAATGTTCATTTAATTAACGTCAATTGGAAGAGACAATCGATAGACAGAGTGTAATAATTTCCCTTTGAAGCTTCGAATCTATACGACATGGTTTGAGTATCTCAGCGTTTTTACGCTTATAATTGCAGGGTAATATAAAGACATTTCTCTTATCGTGTTAAGGACTGGTTTTATGCCGGATGGAGAAACTTTATCTCGAGAAAATTGTGGAGAGTATACTGTCCAATCAATTATAATTTCTGACTAATTATATGCTATCTGCGGTTATGTACCAGTGAACCTTACTCTGATAATGGAAACAAACTATAAATCATACATCTTTGCACTGAGAGCATTTTGCGTTGTTTGAAGAGTTTTTTCAGTCCTTAAAATTTTTACCAAGTCTTCAAATAAAACTTTTATCTAAATAAGAGGCATATAGTTGGGTTTGCTAGGACTGTTTTTGCGCATTTAAACAAGTAGTGCATGTTGATATGAGGAGTGTTAAAAATTGCAGTCAATATTACTTTTCTTTGCCGATAAAACATCATATCGCACTCACTGAAATGCTATAATTGTTTATTACATGTAAACTATTTTAAAATGAGAAGACAAGTGTTTTATTTTACCAATCATTACGGTACCAGAGCAGCGTCACGGCAGCTAATGTACTAGTGCCAGTGACGTCATTAAATGGCAAAATTCAGGCCGAATTTTTATTCTTTATTTTATTTTATTTTTTAATTCAAATTTCCAACGTTGGATTTGATTTGCTTAGTCCAATATGGTGTTTTATCATGTTTTAGAGTGCAATATGATGAAAAACGGTGTTTTTCGTGCAAGTAGTTTAACTAATCAAAACAAAGATATGAGAGTGAAATCAATTCATAATGTAATAATTATTTTTCTTAAACAGTTTGAAACAGCAAAGATAATAAAAAAATAATATACTTTTGTTTACATTTTCCATTAACTGGCAAAAAATAAGTTATTAAATATACATAACACTGGCGAAGAATACAAACAACAGACAATGCTCATGAATATCATAGACAGAAATTGGTAACTTGTTAAAATACATATGCGTATTAATTGGGAAACAAATGTCATCTATCCTAGTGAGCTTGAAATAAAGGACACTACAGATTCCTCAAGTTCTGCTCCATATTTAGACTTATACCTGAATTATGACGCACACGAAAGGCTACATTTGAAACTTTATGACAAACGTAATGACTTCAATTTTCCTATTGTCAACTTTCCTTTTTTATGCAGCAATATATCTGCTTCTCCTGCTTATGGTGTATTCATTTCCCAATTAATACGCTATGGTAGAGCTTGTTCCCACTACGGGGACTTTGTACAACGAAGTAGGCTGCTTACAAATGAATTGTTGACTCGGGGATATTGCAAGCCTAGGCTTATCAAGGCTCTCAAAAAGTTTTATGGCCGCCATCACAGTATTGTTGATAAGGTTGATGCCTCTGTGTCCAGAATTGCCCTGGATATATTTGACGTTTCATAGTTCCTTGTTCCTTTCACACAATTTTGATTACACACGTGGCGGGTGTACCTAGCTAAACAGAAGGTGTTTATCCTTCTGGAGCACCCGGCCTTACTTCCCTGATGGAAGTTCACGTGTCTAACCTAACTTGTCGGTTCCAAAGTTTTTACTTTGCTTCTGGATTGTGATTCGAACATTGATTAGTATGTTTGTTTTTGATTACGTCTTTAAGTTTAAAAGTTTTGTTTCTCGCAGCGATATACATTTTCTCTAAATCTGAAAAATTGTACAAGTGTGTGTGAATTTTCAAAATGGGACCAAATGCAACACTGATCAGATCCAAGAAGCATATTTGTTTATTTACCCTTTCTCGTATGTTTTCAGTACAGATTTCTTTATGGTGTATGAATGATACGTGATAAGGTATTTATCTAATCGCAATAGTGTGTGGTATCAGTTTTAGCAATGTCTCGCAAGGTTACACCAACTGAAGTCCGCGTTCCGCACAGAATAGCTAATAGACAGAGGTTTCCCCCAAAATTCCCGGGCGTCGCGTTCTTTCTGAAGTAAGATTTGACCAAATAATTTTGGTTTCATAATATTGGTCCAAGCGCTACTGATGAGGAATTGTATTCCGAAACGGCCGCCTAGTGCTGTAAAATTAAAGCTGGTATAATATGTAATTATGAAGTGCATTGCTCGGCCTGTACAATTTCATTGTTATTTACCCTGTCAATACTCTGTAGAAAATACATGCTGGCAAATTACAGCCATGTGCATTTGGTATATTTTAAGAGAGTGCGCAAATGAATTATAAAAAATACCAACGATTGCCTTGGATTAACTCTATAGGGTTGAGTTCACAATGTTTTACTGGTAGCTTTAATACCAGGTGACCGCTTTGTTGTTCGAGCTGTCCTGTATTTTAGTGGCGGTTTGTACAACTTCATGAGATGCAAAAGTTCGCTTTAAATAAAAGAATAATAAAAATAATTTACTAGTGCTCATATGACATTCAAAATGACTATATCTGGCATACATTTTTTTTCTTAAAATTTGTTCTAGTGTATAACCTGACTGCAATAGCTATATAACGTCAAAGTTCATATATAGAGAGTGATATCACATGTTGAATCTGCAACTGATTTCAGATTTAATTAAATCGAGTTCAATATTTAGCAACTGAACTGCCACTTGCGACTTTTAAATGCAATTCATTTCAGTGAATAATGACGGAAAACCATTCGAAATACAAATGTCTTTATTGAAACTTTAAAGTGCAAGTTAAACGATTTTCGATAAATGTAGTATAAATAGTAAATGTCGTCATAAAAACAATGTCCGGTTATCGTACACTGTCTTCTCGAGATATACGCGGTATAACCTTCAATGTTGCACCTGGAAAAATTTGTTATCAAGCCTGTACATTTTCGTTTACACCCAAATCGTATGGTGCTATAATAACCCTTGAAGAAACTAGTCTCATTTTCTTAGTTGCCGGCGATAAGATCACTGGTGACAACATAGATTGTTGGGACCGCATCTGGTTAAAGCTTCTTCTTGAGAACGGGAATGTTCAACATTCTCTTCAGTCTGTACTCGCTAGGATAGCTATCACTGGTAAATCGGCTTCTCGCACAATACTGAATGCACTGTTGGCTGTCGAAAGTGAGGCCTGGTCTCTCTCACAAACTGAATCCACTGCATTCGGACATAAAGGCGGTCATCCTTTTGGAAGCAGTGCAAAGATAATTCGTCCACATGTGTCTAACGACAACCGTACGCAACACAGTACTTCCCCGTCTTCTTTCGCTTTTCTGTAGCCATACTAAAAGTATCGATACGCTGCTGAAAAAAAACCTTTCAGGGAAACCGATAGTACTCCCAATGTTTACAATCGTCTGTCACACTTGTGACGTCGCGACTGATCGAGGAGAAATTCAAAATTTACTTCATGTGTGCAAACAGGTTATTTTTAAAATTTCTCCGTTATCAGTGACTCGATTTTTGAAAGAAATACGGCGTTTGTTTCAAGGAAAGAAGTTTATTAAAATATGTTAATATTGTTTTTCACTGTACATACACTTTAAAAATTTGACAGTGACCTTCAACATAGTGTTTTCCACATAGCATTTCTATCTCGAAGCCAGGCTATTATGTCTTCCTTCTTAGTACTATACTTCATGTTGGGTGATTGGACGCATTTGTACTAATATATTGGTATGATGCATTATCCTTGGTTGTCACTGACGGTTTTGGAAGTGCAGGTATCATTTTATTTTCGAACCAATCGAGGAAATACTTTCCGTTCATTTCGTCGTGATAGTTCTGAGAATTGTTTTTGACATAAAGATTAAATCAACCCCATCTATGAATCAGCTCTTGCTTGAACCTAGAACTAATTCTGGCAAATGAATTTGCAGAGGTAGCTGTAATAAGTAACTAAATCATTTTAATCAGCTTGTTGCATTTCGTATATTTGTTTCTTTTTTCTTTTTTTTTCTTTTCTTCGAGGGTATGTGCCTACAACACTGACTACTATGTGGCATAATGACACCGGTTGGCCCACTGTGACCATTCTTCTAGAAAATGAGAGGGAAAAAGTATGTATTACACAATGTAACTGAACATAATATTAATGAGACTTTATTTCTGTTACATTTTTTTTTTAAATATACCACACTGTAACTTTACTTTGAAGTTATTTTAGAAACCGTAATTTATTACGTTGTTTGGCATTAGCGTCGGATAAAATTTTAGATTTATATTAAAATTAGCATGGACAACTGTTTTAGCTGTACCTTTACAAGCATAATTACTGCTGATCCAAGTCCCATCCAATAAACAATTCCCAAGTTTACTCTCTGTATTTCTTTATTTTCCTAGCACAAAAATACACATTAAACATTGAGTACATAATTTTATGTGTAATCAAATTCTTATATAGTGATTATCTTTTCTGTACAAAATCATTTAAAATTTTGAAGCTCATTGAACTTTATATCGAAGTTGCAAAAATCTGGAAATTTCTCGTGAAAAACAGCTATAGATATTTGGGGGTACTTAGATATGATTTCAGGTTGGCGATAACCCCCATGAACCTCTTGTTCTATAATGCCATATTTGGTAATATAAAGTTAGGCTTATGGCCATGTCATATTCAAGATTATTCATTTGTGTGTATTCATAGGAGGCACAGTATTGGTACGCGTGTTGTGATTTTTTATTAAGTTTATCTTTGAATCGATCTCGGTAAAGTGTGGGTTCACTTGCCAACAGTGGTGGTTTTTCTTCGAGCATTCTAATTTCCTCAACCAACGAACTGACAGCCTCGATTAAGTGAAAGAATCTGGAATAAAACATCATTTATTCACTGCTCTCTGAGTCGATGACATCAAAGTAGCTAGAAAGTTATGTTCCAATTCAATGCACACAAATCTCGTAAAAATCTAAGGAAATGCAGTTCGGTTTCAATTACCTTAAATATTCATTGCGTGTTAATATGATATCTTTTGTCACTTCGAGGAATCGTGTTTATTTTTTTTGTAAAAAAAAAATCCGAACTTATGCAATTACCTTCTGATGGATGATAATAAAAAATTTAGGTCGCTCTCTTCCAGCTTCTTCCAACCTAAAATAACCTTGAATTGTCTGAATAGCATTCCTTGTTTTCTGATGGCGCATGTAATATCTTCAATGCCGTCAGAGTCCATCTTATTCTCTTATTCATAAGTGCTGGACGGCATTTTTTAACAAATGATTAAAAGTTTCCAGTTTATATCGTTAACATTTAATCAGTTCCTCTTCTTCAAAATCTGCTGACACTGAAGTAGTTAAAGGCGTCTTTTCTTCTTGTGCGTACAATGCAGTTCAAATAATGTTAAAGTCTTGCACAAGGTAGTATATAATCCAAATTAATGATAAGACTTCACTTGAATTTAAAAACTTTGTTTTGAAAAAGATAGTGACTTCATCATTCTAGCATTCGGCATTTAGAAATGAAAGTCATGGGGTCCCTCGGAAAAGACCTTAAAACTCCGATGTCCAGTATTAGGACAGGTGCGGCATGTTAAAGACCCTCCGTGCACATTGCCCTAAGCACACTGCAATGGCTAAATTTTTGGCCACTTCCTTTGTGTAACGTCTCGATATAAGTGTAATATTCTTGACTGGAATTAAGATGTAAACAATCAATCTGACTGCTTTAGTCATTATTTTTCTTGTTTAACTGTGTATTGTGAGTGCATTGGCTATAGTCAACTTTGTGTATGTGTTTCAGCTAAAATACCTTAAATTTATTATGACTGGGCCATATGTTTATAGCGAAAATGTGGAAATGTTTTTCGTGTTCCCGACCGACAATGAAATTTTTAGTACTTGTATAAGCAAGCCAAAAGTTCGGTTGCTTTCGGATTTTAGAATTGTTCAGAAGGATAGTTGGTTTAATACAATAATATTACTAATTGGATAAAAATGTTAACATTATGGACAGCTATTTTAAAAATCAATAGGAATGGTGAGCTTTCCAATAGCTTTAAAACTAAAATCACGCTTCTGGAAACTTACTCTAAAGCCCGTCCAAATTTAGGGAGTTTGCGTTTTCATTTTTCCAAGTTTTGTTTTCATTGATTTATCTTTTTTCATAACAAAATGTCCTCAGTTACTTTCATGCAAGTTGTAGAATGATTTATGCAATTTTGAGCACACTTTGTGTATTTAAAACTTTCCTGAATGTTGATAGCTTTGGCAATCCTGTCGTTTACATCATGGTGTAATTCTGGTCCTCCTCTGTTCAAGTATATACATGAGGCTTTCTTCTTTTACTTGTTATTTTTAACGACATGGTAAGAGAAACTACTCGTACAAATCGTTATACCTATATTATTGATGTCGTTTCGATAGTCCCCCTTCTTATGTATCGCTAGCATACAATTTTACCAGGTTCGTTAGCTCATGTATGGTTCTTTTTCTTTTAACCTGCATGATTCTACTTCCTTTTTCGAATTGTATCCTGTCATGTTAAATTTCAGCAAGGATTGCTCAGAATTTTATGAACCAGCTTAATTGTCACGTACTTTGATGTTCATTTAATAAACAGAATGCATACTTTACAACGGTATACGACCTTACAACGTTACATATTAATCAGACTTCATTATTAATGTTTTAATCTGTAAAACTGTCGGCCTTTTAAAATGACAAAACCGAAGCGTATGTCAAATTCTCTCTACAATGCATTGTAAATATAATTCTCTCTACAATGCATTGTAAATATTGAACAAACACAGTACTTCCCCGTCTTCTTTCGCTTTTCTGTAGCCATACTAAAAAGTATCGATACGCTGCTGAAAAAAAACCTTTCAGGGAAACCGATAGTACTCCCAATGTTTACAATCGTCTGTCACACTTGTGACGTCGCGACTGATCGAGGAGAAATTCAAAATTTACTTCATGTGTGCAAACAGGTTATTTTGAAATTTCTCCGTTATCAGTGACTCGATTTTTGAAAGAAATACGGCGTTTGTTTCAAGGAAAGAAGTTTATTAAATATGTTAATATTGTTTTTCACTGTACATACACTTTAAAAATTTGACAGTGACCTTCAACATAGTGTTTTCCACATAGCATTTCTATCTCGAAGCCAGGCTATTATGTCTTCCTTCTTAGTACTTCATGTTGGGTGATTGGACGCATTTGTACTAATATATTGGTATGATGCATTATCCTTGGTTGTCACTGACGGTTTTGGAAGTGCAGGTATCATTTTATTTTCGAACCAATCGAGGAAATACTTTCCGTTCATTTCGTCGTGATAGTTCTGAGAATTGTTTTTGACATAAAGATTAAATCAACCCCATCTATGAATCAGCTCTTGCTTGAACCTAGAACTAATTCTGGCAAATGAATTTGCAGAGGTAGCTGTAATAAGTAACTAAATCATTTTAATCAGCTTGTTGCATTTCGTATATTTGTTTCTTTTTTTTTCTTTTCTTCGAGGGTATGTGCCTACAACACTGACTACTATGTGGCATAATGACACCGGTTGGCCCACTGTGACCATTCTTCTAGAAAATGAGAGGGAAAAAAGTATGTATTACACAATGTAACTGAACATAATATTAATGAGACTTTATTTCTGTTACATTTTTTTTTTAAATATACCACACTGTAACTTTACTTTGAAGTTATTTTAGAAACCGTAATTTATTACGTTGTTTGGCATTAGCGTCGGATAAAATTTTAGATTTATATTAAAATTAGCATGGACAACTGTTTTAGCTGTACCTTTACAAGCATAATTACTGCTGATCCAAGTCCCATCCAATAAACAATTCCCAAGTTTACTCTCTGTATTTCTTTATTTTCCTAGCACAAAAATACACATTAAACATTGAGTACATAATTTTATGTGTAATCAAATTCTTATATAGTGATTATCTTTTCTGTACAAAATCATTTAAAATTTTGAAGCTCATTGAACTTTATATCGAAGTTGCAAAATCTGGAAATTTCTCGTGAAAAACAGCTATAGATATTTGGGGGTACTTAGATATGATTTCAGGTTGGCGATAACCCCCATGAACCTCTTGTTCTATAATGCCATATTTGGTAATATAAAGTTAGGCTTATGGCCATGTCATATTCAAGATTATTCATTTGTGTGTATTCATAGGAGGCACAGTATTGGTACGCGTGTTGTGATTTTTTATTAAGTTTATCTTTGAATCGATCTCGGTAAAGTGTGGGTTCACTTGCCAACAGTGGTGGTTTTTCTTCGAGCATTCTAATTTCCTCAACCAACGAACTGACAGCCTCGATTAAGTGAAAGAATCTGGAATAAAACATCATTTATTCACTGCTCTCTGAGTCGATGACATCAAAGTAGCTAGAAAGTTATGTTCCAATTCAATGCACACAAATCTCGTAAAAATCTAAGGAAATGCAGTTCGGTTTCAATTACCTTAAATATTCATTGCGTGTTAATATGATATCTTTTGTCACTTCGAGGAATCGTGTTTATTTTTTTTTGTAAAAAAAAAATCCGAACTTATGCAATTACCTTCTGATGGATGATAATAAAAAATTTAGGTCGCTCTCTTCCAGCTTCTTCCAACCTAAAATAACCTTGAATTGTCTGAATAGCATTCCTTGTTTTCTGATGGCGCATGTAATATCTTCAATGCCGTCAGAGTCCATCTTATTCTCTTATTCATAAGTGCTGGACGGCATTTTTTAACAAATGATTAAAAGTTTCCAGTTTATATCGTTAACATTTAATCAGTTCCTCTTCTTCAAAATCTGCTGACACTGAAGTAGTTAAAGGCGTCTTTTCTTCTTGTGCGTACAATGCAGTTCAAATAATGTTAAAGTCTTGCACAAGGTAGTATATAATCCAAATTAATGATAAGACTTCACTTGAATTTAAAAACTTTGTTTTGAAAAAGATAGTGACTTCATCATTCTAGCATTCGGCATTTAGAAATGAAAGTCATGGGGTCCCTCGGAAAAGACCTTAAAACTCCCGATGTCCAGTATTAGGACAGGTGCGGCATGTTAAAGACCCTCCGTGCACATTGCCCTAAGCACACTGCAATGGCTAAATTTTTGGCCACTTCCTTTGTGTAACGTCTCGATATAAGTGTAATATTCTTGACTGGAATTAAGATGTAAACAATCAATCTGACTGCTTTAGTCATTATTTTTCTTGTTTAACTGTGTATTGTGAGTGCATTGGCTATAGTCAACTTTGTGTATGTGTTTCAGCTAAAATACCTTAAATTTATTATGACTGGGCCATATGTTTATAGCGAAAATGTGGAAATGTTTTTCGTGTTCCCGACCGACAATGAAATTTTAGTACTTGTATAAGCAAGCCAAAAGTTCGGTTGCTTTCGGATTTTAGAATTGTTCAGAAGGATAGTTGGTTTAATACAATAATATTACTAATTGGATAAAAATGTTAACATTATGGACAGCTATTTTAAAAATCAATAGGAATGGTGAGCTTTCCAATAGCTTTAAAACTAAAATCACGCTTCTGGAAACTTACTCTAAAGCCCGTCCAAATTTAGGGAGTTTGCGTTTTCATTTTTCCAAGTTTTGTTTTCATTGATTTATCTTTTTTCATAACAAAATGTCCTCAGTTACTTTCATGCAAGTTGTAGAATGATTTATGCAATTTTGAGCACACTTTGTGTATTTAAAACTTTCCTGAATGTTGATAGCTTTGGCAATCCTGTCGTTTACATCATGGTGTAATTCTGGTCCTCCTCTGTTCAAGTATATACATGAGGCTTTCTTCTTTTACTTGTTATTTTTAACGACATGGTAAGAGAAACTACTCGTACAAATCGTTATACCTATATTATTGATGTCGTTTCGATAGTCCCCCTTCTTATGTATCGCTAGCATACAATTTTACCAGGTTCGTTAGCTCATGTATGGTTCTTTTTCTTTTAACCTGCATGATTCTACTTCCTTTTTCGAATTGTATCCTGTCATGTTAAATTTCAGCAAGGATTGCTCAGAATTTTATGAACCAGCTTAATTGTCACGTACTTTGATGTTCATTTAATAAACAGAATGCATACTTTACAACGGTATACGACCTTACAACGTTACATATTAATCAGACTTCATTATTAATGTTTTAATCTGTAAAACTGTCGGCCTTTTAAAATGACAAAACCGAAGCGTATGTCAAATTCTCTCTACAATGCATTGTAAATATAATTCTCTCTACAATGCATTGTAAATATTGAACAAACACAGTACTTCCCCGTCTTCTTTCGCTTTTCTGTAGCCATACTAAAAGTATCGATACGCTGCTGAAAAAAAACCTTTCAGGGAAACCGATAGTACTCCCAATGTTTACAATCGTCTGTCACACTTGTGACGTCGCGACTGATCGAGGAGAAATTCAAAATTTACTTCATGTGTGCAAACAGGTTATTTTGAAATTTCTCCGTTATCAGTGACTCGATTTTTGAAAGAAATACGGCGTTTGTTTCAAGGAAAGAAGTTTATTAAAATATGTTAATATTGTTTTTCACTGTACATACACTTTAAAAATTTGACAGTGACCTTCAACATAGTGTTTTCCACATAGCATTTCTATCTCGAAGCCAGGCTATTATGTCTTCCTTCTTAGTACTTCATGTTGGGTGATTGGACGCATTTGTACTAATATATTGGTATGATGCATTATCCTTGGTTGTCACTGACGGTTTTGGAAGTGCAGGTATCATTTTATTTTCGAACCAATCGAGGAAATACTTTCCGTTCATTTCGTCGTGATAGTTCTGAGAATTGTTTTTGACATAAAGATTAAATCAACCCCATCTATGAATCAGCTCTTGCTTGAACCTAGAACTAATTCTGGCAAATGAATTTGCAGAGGTAGCTGTAATAAGTAACTAAATCATTTTAATCAGCTTGTTGCATTTCGTATATTTGTTTCTTTTTTTTTCTTTTCTTCGAGGGTATGTGCCTACAACACTGACTACTATGTGGCATAATGACACCGGTTGGCCCACTGTGACCATTCTTCTAGAAAATGAGAGGGAAAAAAGTATGTATTACACAATGTAACTGAACATAATATTAATGAGACTTTATTTCTGTTACATTTTTTTTTTAAATATACCACACTGTAACTTTACTTTGAAGTTATTTTAGAAACCGTAATTTATTACGTTGTTTGGCATTAGCGTCGGATAAAATTTTAGATTTATATTAAAATTAGCATGGACAACTGTTTTAGCTGTACCTTTACAAGCATAATTACTGCTGATCCAAGTCCCATCCAATAAACAATTCCCAAGTTTACTCTCTGTATTTCTTTATTTTCCTAGCACAAAAATACACATTAAACATTGAGTACATAATTTTATGTGTAATCAAATTCTTATATAGTGATTATCTTTTCTGTACAAAATCATTTAAAATTTTGAAGCTCATTGAACTTTATATCGAAGTTGCAAAAATCTGGAAATTTCTCGTGAAAAACAGCTATAGATATTTGGGGTACTTAGATATGATTTCAGGTTGGCGATAACCCCCATGAACCTCTTGTTCTATAATGCCATATTTGGTAATATAAAGTTAGGCTTATGGCCATGTCATATTCAAGATTATTCATTTGTGTGTATTCATAGGAGGCACAGTATTGGTACGCGTGTTGTGATTTTTTATTAAGTTTATCTTTGAATCGATCTCGGTAAAGTGGGGTTCACTTGCCAACAGTGGTGGTTTTTCTTCGAGCATTCTAATTTCCTCAACCAACGAACTGACAGCCTCGATTAAGTGAAAGAATCTGGAATAAAACATCATTTATTCACTGCTCTCTGAGTCGATGACATCAAAGTAGCTAGAAAGTTATGTTCCAATTCAATGCACACAAATCTCGTAAAAATCTAAGGAAATGCAGTTCGGTTTCAATTACCTTAAATATTCATTGCGTGTTAATATGATATCTTTTGTCACTTCGAGGAATCGTGTTTATTTTTTTTGTAAAAAAAAAAATCCGAACTTATGCAATTACCTTCTGATGGATGATAAAAAATTTAGGTCGCTCTCTTCCAGCTTCTTCCAACCTAAAATAACCTTGAATTGTCTGAATAGCATTCCTTGTTTTCTGATGGCGCATGTAATATCTTCAATGCCGTCAGAGTCCATCTTATTCTCTTATTCATAAGTGCTGGACGGCATTTTTTAACAAATGATTAAAAGTTTCCAGTTTATATCGTTAACATTTAATCAGTTCCTCTTCTTCAAAATCTGCTGACACTGAAGTAGTTAAAGGCGTCTTTTCTTCTTGTGCGTACAATGCAGTTCAAATAATGTTAAAGTCTTGCACAAGGTAGTATATAATCCAAATTAATGATAAGACTTCACTTGAATTTAAAAACTTTGTTTTGAAAAAGATAGTGACTTCATCATTCTAGCATTCGGCATTTAGAAATGAAAGTCATGGGGTCCCTCGGAAAAGACCTTAAAACTCCCGATGTCCAGTATTAGGACAGGTGCGGCATGTTAAAGACCCTCCGTGCACATTGCCCTAAGCACACTGCAATGGCTAAATTTTTGGCCACTTCCTTTGTGTAACGTCTCGATATAAGTGTAATATTCTTGACTGGAATTAAGATGTAAACAATCAATCTGACTGCTTTAGTCATTATTTTTCTTGTTTAACTGTGTATTGTGAGTGCATTGGCTATAGTCAACTTTGTGTATGTGTTTCAGCTAAATACCTTAAATTTATTATGACTGGGCCATATGTTTATAGCGAAAATGTGGAAATGTTTTTTCGTGTTCCCGACCGACAATGAAATTTTTAGTACTTGTATAAGCAAGCCAAAAGTTCGGTTGCTTTCGGATTTTAGAATTGTTCAGAAGGATAGTTGGTTTAATACAATAATATTACTAATTGGATAAAAATGTTAACATTATGGACAGCTATTTTAAAAATCAATAGGAATGGTGAGCTTTCCAATAGCTTTAAAACTAAAATCACGCTTCTGGAAACTTACTCTAAAGCCCGTCCAAATTTAGGGAGTTTGCGTTTTCATTTTTCCAAGTTTTGTTTTCATTGATTTATCTTTTTTCATAACAAAATGTCCTCAGTTACTTTCATGCAAGTTGTAGAATGATTTATGCAATTTTGAGCACACTTTGTGTATTTAAAACTTTCCTGAATGTTGATAGCTTTGGCAATCCTGTCGTTTACATCATGGTGTAATTCTGGTCCTCCTCTGTTCAAGTATATACATGAGGCTTTCTCTTTTACTTGTTATTTTTAACGACATGGTAAGAGAAACTACTCGTACAAATCGTTATACCTATATTATTGATGTCGTTTCGATAGTCCCCCTTCTTATGTATCGCTAGCATACAATTTTACCAGGTTCGTTAGCTCATGTATGGTTCTTTTTCTTTTAACCTGCATGATTCTACTTCCTTTTTCGAATTGTATCCTGTCATGTTAAATTTCAGCAAGGATTGCTCAGAATTTTATGAACCAGCTTAATTGTCACGTACTTTGATGTTCATTAATAAACAGAATGCATACTTTACAACGGTATACGACCTTACAACGTTACATATTAATCAGACTTCATTATTAATGTTTTAATCTGTAAAACTGTCGGCCTTTTAAAATGACAAAACCGAAGCGTATGTCAAATTCTCTCTACAATGCATTGTAAATATAATTCTCTCTACAATGCATTGTAAATATTGAACAAACACAGTACTTCCCCGTCTTCTTTCGCTTTTCTGTAGCCATACTAAAAGTATCGATACGCTGCTGAAAAAAAACCTTTCAGGGAAACCGATAGTACTCCCAATGTTTACAATCGTCTGTCACACTTGTGACGTCGCGACTGATCGAGGAGAAATTCAAAATTTACTTCATGTGTGCAAACAGGTTATTTGAAATTTCTCCGTTATCAGTGACTCGATTTTTGAAAGAAATACGGCGTTTGTTTCAAGGAAAGAAGTTTATTAAATATGTTAATATTGTTTTTCACTGTACATACACTTTAAAAATTTGACAGTGACCTTCAACATAGTGTTTTCCACATAGCATTTCTATCTCGAAGCCAGCTATTATGTCTTCCTTCTTAGTACTTCATGTTGGGTGATTGGACGCATTTGTACTAATATATTGGTATGATGCATTATCCTTGGTTGTCACTGACGGTTTTGGAAGTGCAGGTATCATTTTATTTTCGAACCAATCGAGGAATACTTTCCGTTCATTTCGTCGTGATAGTTCTGAGAATTGTTTTTGACATAAAGATTAAATCAACCCCATCTATGAATCAGCTCTTGCTTGAACCTAGAACTAATTCTGGCAAATGAATTTGCAGAGGTAGCTGTAATAAGTAACTAAATCATTTTAATCAGCTTGTTGCATTTCGTATATTTGTTTCTTTTTTTTCTTTCTTCGAGGGTATGTGCCTACAACACTGACTACTATGTGGCATAATGACACCGGTTGGCCACTGTGACCATTCTTCTAGAAAATGAGAGGGAAAAAGTATGTATTACACAATGTAACTGAACATAATATTAATGAGACTTTATTTCTGTTACATTTTTTTTTAATATACCACACTGTAACTTTACTTTGAAGTTATTTTAGAAACCGTAATTTATTACGTTGTTTGGCATTAGCGTCGGATAAAATTTTAGATTTATATTAAAATTAGCATGGACAACTGTTTTAGCTGTACCTTTACAAGCATAATTACTGCTGATCCAAGTCCCATCCAATAAACAATTCCCAAGTTTACTCTCTGTATTTCTTTATTTTCCTAGCACAAAAATACACATTAAACATTGAGTACATAATTTTATGTGTAATCAAATTCTTATATAGTGATTATCTTTTCTGTACAAAATCATTTAAAATTTTGAAGCTCATTGAACTTTATATCGAAGTTGCAAAAATCTGGAAATTTCTCGTGAAAAACAGCTATAGATATTTGGGGGTACTTAGAATGATTTCAGGTTGGCGATAACCCCCATGAACCTCTTGTTCTATAATGCCATATTTGGTAATATAAAGTTAGGCTTATGGCCATGTCATATTCAAGATTATTCATTTGTGTGTATTCATAGGAGGCACAGTATTGGTACGCGTGTTGTGATTTTTTATTAAGTTTATCTTTGAATCGATCTCGGTAAAGTGTGGGTTCACTTGCCAACAGTGGTGGTTTTTCTTCGAGCATTCTAATTTCCTCAACCAACGAACTGACAGCCTCGATTAAGTGAAAGAATCTGGAATAAAACATCATTTATTCACTGCTCTCTGAGTCGATGACATCAAAGTAGCTAGAAAGTTATGTTCCAATTCAATGCACCAAATCTCGTAAAAATCTAAGGAAATGCAGTTCGGTTTCAATTACCTTAAATATTCATTGCGTGTTAATATGATATCTTTTGTCACTTCGAGGAATCGTGTTTATTTTTTTTGTAAAAAAAAAATCCGAACTTATGCAATTACCTTCTGATGGATGATAATAAAAAATTTAGGTCGCTCTCTTCCAGCTTCTTCCAACCTAAAATAACCTTGAATT
Source organism: Anadara kagoshimensis (assembly GCA_021292105.1). NCBI lineage: Eukaryota > Metazoa > Mollusca > Bivalvia > Arcoida > Arcidae > Anadara > Anadara kagoshimensis. The sequence continues at coordinate 22,302,587 of CM037873.1, forward strand.
GTCTGAATAGCATTCCTTGTTTTCTGATGGCGCATGTAATATCTTCAATGCCGTCAGAGTCCATCTTATTCTCTTATTCATAAGTGCTGGACGGCATTTTTTAACAAATGATTAAAAGTTTCCAGTTTATATCGTTAACATTTAATCAGTTCCTCTTCTTCAAAATCTGCTGACACTGAAGTAGTTAAAGGCGTCTTTTCTTCTTGTGCGTACAATGCAGTTCAAATAATGTTAAAGTCTTGCACAAGGTAGTATATATCCAAATTAATGATAAGACTTCACTTGAATTTAAAAACTTTGTTTTGAAAAAGATAGTGACTTCATCATTCTAGCATTCGGCATTTAGAAATGAAAGTCATGGGGTCCCTCGGAAAAGACCTTAAAACTCCCGATGTCCAGTATTAGGACAGGTGCGGCATGTTAAAGACCCTCCGTGCACATTGCCCTAAGCACACTGCAATGGCTAAATTTTTGGCCACTTCCTTTGTGTAACGTCTCGATATAAGTGTAATATTCTTGACTGGAATTAAGATGTAAACAATCAATCTGACTGCTTTAGTCATTATTTTTCTTGTTTAACTGTGTATTGTGAGTGCATTGGCTATAGTCAACTTTGTGTATGTGTTTCAGCTAAAATACCTTAAATTTATTATGACTGGGCCATATGTTTATAGCGAAAATGTGGAAATGTTTTTCGTGTTCCCGACCGACAATGAAATTTTTAGTACTTGTATAAGCAAGCCAAAAGTTCGGTTGCTTTCGGATTTTAGAATTGTTCAGAAGGATAGTTGGTTTAATACAATAATATTACTAATTGGATAAAAATGTTAACATTATGGACAGCTATTTTAAAAATCAATAGGAATGGTGAGCTTTCAATAGCTTTAAAACTAAAATCACGCTTCTGGAAACTTACTCTAAAGCCCGTCCAAATTTAGGGAGTTTGCGTTTTCATTTTTCCAAGTTTTGTTTTCATTGATTTATCTTTTTTCATAACAAAATGTCCTCAGTTACTTTCATGCAAGTTGTAGAATGATTTATGCAATTTTGAGCACACTTGTGTATTTAAAACTTTCCTGAATGTTGATAGCTTTGGCAATCCTGTCGTTTACATCATGGTGTAATTCTGGTCCTCCTCTGTTCAGTATATACATGAGGCTTTCTTCTTTACTTGTTATTTTTAACGACATGGTAAGAGAAACTACTCGTACAAATCGTTATACCTATATTATTGATGTCGTTTCGATAGTCCCCCTTCTTATGTATCGCTAGCATACAATTTTACCAGGTCGTTAGCTCATGTATGGTTCTTTTTCTTTTAACCTGCATGATTCTACTTCCTTTTTCGAATTGTATCCTGTCATGTTAAATTTCAGCAAGGATTGCTCAGAATTTTATGAACCAGCTTAATTGTCACGTACTTTGATGTTCATTTAATAAACAGAATGCATACTTTACAACGGTATACGACCTTACAACGTTACATATTAATCAGACTTCATTATTAATGTTTTAATCTGTAAAACTGTCGGCCTTTTAAAATGACAAAACCGAAGCGTTGTCAAATTCTCTCTACAATGCATTGTAAATATAATTCTCTCTACAATGCATTGTAAATATTGAACAAACACAGTACTTCCCCGTCTTCTTTCGCTTTTCTGTAGCCATACTAAAAAGTATCGATACGCTGCTGAAAAAAACCTTTCAGGGAAACCGATAGTACTCCCAATGTTTACAATCGTCTGTCACACTTTGACGTCGCGACTGATCGAGAGAAAATTCAAAATTTACTTCATGTGTGCAAACAGGTTATTTTGAAATTTCTCCGTTATCAGTGACTCGATTTTGAAAGAAATACGGCGTTTGTTTCAAGGAAAGAAGTTATTAAAATATGTTAATATTGTTTTTCACTGTACATACACTTTAAAAATTTGACAGTGACCTTCAACATAGTGTTTTCCACATAGCATTTCTATCTCGAAGCCAGGCTATTATGTCTTCCTTCTTAGTACTTCATGTTGGGTGATTGGACGCATTTGTACTAATATATTGGTATGATGCATTATCCTTGGTTGTCACTGACGGTTTTGGAAGTGCAGGTATCATTTTATTTTCGAACCAATCGAGGAAATACTTTCCGTTCATTTCGTCGTGATAGTTCTGAGAATTGTTTTTGACATAAAGATTAAATCAACCCCATCTATGAATCAGCTCTTGCTTGAACCTAGAACTAATTCTGGCAAATGAATTTGCAGAGGTAGCTGTAATAAGTAACTAAATCATTTTAATCAGCTTGTTGCATTTCGTATATTTGTTTCTTTTTTTCTTTTTCTTCGAGGGTATGTGCCTACAACACTGACTACTATGTGGCATAATGACACCGGTTGGCCCACTGTGACCATTCTTCTAGAAAATGAGAGGGAAAAAGTATGTATTACACAATGTAACTGAACATAATATTAATGAGACTTTATTTCTGTTACATTTTTTTTTTAAATACCACACTGTAACTTTACTTTGAAGTTATTTTAGAAACCGTAATTTATTACGTTGTTTGGCATTAGCGTCGGATAAAATTTTAGATTTATATTAAAATTAGCATGGACAACTGTTTTAGCTGTACCTTTACAAGCATAATTACTGCTGATCCAAGTCCCATCCAATAAACAATTCCCAAGTTTACTCTCTGTATTTCTTTATTTTCCTAGCACAAAAATACACATTAAACATTGAGTACATAATTTTATGTGTAATCAAATTCTTATATAGTGATTATCTTTTCTGTACAAAATCATTTAAAATTTTGAAGCTCATTGAACTTTATATCGAAGTTGCAAAAATCTGGAAATTTCTCGTGAAAAACAGCTATAGATATTTGGGGGTACTTAGATATGATTTCAGGTTGGCGATAACCCCCATGAACCTCTTGTTCTATAATGCCATATTTGGTAATATAAAGTTAGGCTTATGGCCATGTCATATTCAAGATTATTCATTTGTGTGTATTCATAGGAGGCACAGTATTGGTACGCGTGTTGTGATTTTTTATTAAGTTTATCTTTGAATCGATCTCGGTAAAGTGTGGGTTCACTTGCCAACAGTGGTGGTTTTTCTTCGAGCATTCTAATTTCCTCAACCAACGAACTGACAGCCTCGATTAAGTGAAAGAATCTGGAATAAAACATCATTTATTCACTGCTCTCTGAGTCGATGACATCAAAGTAGCTAGAAAGTTATGTTCCAATTCAATGCACACAAATCTCGTAAAATCTAAGGAAATGCAGTTCGGTTTCAATTACCTTAAATATTCATTGCGTGTTAATATGATATCTTTTGTCACTTCGAGGAATCGTGTTTATTTTTTTTGTAAAAAAAAAATCCGAACTTATGCAATTACCTTCTGATGGATGATAATAAAAAATTTAGGTCGCTCTCTTCCAGCTTCTTCCAACCTAAAATAACCTTGAATTGTCTGAATAGCATTCCTTGTTTTCTGATGGCGCATGTAATATCTTCAATGCCGTCAGAGTCCATCTTATTCTCTTATTCATAAGTGCTGGACGGCATTTTTTAACAAATGATTAAAAGTTTCCAGTTTATATCGTTAACATTTAATCAGTTCCTCTTCTTCAAAATCTGCTGACACTGAAGTAGTTAAAGGCGTCTTTTCTTCTTGTGCGTACAATGCAGTTCAAATAATGTTAAAGTCTTGCACAAGGTAGTATATAATCCAAATTAATGATAAGACTTCACTTGAATTTAAAAACTTTGTTTTGAAAAAGATAGTGACTTCATCATTCTAGCATTCGGCATTTAGAAATGAAAGTCATGGGGTCCCTCGGAAAAGACCTTAAAACTCCCGATGTCCAGTATTAGGACAGGTGCGGCATGTTAAAGACCCTCCGTGCACATTGCCCTAAGCACACTGCAATGGCTAAATTTTTGGCCACTTCCTTTGTGTAACGTCTCGATATAAGTGTAATATTCTTGACTGGAATTAAGATGTAAACAATCAATCTGACTGCTTTAGTCATTATTTTTCTTGTTTAACTGTGTATTGTGAGTGCATTGGCTATAGTCAACTTTGTGTATGTGTTTCAGCTAAAATACCTTAAATTTATTATGACTGGGCCATATGTTTATAGCGAAAATGTGGAAATGTTTTTCGTGTTCCCGACCGACAATGAAATTTTTAGTACTTGTATAAGCAAGCCAAAAGTTCGGTTGCTTTCGGATTTTAGAATTGTTCAGAAGGATAGTTGGTTTAATACAATAATATTACTAATTGGATAAAAATGTTAACATTATGGACAGCTATTTTAAAAATCAATAGGAATGGTGAGCTTTCCAATAGCTTTAAAACTAAAATCACGCTTCTGGAAACTTACTCTAAAGCCCGTCCAAATTTAGGGAGTTTGCGTTTTCATTTTTCCAAGTTTTGTTTTCATTGATTTATCTTTTTCATAACAAAATGTCCTCAGTTACTTTCATGCAAGTTGTAGAATGATTTATGCAATTTTGAGCACACTTTGTGTATTTAAAACTTTCCTGAATGTTGATAGCTTGGCAATCCTGTCGTTTACATCATGGTGTAATTCTGGTCCTCCTCTGTTCAAGTATATACATGAGGCTTTCTTCTTTTACTTGTTATTTTAACGACATGGTAAGAGAAACTACTCGTACAAATCGTTATACCTATATTATTGATGTCGTTTCGATAGTCCCCCTTCTTATGTATCGCTAGCATACAATTTTACCAGGTTCGTTAGCTCATGTATGGTTCTTTTTCTTTTAACCTGCATGATTCTACTTCCTTTTTCGAATTGTATCCTGTCATGTTAAATTTCAGCAAGGATTGCTCAGAATTTTATGAACCAGCTTAATTGTCACGTACTTTGATGTTCATTAATAAACAGAATGCATACTTTACAACGGTATACGACCTTACAACACGTTACATATTAATCAGACTTCATTATTAATGTTTTAATCTGTAAAACTGTCGGCCTTTTAAAATGACAAAACCGAAGCGTATGTCAAATTCTCTCTACAATGCATTGTAAATATAATTCTCTCTACAATGCATTGTAAATATTGAACAAACACAGTACTTCCCCGTCTTCTTTCGCTTTTCTGTAGCCATACTAAAAAGTATCGATACGCTGCTGAAAAAAAACCTTTCAGGGAAACCGATAGTACTCCCAATGTTTACAATCGTCTGTCACACTTGTGACGTCGCGACTGATCGAGGAGAAATTCAAAATTTACTTCATGTGTGCAAACAGGTTATTTTGAAATTTCTCCGTTATCAGTGACTCGATTTTTGAAAGAAATACGGCGTTTGTTTCAAGGAAAGAAGTTTATTAAAATTTTAATATTGTTTTTCACTGTACATACACTTTAAAAATTTGACAGTGACCTTCAACATAGTGTTTTCCACATAGCATTTCTATCTCGAAGCCAGGCTATTATGTCTTCCTTCTTAGTACTTCATGTTGGGTGATTGGACGCATTTGTACTAATATTGGTATGATGCATTATCCTTGGTTGTCACTGACGTTTTGGAAGTGCAGGTATCATTTTATTTTCGAACCAATCGAGGAAATACTTTCCGTTCATTTCGTCGTGATAGTTCTGAGAATTGTTTTTGACATAAAGATTAAATCAACCCCATCTATGAATCAGCTCTTGCTTGAACCTAGAACTAATTCTGGCAAATGAATTTGCAGAGGTAGCTGTAATAAGTAACTAAATCATTTTAATCAGCTTGTTGCATTTCGTATATTTGTTTCTTTTTTTTCTTTTCTTCGAGGGTATGTGCCTACAACACTGACTACTATGTGGCATAATGACACCGGTTGGCCCTGTGACCATTCTTCTAGAAAATGAGAGGGAAAAAAGTATGTATTACACAATGTAACTGAACATAATATTAATGAGACTTTATTTCTGTTACATTTTTTTTTTAAATATACCACACTGTAACTTTACTTTGAAGTTATTTTAGAAACCGTAATTTATTACGTTGTTTGGCATTAGCGTCGGATAAAATTTTAGATTTATATTAAAATTAGCATGGACAACTGTTTTAGCTGTACCTTTACAAGCATAATTACTGCTGATCCAAGTCCCATCCAATAAACAATTCCCAAGTTTACTCTCTGTATTTCTTTATTTTCCTAGCACAAAAATACACATTAAACATTGAGTACATAATTTTATGTGTAATCAAATTCTTATATAGTGATTATCTTTTCTGTACAAAATCATTTAAAATTTTGAAGCTCATTGAACTTTATATCGAAGTTGCAAAAATCTGGAAATTTCTCGTGAAAAACAGCTATAGATATTTGGGGGTACTTAGATATGATTTCAGGTTGGCGATAACCCCCATGAACCTCTTGTTCTATAATGCCATATTTGGTAATATAAAGTTAGGCTTATGGCCATGTCATATTCAAGATTATTCATTTGTGTGTATTCATAGGAGGCACAGTATTGGTACGCGTGTTGTGATTTTTTATTATTTATCTTTGAATCGATCTCGGTAAAGTGTGGGTTCACTTGCCAACAGTGGTGGTTTTTCTTCGAGCATTCTAATTTCCTCAACCAACGAACTGACAGCCTCGATTAAGTGAAAGAATCTGGAATAAAACATCATTTATTCACTGCTCTCTGAGTCGATGACATCAAAGTAGCTAGAAAGTTATGTTCCAATTCAATGCACACAAATCTCGTAAAAATCTAAGGAAATGCAGTTCGGTTTCAATTACCTTAAATATTCATTGCGTGTTAATATGATATCTTTTGTCACTTCGAGGAATCGTGTTTATTTTTTTTGTAAAAAAAAAATCCGAACTTATGCAATTACCTTCTGATGGATGATAATAAAAATTTAGGTCGCTCTCTTCCAGCTTCTTCCAACCTAAAATAACCTTGAATTGTCTGAATAGCATTCCTTGTTTTCTGATGGCGCATGTAATATCTTCAATGCCGTCAGAGTCCATCTTATTCTCTTATTCATAAGTGCTGGACGGCATTTTTTAACAAATGATTAAAAGTTTCCAGTTTATATCGTTAACATTTAATCAGTTCCTCTTCTTCAAAATCTGCTGACACTGAAGTAGTTAAAGGCGTCTTTTCTTCTTGTGCGTACAATGCAGTTCAAATAATGTTAAAGTCTTGCACAAGGTAGTATATAATCCAAATTAATGATAAGACTTCACTTGAATTTAAAAACTTTGTTTTGAAAAAGATAGTGACTTCATCATTCTAGCATTCGGCATTTAGAAATGAAAGTCATGGGGTCCCTCGGAAAAGACCTTAAAACTCCCGATGTCCAGTATTAGGACAGGTGCGGCATGTTAAAGACCCTCCGTGCACATTGCCCTAAGCACACTGCAATGGCTAAATTTTTGGCCACTTCCTTTGTGTAACGTCTCGATATAAGTGTAATATTCTTGACTGGAATTAAGATGTAAACAATCAATCTGACTGCTTTAGTCATTATTTTTCTTGTTTAACTGTGTATTGTGAGTGCATTGGCTATAGTCAACTTTGTGTATGTGTTTCAGCTAAATACCTTAAATTTATTATGACTGGGCCATATGTTTATAGCGAAAATGTGGAAATGTTTTTCGTGTTCCCGACCGACAATGAAATTTTTAGTACTTGTATAAGCAAGCCAAAAGTTCGGTTGCTTTCGGATTTTAGAATTGTTCAGAAGGATAGTTGGTTTAATACAATAATATTACTAATTGGATAAAATTTAACATTATGGACAGCTATTTTAAAAATCAATAGAATGGTGAGCTTTCCAATAGCTTTAAAACTAAAATCACGCTTCTGGAAACTTACTCTAAAGCCCGTCCAAATTTAGGGAGTTTGCGTTTTCATTTTTCCAAGTTTTGTTTTCATTGATTTATCTTTTTTCATAACAAAATGTCCTCAGTTACTTTCATGCAAGTTGTAGAATGATTTATGCAATTTTGAGCACACTTTGTGTATTTAAAACTTTCCTGAATGTTGATAGCTTTGGCAATCCTGTCGTTTACATCATGGTGTAATTCTGGTCCTCCTCTGTTCAAGTATATACATGAGGCTTTCTTCTTTTACTTGTTATTTTTAACGACATGGTAAGAGAAACTACTCGTACAAATCGTTATACCTATATTATTGATGTCGTTTCGATAGTCCCCCTTCTTATGTATCGCTAGCATACAATTTTACCAGGTTCGTTAGCTCATGTATGGTTCTTTTTCTTTTAACCTGCATGATTCTACTTCCTTTTTCGAATTGTATCCTGTCATGTTAAATTTCAGCAAGGATTGCTCAGAATTTTATGAACCAGCTTAATTGTCACGTACTTTGATGTTCATTTAATAAACAGAATGCATACTTTACAACGGTATACGACCTTACAACGTTACATATTAATCAGACTTCATTATTAATGTTTTAATCTGTAAAACTGTCGGCCTTTTAAAATGACAAAACCGAAGCGTATGTCAAATTCTCTCTACAATGCATTGTAAATATAATTCTCTCTACAATGCATTGTAAATATTGAACAAACACAGTACTTCCCCGTCTTCTTTCGCTTTTCTGTAGCCATACTAAAAAGTATCGATACGCTGCTGAAAAAAAACCTTTCAGGGAAACCGATAGTACTCCCAATGTTTACAATCGTCTGTCACACTTGTGACGTCGCGACTGATCGAGGAGAAATTCAAAATTTACTTCATGTGTGCAAACAGGTTATTTTGAAATTTCTCCGTTATCAGTGACTCGATTTTTGAAAGAAATACGGCGTTTGTTTCAAGGAAAGAAGTTTATTAAAATATGTTAATATTGTTTTTCACTGTACATACACTTTAAAAATTTGACAGTGACCTTCAACATAGTGTTTTCCACATAGCATTTCTATCTCGAAGCCAGGCTATTATGTCTTCCTTCTTAGTACTTCATGTTGGTGATTGGACGCATTTGTACTAATATATTGGTATGATGCATTATCCTTGGTTGTCACTGACGGTTTTGGAAGTGCAGGTATCATTTTATTTTCGAACCAATCGAGGAAATACTTTCCGTTCATTTCGTCGTGATAGTTCTGAGAATTGTTTTTGACATAAAGATTAAATCAACCCCATCTATGAATCAGCTCTTGCTTGAACCTAGAACTAATTCTGGCAAATGAATTTGCAGAGGTAGCTGTAATAAGTAACTAAATCATTTTAATCAGCTTGTTGCATTTCGTATATTTGTTTCTTTTTTTTTTCTTTTCTTCGAGGGTATGTGCCTACAACACTGACTACTATGTGGCATAATGACACCGGTTGGCCCACTGTGACCATTCTTCTAGAAAATGAGAGGGAAAAAAGTATGTATTACACAATGTAACTGAACATAATATTAATGAGACTTTATTTCTGTTACATTTTTTTTTTAAATATACCACACTGTAACTTTACTTTGAAGTTATTTTTAGAAACCGTAATTTATTACGTTGTTTGGCATTAGCGTCGGATAAAATTTTGATTATATTATATTACCTGGACAACTGTTTAGCTGTACCTTTACAAGCATAATTACTGCTGATCCAGTCCCATCCATATAACAATTCCCTCAAGTTTACTCTTGTATTTCTTTATTTCCTAGCACAAAAATACACATTAACATTTAGTACATAATTTTATGTGTATCAAATTCTTATATAGTGTGATTATCTTTTTCTGTCAAAAATCATTTAAAATTTTGAAGCTCATTGAACTTTTATCGAAGTTGCAAAATCTGGAAATTTCTCGTGAAAAACAGCTATAGATATTTGGGGGTACTTAGATATATGATTTCAGGTTGGCGATAACCCCCCATGAACCTTGTTCTATAATGCCATATTTGGTAATATAAGTTAGGCTTAGGCTTGTCATATTCAAGATTATTCATTTGTGTGTATTCATAGGAGGCACAGTATTGGTACGCGTGTTGTGATTTTTTATTAAGTTTATCTTTGAATCGATCTCGGTAAAGTGTGGGTTCACTTGCCAACAGTGGTGGTTTTTCTTCGAGCATTCTAATTTCCTCAACCAACGAACTGACAGCCTCGATTAAGTGAAAGAATCTGGAATAAAACATCATTTATTCACTGCTCTCTGAGTCGATGACATCAAAGTAGCTAGAAAGTTATGTTCCAATTCAATGCACACAAATCTCGTAAAAATCTAAGGAAATGCAGTTCGGTTTCAATTACCTTAAATATTCATTGCGTGTTAATATGATATCTTTTGTCACTTCGAGGAATCGTGTTTATTTTTTTTTGTAAAAAAAAAATCCGAACTTATGCAATTACCTTCTGATGGATGATAATAAAAAATTAGGTCGCTCTCTTCCAGCTTCTTCCAACCTAAAATAACCTTGAATTGTCTGAATAGCATTCCTTGTTTTCTGATGGCGCATGTAATATCTTCAATGCCGTCAGAGTCCATCTTATTCTCTTATTCATAAGTGTGGACGGCATTTTTTAACAAATGATTAAAAGTTTCCAGTTTATATCGTTAACATTTAATCAGTTCCTCTTCTTCAAAATCTGCTGACACTGAAGTAGTTAAAGGCGTCTTTTCTTCTTGTGCGTACAATGCAGTTCAAATAATGTTAAAGTCTTGCACAAGGTAGTATATAATCCAAATTAATGATAAGACTTCACTTGAATTTAAAAACTTTGTTTTGAAAAAGATAGTGACTTCATCATTCTAGCATTCGGCATTTAGAAATGAAAGTCATGGGGTCCCTCGGAAAAGACCTTAAAACTCCCGATGTCCAGTATTAGGACAGGTGCGGCATGTTAAAGACCCTCCGTGCACATTGCCCTAAGCACACTGCAATGGCTAAATTTTTGGCCACTTCCTTTGTGTAACGTCTCGATATAAGTGTAATATTCTTGACTGGAATTAAGATGTAAACAATCAATCTGACTGCTTTAGTCATTATTTTTCTTGTTTAACTGTGTATTGTGAGTGCATTGGCTATAGTCAACTTTGTGTATGTGTTTCAGCTAAAATACCTTAAATTTATTATGACTGGGCCATATGTTTATAGCGAAAATGTGGAAATGTTTTTCGTGTTCCCGACCGACAATGAAATTTTTAGTACTTGTATAAGCAAGCCAAAAAGTCGGTTGCTTTCGGATTTTAGAATTGTTCAGAAGGATAGTTGGTTTAATACAATAATATTACTAATTGGATAAAAATGTTAACATTATGGACAGCTATTTTAAAAATCAATAGGAATGGTGAGCTTTCCAATAGCTTTAAAACTAAAATCACGCTTCTGGAAACTTACTCTAAAGCCCGTCCAAATTTAGGGAGTTTGCGTTTTCATTTTTCCAAGTTTTGTTTTCATTGATTTATCTTTTTTCATAACAAAATGTCCTCAGTTACTTCATGCAAGTTGTAGAATGATTTATGCAATTTTGAGCACACTTTGTGTATTTAAAACTTTCCTGAATGTTGATAGCTTTGGCAATCCTGTCGTTTACATCATGGTGTAATTCTGGTTCCTCCTCTGTTCAAGTATATACATGAGGCTTTCTTCTTTTACTTGTTATTTTTAACGACATGGTAAGAGAAACTACTCGTACAAATCGTTATACCTATTATTGATGTCGTTTCGATAGTCCCCCTTCTTATGTATCGCTAGCATACAATTTTACCAGGTTCGTTAGCTCATGTATGGTTCTTTTTCTTTTAACCTGCATGATTCTACTTCCTTTTTCGAATTGTATCCTGTCATGTTAAATTTCAGCAAGGATTGCTCAGAATTTTATGAACCAGCTTAATTGTCACGTACTTTGATGTTCATTTAATAAACAGAATGCATACTTTACAACGGTATACGACCTTACAACGTTACATATTAATCAGACTTCATTATTAATGTTTTAATCTGTAAAACTGTCGGCCTTTTAAAATGACAAAACCGAAGCGTATGTCAAATTCTCTCTACAATGCATTGTAAATATAATTCTCTCTACAATGCATTGTAAATATTGAACAAACCTCCGTTTTGATGATTTTCACAGCATAAGTTCAGTATGAAAACTGCTGTCCACACTCGATTTGCCGATTCTTTTAAAAACCAGACTTTTTACTCAAAGAAAACAGTTTTTACACCATATAAATTTCAGCCGCCTCCCTGGATATATTTGGCATCCCATATTTCTTTCACACAGTGACGGGTGTAGCTAGCTAAACAGGAGGTGCTTATCCTTCCGGAGCACCAGGCCTTACTTACCTGGCGGAAATTTACTTCACAGTTCCAAGGTTTTTACTTTGCGTCTGGATTGTGATTAGTACGTTTATTATTGCTTTTTACTCTTGTGTGATAATCTGTCTAAAAATAGTTTTTATGTTATAAAATAACCTTCATAGTACTGAAATCATTCAGTCACAGTGTCATGTTTACGACATGTTTGAGTTTTTAGGAAACAAATACATTTTAGAAATAGAACGTTAATTGTCGTATTTCATAAAATTTCAAAAAGTAAACATAATCGGTTAATTATTACAGAAACACATTAAGAGAGAAAATCGTGACAGTGAGCGATCTGACAGTAAGCAGATTTTATTTGTTTAATAAACTAAATATATTCAAAGACAATAGCTTAAACAAATATGAACTGTACAACTCTACAATACAAATGAATACTCTCAAACATGTGTTTGATAGCGAGTTTAATTTCCCAATACTTAAACTCTATTCCTAAATCAAACATTTTAATTTCAAGTTCTGAAATACCTTCCTTTTTCCCCATTATTAAAAATCCAACATTTCCTTTTAATTTGCTGAGTCCTTACTGCAAACTTTCTGTACTTTAGCAGTAAGGCATCAGCAGCATTATTGAGTTTGTTGCATTATTTTTTACTTCATCGTTGCACTTCTCTACATCCTGACCTGTAAATTTCTTGGTTCCGCCGTATTTTCTTAAGATGTGGCACATGGTACACCATGGAGTTACGTTCTTATCAAAACCTTCAAGCGAATCGCTTAACTATGAAATATTTGACCCATGTACATGTATTAGCTCGCAAATAATCTCCAATACATTCTTCAGACGGGTTCCACCCACTCATGACAGATTACAATTGTCCAAAATCGTCCCATAATTTTTCCAAGCTAAGTGCAGCATTTGGGGGACCATACATTGTCGTTGAGTTCCTTCAGCAATTTTTTATATCGGACCCAAACATTCTGTCTTAGAACCCCCCCCCCTACCATAATTCATTTACTTCATTGTCCAAAATTGAAAAAGACACACCACACTTCCTAATTAGTTGTACTTGTTTAAAACTGCTTTAATTTTGCAATACCCCTTTTATACCCAAGTTATTCTTTTTAGCTATTTACTCCATTTTCTATCCCGTTTTGAAGCATAATATCAGATATTCTGAACATGATTTGAAGTTTGTCTACTACAACATGTTTAAGATCTATAATGTATACACCCGTAATGGCTACTTTCTCTTGTACTCAGTAGTTGCAGTAGTAAAATACTACTATTCCATTTCAAATCTTCACTTTTGGACATGTTCTGCCTATGACATTATCAATTTCGCAATAAATACATGCATATCGGGCATTTACCGAGTTCGATCCCAACACTGACGATTAAATAATTCTATTAAGTAGCACTGTCTCGAGGCTGTGACATGCAGAATAAAATTGTCCTCATTGGTATTATTCAAAAGAGTAGTAAGATCATTATTAATATCTGACAAAGCCGCTCTCAATGAGTTAAAATTTTCTTTGGTGTCAATAATTGCGAGGGTATATTGTCCATGTGCAGAATAACTTCTTCACCATCGGTAAGCAGCAATATTGTACAGACAAGAAAATCTGATACTCTTGACACCTTTGCCCCCAACTGAACTATCTGGTCAGAGCTAGCATTCTTTCCAACTATAAATGGTTGTGACAGACTTGTTCGTAATTAACAGTAATTACACAACTTGCGGTTTTCAACTTCCGGGCACATCAACAAAAAAGACAATAATGGTTTACTGCTTTGCGATCGGGTGTTCACATCGAACTAGGGTAAAGCAGGCGTGCAAGCTGTTTAGATTCCCTAAAGATGCAAGGATAGGAAGAAATGGATTGATAATGCCGGTAAGTGTCTGATATTTTAATAAGATCGTAAAATGTTATGTAAACACGGTCACACAGCCATAGCCTACATAATTCTCTGTCTAAATGCAGACTTAACGAATACGACGACGTCCGAGGGACAAAAACGCCACTATCTTTAAGATCAAGGCTGGTTTAATGTAACCACACGTATCATATTATCCAACCTGTAAATTTTATAGACAGTCATGTAGTTTTCAATTTCATCACATAGATCTATAAAGCATTTACATATATTCATGTTTCTTTATGTGGTATCAATAATTTTTCAATTATTCGTGTCAACCAAAATTATTTTTATTAATGGAAGATCAGAATCATATGCACAAGACATAAATATGTATCATATGCCAGAGAAGTACTCGTGTGAAGGGCAAGTTAGTCATTGATGAAAAACCTGGGCTTATAGGTCAAAGTGCCTCTCTCTGCGTACTGTAGGTTTGAATCCAAGCTGGGACAGACCCTGGTGTGAGAATGTTTGTAAGTTCACTAGCTGAAGCTTGGTGGTTTACTCCCAGGGGACCCCTCCCAGCACTTGGTTTTCCTCATGCATTTTGGACTTACATCCTCAATATAAATTGAAGAGTTAAATACAAGTATAAATAATACATGCAGTCTTTGTATCTCTTCTGGAATGCACAAACTGCACTTGGAGAGTGTTTTAGGTGCATGTTCATCATAGGCCAGCACACTGTAACCAACATTAGCTCTGTTATGTTGACTCATTGTGACATTGAGTGATTCAGTCAGTATTACTCTTTATGCCAGTCACGGAAGCATTATCTTGAATTCTTAAATTGCCAAAAGATTACTCCTTTGTAGCTGTTTTTGCTACCCTAGTATGTTAGTCATTATTGCAACACACACACAGCGAGAGACATTTTTGAACATGATACTTTGTGGTTCCTTTTACTTTACTTTCAGGGCTGATTTAGTTATTATTGCAAACAGCTGGTCTAGATGCATTCTTACTTTTGTTTCATAAATTTTAGTAGAATATCAACATTAAGCTAAGTTATTCTTTTATTTACACTCTATCTAGCTGGTCTGGATACAGTGATTTATTACTTTTTGTTTAATTTTAAATTTTATTAACCTTTCTGTATGAATTTCAGAAATACTTAAAGTTAATATTTCCAAGTGTTTTTTTTAATTATTGACTAGATGTACAGGCAGACTTAAAAGTCAATGTCGCTCTTGATAGCTCTTGTTTTATTAATTTCGACAAAATGGCTGATAAGTATGAAATGTTGGACTAAGAGCTGTTTTTGGTCTGCTTTGTTACTCTGGTTTGAATTTTCAATAACACTACACTTAAAAAAATTTCCTCTACACAAAGATACAATCATTACCCATTATGCAAACTAACAATTGAGTTATGGATGGAAATAATAACCAACGTTCGCCCCGAAATTCCCAAATTCTACTAAAAATACTTTATACTCGATTTTTACAAACGATGACTGAATTTATCACGTAGATAAATTATATTATTTTGTAGCATATAAAATTGCATGTAACCACGATTCCTTGATCAGTGCAAAAGAGGCTGGGCGGAAGCGGATCTTATTAAAGTTTCATGCGCCAAATAAGATCTAATTATAAACCATTGGACATTGCCAAAATATGTCCTACTTAAATAACAGGGTTTTCCCAATAGATGGAAAACCCCTTTATATATTAATTTATTTTTGAACTGTTGCACTGAAGGAAGTTTGCAACTGAAAAACATGTACTTTGTAATAGCTAACAAAACCAAAACACATGAGTAATAAAAAAAAAAAAAATTCAAACAGTCTCGCTTGAAATCCTATTTTAAGTTTTCCTTGAAATTTGATGTCAAAAAAACAAAACATTAGTCACGTCTGATGACATCACTTGATACAATTTCCAATCACACCAATTTTTCTTATACCTACAAATCCTAGAATTCCATGCTGGTCACATGAGACTTGCAGACTATTTTGCATGTCAAATGCAAGTTCTTATGATATATTATCATCCTTGATATTAGTAGGAATGTATAAAAAATGTTTTTATTTCCTTGAATAGAGAAACTTTTTCATATTCATTACAAAAAGTAAACAAATTCAATGTAAATAACTTAATACTGTAAAATCATTAATATTCATGGGGTTAACATTTTCGGAGTTGGTTGATCACATATAGTTTTTTGAGAAAATTTAGTGAAAGTGTTTCTGTATGGGAAATCCCCTTTTATGGAAATGTTCATTGACATTAAATTTTTGGTATTTTTTACCCATAAA
Source organism: Anadara kagoshimensis (assembly GCA_021292105.1). NCBI lineage: Eukaryota > Metazoa > Mollusca > Bivalvia > Arcoida > Arcidae > Anadara > Anadara kagoshimensis. Next base: position 22,319,029 of record CM037873.1, read on the forward strand.
AAGAGTGAAAATAAATTTTTACCCATGAAAATTGATGACATTACAGCAAATTAATTTAAATAAAAATACACAACAACAACAAAACTACAAAAATTGAACTGTAACAATTTGGCAACCTGTAAACCGCCCTAACTGTCCAAGCTGCTGCTATAAACATGACCTGTCGTCATCACTGACATCTCTCTTGAGTGCTCTAGCAATTACACAGAAATATATTAATGCTGAAAATAATGTAAAGCAGCTCCACCTTTCATTTTTGAAAAATTAATTATAAAAATTTATTAGGAAAGAAATGTTTTACAAAAATAATTTAAAATAGGTATTAATTTAAAAATTTTGTTTTGGGGGGTAAAGATCAACCATGGGTGACAGTGGTACTGATTTTGGATGTTTTAACCAACTGCATTTAACATCGGTCTTGCTAGCTCTTTTATATCTAAAAGTCAAAATGGAGGTATTTATTATATAATAATCAGAGGTGCTAACTGCTACGGATTCTCCGTATTTGTTACGGATTTACACTTAAAAATACGCTGTTACGGTTAAATACGTCCCGAGTACGGATATCTATGAATTCCGGAATTAGAGTCGGTTCGTTACCATTATTTCCGGATTCAAGAGTCGGTTCGTTACCATTAATGCTTTTATCGACACCCGGAAATGGAATCGGGCATGCGTGCGTCAATCATAACAAAAATGACTGATCAACGTGATGAATCTCCTCCGAGAAAACGAGCAAAGAGAGCTCAGTTGTATCGTTCTGAATACAAACAATTGTGGCCATGTATCGATCCATCGAAACGTGAAGGATATGTTTACTGTACCGTGTGCAAGAAGGAATTTTCAAACTAAGCTAAATATAACAGTATTTGTAGTAAGTATTATTAATTTTCTTAGTGTTTTGTACGGTAAAATTTTGACTACTGACAGATGTACGAAAATACTGACAAACAACTCAGAAAATACTGAGACGCTTTGAAAAGGGTTGGCACCTCTGTATATATACATACATGTATTTTATGAGTGTGTAAATGCTTTGAAATATGAACAATTATGTCTTATTTTTCTTTAAAGAGTTACATGTATATAACAACTGGCCCCGGGATCACGAACAATACTTAAGCTAGTTTTTAGACTTAAATCTAGTTTTTTCTTAACTCTTGGTTATTCTTGAGAGTTAAGAAAAATCTTAAAAAGTAAATGGATCACGAAACAAACTTAACTTATTTTTTTACTTAAATCTAAGTTTGAACTTAACTTTTCTAAGACAAGTACCTGGCAGTCCTAAATATTTAAGTCTGACTCAAATGGCGGCCGTTCTTCGTTTATTAGAACGCCTCGAAGACATGGAACGTCATAGGAACGTTCGTAGAGTTTTTGTAGATCGACAAAACCCTTTAGAATGTTTAAGGGGACGAGGAGATTAAATAAAATTGTTTTTGTCATTTATTATTCGTCAAAAATGTACATATTGTGGAATTAGATATCCAAATGTTGTAATTTCATATGTTGTATAATTTAGATAGTGTTTGAAAATGTGTTTTTACTTGGGTATCTAATGTGAAAAAACTTTTGTATTATTATGGGTTTCATTATGAGTGGGGTTTTCAAGGTGTAGGCAATGTGAAATTATTTTTTATGTGTTTATTCAGAGAGTGAAAGATAATTATGTTCAATAGTGGGATGCTTCATTAAGAGACTATAGTAAATTAGACTTTTACAGAAGATTTAAGACTGTATACTTCATGTACTTTATGAATAAACAATAATTATAATGGTTTTCTGAAGTCATCTGTGTTTACATCAAATGTATTTTGCCACTTTTTCATACTAAAGGAAGGCTGCTAAGTTAAAAACTAAAATTAAGTAAATTTAGATAATATTCCTAAGTTAAGTTTACTCTTTTATAAAATATTACCTGAGGTATCTATACCTCCAACAATACCCTCTAGTCCAGGTGTCCCTTCCAGTTGTCAATCATGACCTGGACAGCTGGACTGGGCATTGCTATAGGACCACCTCCAGTCTTTGGATACTTAAATTCACTCACTTTGGATTTGGCTGAAATGCAAGTTTTAAACTATATTTACTTGAAAATTGAATCATATTGTAATTTAAAATTCAGATGTATTTTTTTCTTAAAATACCAAAATGAACATGTTGAACTCCATATTGGAGTAATTGTACAAATGATTAAAACAGTTAAATAAGCCAGTTTTGAGATTTATATATTATTTATCTATAATATTGAAATACAGGTCCAACAAGAAAGTTTGGACACCCCTTCTATAACCTTTGTAAAAGAGCAATGTTGATGGTCTTAGTACTTGGTGTTTTGTTAACTTATATTTGTTAAAAGACTATTTTTATATACTACCTAGAATGTTATTTAAATGACATAATTGATAAAAGTTTCAATTTAAGTTTTTAGTGAACAGTGAGTGATAAAAAAATTAAAATATTTGGGGAAAAATTCCATTTCTTCAAATATGGACTTAATAAATAGAAATACCGGAAACGACTTTAAACGCTTAATTCAAAGTGGTTATTAAGCACTTTTAAGAAAAATATGTCATTTTATCTGTTTAAATTCCTTTTGTATGGAAAATACTATAATATATAGAAATAAGGTAAAACTGGATTTTTGGTTAGTGTATTTAACGATCATTCATTTTTCGTATAACGTCCATTTCCTACTGCAAAAAGATGTTTTATAGTATTATTTGACTTAGAAAAAACATTTTTATTTATGTTGTGGAACAGATGCTTTGTTCTCACTGTTTAAAATCATTTTTGCCAAAGGACACCCGTTTTTGTGTCTGGAATATATAAAGGGAGATAACAGTCTTTTGCAATTTTATTGTGTCCAAGTTACATCGATTAGATCTAGTGGTATGTCACATGTAACAAACTATTAAACAAATCACTGATAAAGCATGTCAAAGCTTGTTATAACAAACAAATTTATGGCTAGCTATGAATCACTTTCATGGGGTGCCCAAACTTTCTTGTTGGACCTGTAGGTCCATAGCGTCAATTTCTTTAAAAATCAGCAATTCCATAAATTTCATAATTTTCATTATTAAAAAAATGGACAATTGTGCTTCCCTTTTGAATGACCATTCATTATTGTTGTATCAGATATGTAGTTTTGATTGATTACATATTCCTCAGATGGATTGAAAAAGGAAACATGGATGATTTAGCCATTAATTTAATAGGTCATTACTAATTATATTGATGTATTTTTCACCTTTTTGCTTTAAATTAGCATGCTTTTCCTTAAGCTGCTCTGTGGTTCTTCTTGAACTGGCTGATCTTCTAAAATATAGATTATAGAGCATTTAGGCTAAAACCTTGAATCAAGTTTGTAGATAATAATGTACAGTTAACCTTGTCTGAAAAACCAATTTGAATAATTAAAGTCATCTGTTTAAATAATTATGCAAGAGAATAATACTGTGTATATGTAGTTTTTATTGCATTTAATAATCAAATGTGTTCAGTATTCATTCAGATTTATTTTGAAAATCAAATATTGTGTATAAGTGTGTTCAGTTTAATTTCCATTCACTATTTAAATTTATTTTGTGTGTGTGGTGTGGGTGGGTTGGTGTGTGTTCACATTCAGTATTTGGATTATTGCTAAAATTTGGCTTATGCTAATTTTTTACCATGTTATCAGATGGTTAAGGAATGATGCTAATATTGTAAAATAAAAGATCAAATCTAAAGATGTCAAGTTATATTTATAGTCCAATTTATAATCAAACTAGTAAAATAGGCATTATCTAGAGGGATGGAATTTTTTTCTACTACCTTCAATATTCAGAGCATGTTTGTATGTTGTATGGCAATAAATTAATGCCAACCAGACCATGTAGATTTAGTCTATGCATTGATCACAATGTCCAACTTTTAACACAAACATTTTATAATTACAAGAATAAACTTTAACATAAAGTGTAACATATTACAATCAGCAGTTTTCTTTCATATTAAGTGGGTTTTTTTCAATTTATGCATATTCCTTAGATTTGTTTGATAATTTATTATTTAACAGAAAAGGAAAACAACAATTTCAATAAATGACACATGCTTTGCTGGTTCGGCTTTATATGTTGACATATACTTCTGTGAGGATTTGATATATTTATAGCTCGTTTGGCTATATTTATATCGACAGGTACATGTGTGTGGATTTGATATATCAATAGCTGGTTTGGCTATATACATTAATATATTTATAGCTGGTTTGGCTATATATATGGACAAGTACATCTGTGTGGATTTAATATATTTATAGCTGGTTTGGCTATATGCATCTGTGTGGATTTAATATATATATATAGCTGGTTTGGCTATACCCGTATATAGAAAGAAAACAGAAATACTGTGGCTACTTAGCTTATAAGTTTCTCTGGCAATGTAAGAACACAATAATCTTGCAAAAATGTTTCATATTTGCATATTGGTGACTGCTTACTTGGGAACGTAGAGAGAGAGGGAGAGATTCAACTGAATAATTATTTCTTACGAATTCAAGATAGTTGTAATCTCGTCCCAAGCAGCCTGTTTCAGTGGACTGCTTGAACAAGGCAGACCCCGAGGGGCCAGAAAAGCTTCCAAACAACACTTTTGACCGCTTCTCAACTTCTTCTAAAAGAAGAAGTTCTTCCTCCTTGGACCAGTTTGCCTCTCTGTCCCTTTTCTTTACTTTTAGCGTTTCACTGCTCATACCGGCAATTGTTTCCATTTTAATTTATAAAAGAAGAAAAATGCAGACGACCGGGTCGCGATATAAACATATAAAATTATCGCAATAAATGCAAGACCGTCCTTGTAAAACATTTCGGAGATAACAAGATACAAGAGACTACTTTATTCAACACATTTTTATCTCATTTTTGTGCGTATTCACAGAAATACAGCAAAAATCTAGTAGAAGTATGACGTGAACATGTACGAAACCGCGAATGTGTACATTGAAAACCATTACATTTACACCTTCAACGAATAAGAGTTCCAGTGGGCCGCTTGTATGTTTACAAATATTCCGCCAAATGCCTTGCGGTTTCCATGACAGAGTTAAGCAAAAAATCTTAATCGGATAAGTTTGGACTAAGCTAAGTTTGAGTTAAGTTTTTTTCGTGATCCACTTTTCTTTGACTTTACTTAGTTAAGTCAAAACTTATTTTTTGAAAATAAGTTTTTCCTTAAGTTAAGTATTGTTCGTGATCCCGGGGTCTGATTAAATATTAATCACTGTCACCAAAGGACACTTTATTTGCTTATTCTTATAGTATCATCTATTAGCAGAGGTCATGGGTTCAAATCCCAGATGGTTTATATACAAGTCTGGTTTTTTAATTGGCATCTAGTTGAGCCTCTGTAAGTATAATATGACTTGGTTTTGGTATGCTTGATTGTGATGTATTGACCATTTAATATTCTACTTAAAATGTGCTTGAACAAGGCACAACATAAAACATGTGTCTTAATTTATTTAATTACTTTTTATTTAATGCTTCTAAAATCTGGTTTTGCCTTTCAAATCCGATTTGTTACTTGGATTAATCGGTTTTCGTATTTTAAATTACATTTTAAGGTGTCTTCCATTTTAAGTGAAATTATTCACTTGTATGTTGTGGGCCTTTTCTTCTATGTATTTTGCGACAAATTTTGATGAAAATCTTGAAATTGAATATGGCCTAACATACAAATGTACAAGAATCGAAAGACGTTAGATATGATAAAATCGCATTTTACAGTACCGATTTTATCGCTTATTTTTAACATTTTGACACAACATTGGAAAACTGCCAGGATGTTTTGCATTTTAATCTATCATGTGCCACAATGAAAGATAGAATGAGTATTTTTGTGTTGTTTTTGCCACAGAATGCTTCAAAATCGGGAACTTTTAGGTTTTTTTCTTAAAATTTAACATTTGCAGAGAGTTTTCTTCAAAAATTGTTTTTCAGTAACTAGGGACATTTTTCTACAAGAATAAACCTTCAAATCTTTTGGCCTCGTTCACCCGAATTTAGTTCATGATCTCTTGGACTAAGAGTATTACCGTCCATATTTCTTAGGCTGAAAATTGAGAGCACGTACAGACCATCAAGCTCTGGTGTGGTTGTACAGTCTCAAAGAGCCTAAGGGACGAGCTGCTTGATGGATTGAGATTTTGTCAGATTATGATTTTTCAATTAATTACAAGGCAGGGAAGAAACACAGCAATGCAGATTTTCTATCTAGATGTGAAAACCCACGTGATTGTGAATGTTTTGAACCTTTGAAGTGCGGTCCATGCAAGGAGTGTACCAAAAAAAATCTCGAGAAGGTGAGCAGTTACCACGAGAAAATGCCAACTATTTTGAACAGAGACCAAAACAAGGAAGTCCAAGGAGATGAAAATGGTGAACATGAACATGAACCAAGCGAACAAGAAAGAGAACAAGAGATGGGTGACTAGAATCAGGAAAATGGTCTTACAGTCCATGAAACCAATGGTGTCAATTTATCAACCAGAAGTGTTGTGACCAGGACAAAGAAGAACACTGATTCCCATAATTCACACACGATAATATCCACTAATGTTCGAATAGATGGCAATTTTATAAACCTGCAGCTACAACAAAGAAAAGATCCAGACCTAGAGCAAGTATATATGTGGTTGTTGAAGAAAGAACGTCTAACCTATAGAGGAGTTTTAAAGTTAAAGCCAGCAGTATGTCACTACTGGCATTCTTGGAGTTCCCTAGTTTTGAAAGATGGTGTTATACATCGGAAGTTTTACAAGAAAGATAGAACTGGTGATTATTTGCCTGGTGCCACATCATTTAAAGAATGAGATAATGAAGCAGATGCATGATGGTGTATTAGGTGGACATCTGGGAAGAAAGAACACAAAAGCAAAGTTCTTCAGAAGTATTACGGTAACAATGCAGGGAAGACATATACTTGTGAATTAAGAGTTGTGACAACTCTGTTGTAAATAAGACTCCTGCCAAAAATCCAAAATCACACCTAGGGGAGATGCGAGTTGGTGCACCACTTGACCGTTTAAGGGTAGACATTCTAAGTCCTCTGCTGTTAACTCCAAGAAACAATAGATATATATAAATTGCCACTGATTATTTTACGAAATGGATTGGACTGCCAGTGCCAGACCAAACAGCAGTCACATGTGCTTATGCTATTAAGAAGCAAGTTGTTTGTCAATTTGGTTGTCCATTATTGATCCATAAAGATCAAGGAAGAAATTTTGAGCTTGATGTTTATTAAACAATTGTGTCGATTACTAGAAATAAAGAAGACTCGAACCACGGCAAAAAATCCAAAGTGCAATGGAACGGTTCAATAGAACTTTGTTGCGAATGATAAAAGCCTATTTAAAGGGAGAACAGTTAGATTGGGACTTAAGCCTAACAATGTTAGCAGCAGGTTATAGAACTTCACCAAATGCCTCGACTGGACTTGCACCAAATCTTCTAATGCTTGGCAAAGAAGTAAGATTGCCAGCTTAGTTAAAGTGTAAGTACAATGAAAAACGATATTAACATATTTTAATAAACTCCTTTCCCCGAGACGAACGCCGTATTTCTTTCAAAAATCGAATCACTAATTACGGAGAAATTTTGCACACCTGAATGGAAACTTTAATTTCTCTCTGATGACTCGTGACGTCACAAGTGTGACAGCCAATGTTTGCAGACATGCGCATAAGCACCCACTTGTTTACAACATAAACAAGTATGGCGCCCGCCGAAACTTAAAAATGTTCCGTCAAACCGCATTAACTGAGGACAACTTTACATAGGTTTAGTAAGAAGAAGACGAATAAATCGCAAGTGATCTGTTCATGCATTATGATGAGGTTTGGTGGTTGAATTAGCCTGTAAACAGCCACAATCGTTCCATAACACATGCACATGACCCCTCCTCCCTGTTCTTGATGTTGAGTTCATAGCGAAATTTAATCACGACTGACCTAATAATCCTTAAATCCTTTTCTAACAAAACAATCGTTGCAGTATAACGTGTATGTTGCGATATAGCTACCTGTTTGTCGGTCACTTCCAAGACCAGGGTTGGGCGAGCCTCAAAATGCAATAGGGAAAGAAAAATACAGCGACCAAACCGAGACTCGAACCCAAGACCTTCCCAACAATACTAGCGGGATATACTACGTCGTAACTACCGGGTTCGGTCAACCATACTTGCTTTTCAGGATGGGGAGGGAGTAGGGTCACAAATGTAAGTACTGGTTACAAAATGGCCTACATCATAGCTAGAATGTGCAAGGGGATGGTTGAATGCAAGCTACATCACACCAGAATCTTTTTCTTGTTGATGGAAACACAAGTTCATGGTGTGTGAAATTCATGTGTTTCTAAACACCTTATTTATTTAGTCAACCTTAAATTATCCACAGAAAAAGGAAGCTGCAACTTTCCTGTGTGCCTGCTCCTGCAGCTTTGAGAAATTCATTTGACTGCATCTGGAAGTCATAGACTCCTACTGGTTGTGTTAGTTCAGGTATAATGGACAGAGTGGTAACTGGCTTCAGTGCAAAGATAATGTGGTAATATGGCAGCAACCTATACAAATGTTGTAAGCTATCAATTAAAGTCACTCTTATATATGCTTGCACGAAGTACCTACATGCACAGAGCCAAGCATCTATGGAATCATTTTGTACATATCAAAGTAACGCCATAGATACCTCTTTCTAAATATAAGTGTTGGAGTAAAGTTTACATCCAACCAAAATTATTACTTATATGAAGGTGGACATCTGTGGAATGTTGGAGGGATCTGGACTAGAGTGTCTGGAGAAAACCACTGACATCAACAAACAGATTGACAATTTTTCACACTAGGATAAGTCCCAAGTGGCATCTTCCTAAATATATGTGTTGGAGTACACCCAATCAAAATCAAATCATTTTACTTATATCAAGTGATGATTTCAAAATGTAGAGGAATCTGGAGTGTCTAGAGATAACCACTGACATAAACAGACAGATTGACAAATTTTTTTACACTAGGATCAGTCCCAAGTGGGATTCAAGCCTTGAAATTAAGGTGTAATAGAGACCAATGTGCCACCAACCCCCTTGGAATAGGTCTACACATTTCAAACTGGTCATTTCATTATAGGCAGAAAATCTCCACAAAATTACATTATCAAAATATCATGTTTGTAAATCTGAGTTTTTTGTAAATCTACGTCATAGGGAACAAACACTAACGTACAAAGTATATAAATGTTTATTTAACATATATAAAAATAAACATTAACTAATTGCCATATTCTCACACACTCGTTCACTCACCTATACTTCTCACATACACACTTATACATACAATCTGAACAAGCTGAAAACGTCACAGACCATACGTCATCATGACGTATGGCTGTCTGTCTAAGTATGACGTCAGCATTTGTTCCCATGACTGCTAGTTGTTTTAGGTAAAATATTGTTTTTTAACTTGAAAATATATTTTTCACAGATTTTTATATTTTTTCTCAAATTAAAAATAAATTCCATGAAAACTGGTTTTAAAAAAATGACATGAAAATTTAGATCATAATTACCATTTCAAAATACTGCAAAACCTCTGCTATATTGGCAATATGGATGGAATTTGACTATAAAATTGTATAGTTATTTATGGATAGCTGTGTAGATGAAGTTAGCCAGTACCAATATTGTGGGTATCTGTTACATGTACTTGTGGCAGTGAACCTGTGCCATAAAATCTGATTAACCCCCCCCCATTCCAATCAGATAGTTTTTGAGTAAGATCTATGAAAAACTCTTGAGTACTGGTAGTAAAAACAAACTATTTCTCAACAATAATTTTAATACATGTATGATACATAAACAAATTCATGTAATGGAAATACCTTGCTACTCTTCAATTAGACAAATTTGTGCTAACATATAATTTATCTTTTTTGCATTTTGGTAAAGTTATTGAACAATCTGGTCAAGTCGTTGCAAAACTGTAGTTGAGAATCTAGACCTTGCACTTGATGTTCAGCTGTCGTCTCATGTCCAGTATGTCATCTTTAAATGCTAAGCTGTGTATATTGAAGTAATTAAACCACTACAAAAAATTTAAATAATTAAATGCATGCTGACTAGTACAAAATGAAATATTATACATAGTTTCTTTTCCTTTAAACTTGTCTCTGATATTTCACTTCCTCTCTGAATTTTGAATTCTCTATCAATATCAGGTTGAATCTGTATTGCAATGAATGTGTACCTATCAAAATATAAATGAATACACTGTATTTTCTATTGAACTTGATCATACAAATCACACAATAGCCAAAATAAAAAAAATTGTCATGAATGTAAGATAATAATCATACAATATATTAAGTTTACTTCACATAACTAGAGCAGCTCTTTAGATAGCCCCCCCCCCCCTTGCTAGTTGTCATTTTTAAGATTTATTCCTTGTTCTATTCACCTTAATTTGGTATGCAACAGATTGTCTCATGTTGTTTTCATATGTTGCAAGTTTCATTAAAATTGATCCATAGACATAGAAGATATGGAGTGTACATTATATTTGGACAGATGGACAGGGCGATTCCCATATACCCCAGTGGGCCCCAACTTTGTTTGCACTGAGTATAAATATACAACTCTGAATTATTCAATATAATGAAAAATAGAACTTGGCCATATTTGGCCTGTGAGACCTATGGATATACAGAGGTTCAAAATTGTCTTGGTCTGGGATATATTGGGTGTTGGGACCCTTGAAAAGTTAAAAGTTAAAACTTGAAAAGTCTGATGGACCCAAATTTTTTCTCTTAACAAGAAAATACTACTTTTTTTTAAATGATTACATATTTTCAAATGTTAACTCAATTGCACATGGAACTTTCAGTGATATTTGTCTTTCAAAAAATTATGTTGAACCCATGAAAAAAGGCAAAAGGTCCTGGACCTTTAATTAAAAAAATATGTTTTGAAATTTTGAACCACTTATTTATATATATTAAACAAGAGTCACATATGCCTTAACTAACACTCACCTGAGGATATGTCCCAAATCTACTGAAGAAGTTAAATAAACAATAACATTAATTACAAGGACAGTCAAAATATTGTCAATTTTGAACCCCACTGTTATCATGACAGATCAATGTAAATCCCATCATGTGACTGCTATACTGTATTTGTTAAGCCTTCATTATCTTTTTATGCAATTTGTTTTATCTGAAAAGAGAAATATTTTAAGTATTAAAAGAGGCTTCATTGAAAACAATGAAATACTTAACCATTAATTTCTGCTATATCATAATTATGTATACCAAGTTATTTAAAGTGCAATGAATTTTGATTGTTTGAAAACATTTTTTTTACATTTAAATCTAACCCAACATAATTAGACACATAATTGGTACCTGGGGTAGGACATGCTATCAAGAGTGTATGGTAGGGTAAAACAGATAGACACAACAGCAGATTAACCATATACATGTGTAATAAGTTTTTCTGGAAAGAAAGTTGAACAATGTCATATTTACCAGAGAACAAGATGGTCATTAGACTGTCTTGACCACAAATTGGATAACAGCTATTATCCAGTCAGGATTAAAACAAGTGATTTGCATACACACATGAGCTTGGGTATTCACAGATGATGGATATTTCAATTCATCTGCCTGATACAAAATTGTACATCCTCCCCACTGTATTCCTATTAAACAGCACAAACTGATTAATGATTGATATGTTGAATGTTTTCCTTAGATACCCATGTAACAGAAAAGAATAATCAATACATTTTTTTTCAATTTACAATAAATATAATCCTGAGTGGTGATGTTTTAAAACTAGACTTTAACAGATTAATAATTATTATTATTTTTATTATTAAGAAATGGTGTTTTGACATGTTGAAACTGACACTAGCTGATCAGCTCAAGTTGTGAAAGTAAGGATTATGGGGTTCAAACCTAAGGCAAGTAGCCAACCAGTAACTTCATATCGCACTATATTATATTTTTAACAAGCAGTGCCAAGATAGTGGTTATAACAACCTATGGAAATGTAAACCTAAAACCCCAAAATGCATTGGAATTTGTACCCGTATAAGGCAAAATAATAGGATTGTCAGCTGGTCATTTTCATGATTGTGGTATGTGGAACCTGTAGCCTGTACTAAAACGTGCATGTGGTGTGGTTGTGACACATAGACACCTACTTTCATTAAACATTGACCCTCAAAAGGAAATAAAAAAATGACAATACACTGTTTATCTACTGTAAAAAAAAAATGAGACAATAGTTCGTAAAAATTACAATATACACTACCATGTACAGCATGAACCCTGTCAAACAGTTTCTTCTGATGAATCTGATACATTTTCTCACAGTTTCGTATGGCTCGTAAAATTTACTGAATGTTCTGTCATGTTTACACCTTGAAGGCTGTCAGTATTTTGTATTCCTGTAAATTCCACCGTTGATCGGAGAGCTGAAGCGCACCTTTCAGTCGTTGTAACCCAGGCAGTTGTTAGTGCATCACGCGCACTTTCGCGCTACATGTACTTATTGATGACGTCACAAGTGTGATCGTCGAAAACCGGAAGTTGCCTGTACAGGCTTGATTACAAATTTTTCCAGGTGCAAAATTGGAGGTTTCACCACGTATATCTCGAAAAGGAGACCATGTACGATCACGGGGTTTTCGACATTGTTTTAATTACGGCATTTACTATTTATACTCAAATTATCGAAAATCGTTTAACTTTCACTTTAATGTTTGGTAGCAGTACGTTAAACTTAGAATAGATCACAACCAATGGTGAATAAACAAACTAAAGTCCAGGCTCCAAAAAGCTCATAAGTAGCTAGAAAATACCTAGAACCAATTCAAAAAGACAGAAAGATATGTATGACGCTTTTACGTACCAATACAAGAAGGGTGGTGATGATTGGTGTTTAAATGAATCCAGGAAAACTGGTATTTCACCTAAATTACAGCCAGCTTATTATGGGTCATGTGTTATTATTGGAAAAATTGATGACCTACGATTTAAAATACAATCACAGAAAAACAGGCACCTATTGTGGTAAACCATAAAAGTTAAAATTTTATTTATGTAACTTCTGTAGCATTTAATGTAAAAATACCACCAGGAGATGTATTTTAAAAAAACTTGTACCTAAAAATTGTGCAAACTGGAGTACAAGTACTAGCCTTTATGGATACAGACTGACTGGAAGGTTGTTCAATCGTTGCATATAACTTAATGGTCTTTATAATTTTTACTACTTGTACATGAGGCCACAGAATGTCCATTAAATATTAAGAGAGGGCAGGACTATAGATGTAATATTTGTGAATTTGTGAAGTTTACGTTGGAGAACGAAGGATGAGGATGGTGACGCTTATATATGTATATATATATATATATATATATATATATATATATATATATATATATATATATATATATATATGTACTCATATTGAAGCCTCTAAAGTGCCATATACTTGTAATGTCTGTTCTTTCAAATGTGCTACAGAACAAATTAAAAAGACATGCAAGATAATACAAAGCTAAAGATCACCAACAAGTGAAAGAAGCAGGAGTGTAGGATAAACAACATTATGTCAAAAGTGAAGAACCTCTGGTTTTGGTAGAAGGTAAACAACTAACAAAATCATCCAATCAAGAGTCCGAAAATTTTGGCAAGCACGGCAAAGAAAAGCTAACACTTTTATTAACATTCCAACAGTAGACATTTCAGCTAGATTACCACTTACTTTGACACCATTGTCATCACAGATAGCAGACACCCCTGATTTTAATCCTACTTTGGCCAACAATGATCTATTTTCAACATTATCAACAGCAACAAAAAACTAATCTACAAAACACCAACTTCATCCAGCCAAATTCATCAGCAAACTCCATAACAGAATCTAAAGATCCATTAACCTTATTACCAAATTCTCTTGATTTCCTAGATTATACATACCCCCTTTATTATACCATACTAAATAGTATTAAATTATTTACATAGTGTAGATAGCAAATACAGTACTATATTGTTAAAAATTATAGATTCAAAAAGTACAAGTTGAAATTTCTTGTACATTTGAATATATATAAGTTTTCATAACGCTCGCTTTAATGGAACAAGACATAACCCATATATTATATTTTAATTCTAGTTGTTGCAATGGCTTACTAATGAAGCCTATGCTGACTGTACTTGGAGGTCATGTTGTTTTGAAATAGTGTTGTGAGAACACTAACACCTTTAAGTGGGGGCAAATGAAGTAAATGGCACCACCCTTTGTTGTTATGTGACAATTCTTTCAAATATCTTGTTATACTTTATATATAATTATATCAGTTTTTAAAGCTGTTTTTCAACACTGTTTTAATCCCGTTTATAACAGTATTATAGTTTGAGTCCGTTTTGGAGCTCTGGTTGCCAGGGAAGCCTGTTTTCCGTTGCCGTTGTCTTGTTGCTCCTTTTGGGTATAAAAAGGTCTGGAATTTCCAGCACAGGGCTCTCTCTCACTTACTGTTTAATATATTGGTTGATTGATTGTTGTCAGGCTGAAATTTATATTAAATCACATTATTGATAGAATATTTTAAAAGGTAGTTTTATGCACAGTTCCTCTATAATTGAGTGAAAATTGCCTAATTTATGTTTTTATTTTTAATTTCTGTTTTTGGCAAAAATTAGCATTAATGGCTGAGCATTGCCAGATTTATCTTAAATAAAAATGACACAGAAATAAGAAAAAAGTACCTATAAACTTCAAAACTTATAATAATTTACTTTCAATTGGAATTATTTTTCCAAATAAAGTAATTTTAGGGATATTCTGATATGATTCAGACTTCAGACTTATATTCTTTTTTAAATTACTTTAATATTCTTTACTTTAGACTTAGCCTAAAAGGACAGTTTGGCAAGTGTTTTATTTCACATGTTACGCCAGACTATTGTCTTACATTCAATACTTCTGGTGCTATTTTTTTATTTACTTGCTTATTTATCTATATGTATTTGTTTTAATTCCCTGATTTAAAGACAAAGTACGATTGCTATCATTACAAAGACTGTAGTTCATGTAATATAAGGTCAAACTATCTTTTGTTTTAGATAAAAAGACCTTCCAATATTGTGGAAACTTGAAATAAATAAAAATACAATATAAGTAATAATATCAAATAAATTGACTGTTATCTTAATTTAACTACAGTCCAACCTGACTTGAAGGTCACCTCTATATAAAGGTCACCTGTTTATAAAGGTCAGTAGAATTATATCCCAATTGTTCTTTATTCATTTTATTTGAACTTGTATACAAAGCCCACCTGCTCACAAAGGCTACTTTTAATGGTACCCTTGGGTGATCTTTGTAGACAAATTTGACTGTAGTTTGTCATAATTTTACTATAATATCCAAATTGCAAGACCAGGCATACAAGTAGCTCGAATAAAATGTACCGTTAGAGTTTAAGCCCCTGACAAGCTGAAGTAGTCTTACTGAACCGCTTGGTCATTACAAACACATTGATTAAATAGCACCAAATACAATTGCGTGCAACATCCAATATATTTTTACTTATTGATAAAATATATGAGGCGGCCATTCGCATAATGAAGAATTCAAACGTTTAACCTCTAAGTTAATAAGAAATGTTCAAAGTTATATCGGCTTTTTTCCATGCAACTGTAAATATGGATTTTGGAGTTAGCAATAATGTAAGGGAATAATTGATGCCATGGAGAGATCAGTCGATATTATATATTTTCTCTGAATACGTTAAAGGCCCTGGGCATGAAGCCATAACTGATCGTTCTTGCAATTACAAGATTTAATCCATTCGCCACATTCAGAAAAATACAACCTCGACATGCCAGACCAGTCTTCTGATAATGACAGTTCGGTCATGTCTTGTCTCGACATTCGAAAAATTGCCAGGCCATGTGCTATTTCCATCTGGCAGTTAACTTGAACTATATGCTCTGTCAATAGGATTTTGTGTGTGTACAATACTACGTTACGAAAACCGAAGAAATTGTTCTTAGAAAGACAGCATTTAATTTAATATCCTCTGTAGCAAAATATAATTTTATTCCCGGTATTTATTAAATAAGGTTATTGTGTTTAAACCATTTGTCATTGGACTTTCCGCTTTCATCCACCATTCCAGACCATTAAGTTTCGTCTGACTAACCGGCAAATTTGAACAATGAATATCAATAGCAAAGTCAGAATTGGGGATGAAGCTTAACTATTCTGAGTTAGGGCCTCAGCTCACTTCAGAAACGAAGTTGTAATAGTGATAAATAGCTAAAATGTGTAAAATTAAGGGGCCCAGAATTATTTTTAGTAGCCATTGTCTACTGGACCCCTGCTAATTTTCATCCCTGAGAATAGTAACAATTTAAATTGGCATGTGCCGCGGAATATGTAAAAGAATTAGAACTAGAAAAGTTGATATTTTTCTCCTTTGATGAACGATATCACCTTGGTCCGGTAGTTGGAATCTCAGCATAACCAAATGGTTAGTAAAAATTTAAAATGTTAAAAAACTTCAAAATATATGATATGACAATACAGTTTTGACTTTGACTGCTAAGGTTGAATTGCTAACATAATCTTTAAACAGAAATTCAAGCTATGATACAAGGTGATATATATAAATATATGCTACGTTTCAACTTAAATTGTGTCGTGTATCTTTTAAATTCCATTAATATTCATTGAATTTCAGAAAAAGATAGGATACTGCATTATTGTAATCATAATGATTGTTAGACTTGATTGTTTCCTGTTTGAACACTAAAGAATCAAAATCAATATCAAACCCATTAAATAAATGTAGGTTTAAGTTACATGTAGAATAAATTTTCCCATTTTCCCTTTTTTCATTGTGATTACTTATTTGCATTTCTGATCAGCACAGCTTGATAATTTCAAATCGACACGACACTTTTAAAGATTTTTTAAAAATAATTTTCACCACAATGGTCATTTGTTTATTTATTAAAATTATCCATCTCCTAACATCCTGAAAATGTTTCTTGAATATAGATGTTCAAAGACTGCCGATACAACGTAAAAGCTTGGGCGTTACATTGCAAACAAGAAATTTTACTTTTTACTGAGTTTTTGAAGTTGTTTTATCATCTTGTGACGTTATACACTGTGTAAATTGACAAACAAAACGATGTTAAATAAAATAAATGTTGTTAAGATATTGATCGTGTTTTCTTTTATATCCGATATATCAGTATTTAGCGATAAGATAAGAATGTATTATAAATGTAGTTGTCTTAGTGTAAAGTGCTCATCTCTTTTTCTCAAGAATATATCGAGAAATATATTTTAACTATAAACTTGTAACATTTTTGGTAGTGTTGGGAATATTTTGGAGATGGCAATGGTTTTCATTCTAGTTTATTTTTTCAATATGAATATATTGGTTGTTTTAAGTTCTAGACTAACAGGGTCTATATACAAAACATTAAACGATATTGGCAAACATGATTGTATCAGCGAATGTATTCACTCAACAACTTGTATGTCATTTAACTTTGACAAAATTCACTATAGATGTGAAATAAGTTTTCTGAACCAAAGTACCTCACCGGCAGAGAAGTTCCAAGTAAATGTTGATTATGTATATGGCGACAAACTGGATTTCCTGTCGGTAAGTTTCAATTTTTCTCATAATTTGTACAAATCTAACTCTTTGACATTATGCAATCAAAAACAAACATATTAATTCATGTCCAAATCACAATCCAGAAGCAAAGTAAAAACTTTAGAACTGAAAAGTTAGCTTAGACTACTTCGTTGTACAAAGTCTGTGTGGTGGGGAAGAGCTCTACCATAGCGTATTAATTGAGAAACAAATAAACAATGAGCAGGAAAAGCGAGTATATTGCTGCATATAAAAAATTGAAGTCATCATGTTTGTCATAAAGTTTCAAATGTAGCCTTTTGTGTGCGTCATAATTCAGGTATAAGTCTAAATATAAAGCAGAACTTGAGGAATCAGTCGTGTCTTTTATTTCAAGCTCACTAGGATAGATGACATTTACATAGTCGCCAAATTTAGGATTGTTAAGAGACAGAACGTCATCTATATATCAATGATTTGGCGAGTCTTCTCTCCAGATTTAACAAGGTTCTGCATAAATTCTGCTTCATAATGATAAAGAAACAAATCAGCAAGCAATGGTGCACAGTTTATTCCAATTTGTATACCGATCGTTTGCTGAAAAACTATATTACCAAACACAACGAATACGTTATCTATCAAAAACTCCAACATTTTGTTGATGGTATCTTTAGTATATTTTGTTTTGAATCAATATTATAATACTTGACAAAATATCAAGAATACCTGTTCAGGACCAGATATTTGCATCTTGGCTTACTGTTTTTGTAAAAGAATGACAAGTGAATAACTTCTCTAAGACGCGAGGGATAGTGGTGTATAGTGTATAAAAATCAAATTTTTTTTTTATACTTTTTACATCAGATAAAAAGTATTAGAAAGAAAATGTTCCAAGTAATTCTTAAGAATTTTAGTTACAAAAGTGTACCATCTCTTCATTTGCAATTCACAGTTTAAAGATTGATGAAACAGTATTGTTTTCCTATCCTTAAGTTCATTTTTTATTGAGTAGTGTTTCTTGTCTCGGTCAACATTTTTTCGCTTGTATTGAGTCAGTCAGTGCTCTTTGCTAGCGATCTGAGAAGTTTTGTCAAACTAGGACCAAAGTAAAATTCGAATTGTTTTCGCACAATATGATGTGTTATTATATAATTAATACATTCCATCTTTATGATTGGCTAAAATGGTAACACGTGACAATTGCATCTCAAATGATACACACAGATTTCTGAAAAATCAGGTGAATATCAAATTCGGTGTACGTCATCGATTTTAGTTGACATTATCACGTAAAATGATTACAATGTCTCCGAAGTGACACAGTGGCTGAATTATATAATAAAACAGTCATGGACTTTTAGTGGTTGCATATGGTGTGATATTTACCGTAAAAATAAATATTGACCGAGGTTGTCTATATGGTGAACATCACATCATATTCAACCACTAAAAAGTCCATAACTGTATAATATATAACAGCCCACTTTAAATATCTCACTCTGCCACCGAGCCCGTTACCCCGGGGAATAAATGATCTCAGATTCTTACGGGCGCCGATAATCACATTTTGTTAAGGAAACTGTCTTCTATTTGGGCTGTCTATTACGTAATTTTTAAGAATTGATACCAACTCATTTCTTACAACCAGTGGTTGGTAAATACATACAAATTCAAATATTTACCATGCAACGAAATCGTCATAAAGCCAATCATCTATATTTTACTATACTGTCAGGTCATAAAAATGCATAGCAATTTTTATTATTACTTTTTATGATGGTTAAACACATATCCCTCACTAAATGTATATTTTAAACAATTTTTAACTTGTTTTCTCAGATTACAGTTGTTATATTGGATTTGCTTCTTAATTCTAAGATATATGCTATTTAAAATTTAAAAATGCGTCAAACAACAAAATGGCTGCAAAATAAAAACAGGTGTAAATTCTAATCATTGTTATGTTTTACTGTATACAAGTTGCAACACAATTTCAAACTTATTGAAGACCAGATGACTAATTTTGCAGTTGGGCTATGTGTGTTAAATATATTGATATGCCATATCTAGATTACTGATATAAGCATAATTTCTTATTTCATTATTCTTTCGACTTAGGACACGTATGTAAACGCCTTCCCCAAATGCACATATATTAAACTTCAAGAAAGCTAATTCGTTTTCTACACCTGACAGGATAATTGGATACAAATGGCTTAATAACTGATAAAATTCTAACGTTCCATGTTAACATAATTTCGTTATTTATTGCAGAAGAAAGACGATGCTTGTAAAGACGTTAATTGCCCTTTCAAACAGAAATGTGTTAAATTACACACTGGAACTTCTAAGTGTGTTATTACAGGTAATCTTGACATTTTGTAATCTTTTTTAAAAACACTCTATCTCGACGTGAATTAGAAGTCTGAAAATTTAAAAAAAAAAATCCTAAGCAACGTTTCTTATCTACATTGCAAATAATTTTTGCACGAAGTTTAATTTTGCGAATTAAAACAATGCAAAAGTCAAATTTTTCTCAGTAAATTTATTCTGATTTATGTTATTTTTCGATTTCATAGTTTTAATTGTGAATATCAGGAGAAATTTACCTATTCTTGAAAAGATTTTTATTGTCCGAAATTAGATGCATGTGTACATGTAACAATAAACAATGTTAATACGTTTTTGTCCTTCTAGTTTCAACATCTTGAAATATTAGTATTTCAACAATTTTGGTTCAAGTTATATTAGTGAAGTATTTTATTTTATAAATGGTTGTCTAGTACTGCAAAATTAAAACGAGTTTAGCAATAATATACATATGAATTTCCCCTAATCATTCATACATGTTATGATAGGACTTCTTACGAAGATGGATGCAGCATTTTAGCTTACCTTCTCAAAGATCAAGTGAGCTTATGCGTATGTACGTGCGTGCGTCGTTAACACCTATTTTCGACTTCTCTGATGAAACTACCAGACAAATTTCAATGAAATTTGGTCAGAAGTATATATGCAATTCGATTGTTCGTGGTGTTGTCATGGCTTCATAACTAGGTCAAGGTGGCCAAGGGGTTCAAAAGTCTTTTCCGAAAGCGACAATTGGAGAAAAAATCTAATGTGATTTTTGGCTTCTCCAGGAACTTAAGCCTATAGTTGGTTTATTTCGTAAAATTCTGACAAAAAAGGTTACGCATTTTGAAATTAAATCGAAAAAAAGGTTCGAATTATTGTAACTTGCCTATTTGATCAGATAATCACACGGGGTTTACAGTTTTGACATATTCTTGTTATTACCTTAAAAATGGGATCAAGGTCAATAATAAAGGTCATGGCCTATTTTTTATCTGTCTTATTTTATTTTTTATCTAGAAAACTAAACTTGTATAGGCATGCATATTAGAACATTGTTGGTATTGATGTTACGCTTTTCGATATAAAGGCCATAGGTTCAAAGGTTAAGGTCACTAAAAATAACTGAAATGGTTAATTATCTTGAAAACTATAACTTTTTGTATAGGCATATATATTAGACCTGTAATAGCTATTGTTGCAACGGTCATTTTGATGTAAAGAAAAAGATAATGGGTTCAAAGGTCAAAGTCAAAGATGCAATACAATACAGAAAGCTAACTATTTAAAAACTACGTGCATAAACTTGTATATTAGAGTATTGTTGGTGTTGATTGTTCAGATGGGAAAGAATATTGAAATGGTTAAATATCTTGAAAACTATAAACTTTGTATGGGCATATATATTAGAATATTGTAGGTATTGACACATCAATGATTTTGATATATGGACGAAAGTCATGGGTTCAAAGGTCAAGGTCGCAGATGCAAAACAATACCGAAATGGTTATTAACTCGAAACCTATAAATTATTTATAAAGGCATGTAGATTGGAATGTTGTAGAGCTTTCAATTTTGACTATTTGTAAAGATTTTTACATTGGGGTTTCAGCTTTTGTGTTCTTAAAAATAATTCAGCTAGCCATTATTTATCAGGTGAGCGTATCAGGCCCAATAGGCCTCTTGTTTCCTTTGAGAGACACATGGTGTAGTGTCGTTTTAAGTTAAGTTGACACTATACTTTTTTATTGATCATTTTAGAATGTGGAGAACCACCTGTTATTTCAAATGGGTTTATATCTGGCAGTATAAGCATATCCCCAGTTGGTAAAACTTACAACTTTCAGTGTTTAAACGGATATCAAATATCTGGTAATTCTGCAGTCATTTGTAAAGCGAACGGTGATTGGTCAACTGTAAACGCGCAATGTATTGGTAAGTTGAATGCATTTGACAGTTACTTCCACCATCCAAGACCTACCCTCTTCGAGATAAATGAAATTATGTTGACTGGGATTATTATACTGACTTCAAGACATTGTTTGTGAAGCAATAAAAGCAATATCCTATCATGTTTCTAAACGCTATTTTTATCGGTTAAAAATGAATGATTACAGTACTAGCACGCTGGTTCACTTACAACACAGGCTTACAACAACGCACAACTCACATTTTTTAACCCATATCGGCAAGATGACCGATTCTAGTAATACAAAGGTTTCAATCACTCGGGTATCTCATCTCAGCACGGATTCTAGTTGCTAATTTGGCTTCCATGGCATAATAATTATGTCATAGTGTCCTGGCCTCGCTTCATGAAGAAAGTTCGCGTGTTATCCCTGATTTGCCAATAGGCTTTTACCTATCGTTTTCGTGTTGTTATTTGACATGGTCAATATGTTAATGTTTTATTACATGTAGTGCGTGGATATTATTGAGGATTATCCAAAATATTTTTCATACCTTTTTAAAGGAATTGATATATTTTATTTCAGTTGCCTGTGATACAAATAATGGGTACACATACAATGTGGCAAATAATATGTGCTTTAAGCTGTATTCTACAAGTAAGACTTGGATGTTGGCAAATAGTGCATGTGCAATAGAAGGTACAGTTCTGATCAAATTAGACACTGCAGCGAAAAGGGAGATTATAAAGGCTGCCATCTGTACGTATCTTTGATGATTAATAATAAAATAATGTGTTTTTTAAATATTAAGTAATATTTCATAAACCGTAAGTGTCGTTTGAATGTTTACAGAGGTGATTGATTTAGCAGTTTTTAAGCACAATTGCTATGTTATTTCCCTTTATACTATTCAGTCACAAATAGAGCTCCACTTTATGAATGTTTGGCTCAATTGAGTATAGCCACCGATTTTATGACAAGACTAAGCGTGTGTCTGAGATCGTCTATCTATGTTTAAGCTATGGAACTGGATGACATATTGACATTAAATTTCTTTTTGAAGGTCTTAAAGGACTAAATTAAAGTTTGTTTCAGGCGAACTGGTCTGACGTTGAAGATGATTGCCTTTACGATATCAATTTAAAGTTTGAGTCACTCTCGGCTTCTACGTGCTAATTTGCGCAAGTGCATCATTCAAAATTTTGTCATTATACAATATGGATTCTTGTTGGGCTGTGTCAAACTAAAATGTCATTGTGGACAAAAAAACATCCGATACCAAGGTACAATCTCGTAGACAATAGTCGATCCTGCTATTGGCATACAGCTGAATGATGTGCATGTATGGAACATAGCCTAAATTTTTTGTTTTGGTTATGTCTATTTCTAAAAAAACCCCATGCGAAAACTATATATGTTGTCGTAACCATGTATATATTTAATGCAGTAGTAATTATATATACAGACAATATTTATTAGCTATATCACTGCCCATGGCAATTCAATTATACCTTACCAAAATTTAAGTTACGCGGCTTGTAAATAATACATGCTACACACGAACATCAATGTTATAAAGATATATAACTATTTAATAATTGTTGCGTATCAAATTTTGAGCCTGGTATATCTATTATATTGTTGTCTATACGTAAATTAGAAAAATGTAAATTATATTCATTAACGGATTTATGTCAATTTTTAAGTTTATTTTGTGTCTTAAAATTTGTTAATAAATATAACCACTAAAATTTCAATATGGTAAAAATAAGTGCTAAATGTTCTAAGATGATGACATTTTTAGTATTTATAATCTCTTGGAATGAGGCCTTGATCAATTGCTTGCAAATGACCTTCATAATGATGCCAAGGTCAAAGCCCATGATCATGTAGTTTCGCTTTGCCTTATTTTTGTTCGGTTTTATTTACCAGTTTGAACACGCCAGTTTAGAAAAAGGCGTAATCTGTAATTACAATTTCTATTTTAGCTCTACATATCTCTGGAAAAATTCAGTAACACGTTTAGCGTATTTTGCCTTTGATAGTAAAATCATTTTTAAATTTACATAATTTTGTGGTATTCTTTTTAGCTACCTCCAGTACCTACTACCACATTGGTGCGATGGATATCGGACACCCGGGGACGTTCACTTGGATGGATGGGACCACTGTGACTGGCGTTCCGTGGGAAGGGACAGAACCTGATAGTTCAGCGACAGATAACGGCCTGGATGTAGTAATAAAGAATGGGTACCTTCTATTCTATGATGACCATGTCCACTCGTATCAAAATGGATACATTTGCGAAAAGATTTTGCCTTAAACGTGAATAAATACACCCATAATGAGATTTTTTTTCTAATCTCGGAATTTATTAAACAACTATTATATGCGACAGTTATTGCTTAAATCGTAAAAATAAAGCAAGCAGGTTAAGGATATTATTTTTGATTAATTGGAAAACCAAGCGACAATGTAAAAACAAGGCTGCTTTTCTCAATTATATGGTGTCTTGTTGTCCATAAAAACATGTTACCCACCTGAAGTGAATTCATAGCTGAATTGTAAAACAAATGGCTGATTTTATTTGAGCTGTTCAGTTACTTCACCATTCCGAAAGCTTTAACACATTAATGTATCTCATAGCAAGAGAATATACTCCACCTCGTGTCTTGTTAGCTTAGTAGAGGTATAAGTGTAAAAAGCCCAAAGATTATTACGTTAACCACAAGGAGTGACCTTCACGACCAGCTTTTTAATATGTTCAAATAAAACGGCTATAAACATTGCAATCTTTCAGAGTATTTTGAGCGAGTTCTCACTTTATACAGTGTAAAAATTCCTTGCTTGATGTTTTTAGATTGTAATTCTAAGTCAAATGTGGCTTGCAAAATGAGGAAGCAGTAATTCAAATTTTGAAGTATTATCATGTATAACACAAGTCAGGTTGGAACCAAAAAGTGATGAGAATCGGTTGCATTTTCATAATCAGAAGATGATTTCGATCGATTTTCCTATTTTAATCGGTTAATAAATTGAAGCGGAAATTACAAGGTAAATTAGATTAAATTCTAATTTTAGTTTGATAAAATCTGCAAGATACTTGTATCCCAGTTAAGACTAAAAATATCCTCCATTTTTCTGATCATTTACTCTTCCTTACATTTGTTTTAGTTTTTTTTCCAAGTACACTTATTTCAGCTACAATTTAATACTTATTTTATAAGAGACGTTCCATAAACGAACTTCAGTAAATAATCGAAATCAATCGATTATTAGATTTTAGAATCGATTATCGCTAATCGGTCGCTCAAACAATTAGATATCGATTAATCGGTCCAACACTACCTTCCACTCTCAAACAGAATAGATTGTTGACTAAGGGATCTTGCAAGCCTAGACTTATCAGGGCCCTCAAAAAAGTTTTATGACTGTCATCACTGTATTGTTTTATGTTCCTTTCACTTAATATTGATTACACAGGAGGCGGGTGTAGCTAGCTAACAGGAGGTGCTCAACCACCCTTCATGAAAACTCGGTCTCACTTCCCTGGTGGAAGTTCGCGTGTTTAACCTTACTTGTCAGTTTCAAAGTTTTTACTTTACTTCTGGATTGTGATTTGGACATGGATTAGTATGTTTGTTTTTCATTGGTATAACTGCTTCATTAATTGAATGGGGCAATATTGAACTGTGATATGATACACATTTTGTTTAATGAAACGGGTAGTTATTTATGCAATCCATAAATCAGTAGATTAAATTATTCACATGGTATTGTAAAAGGTGACTCAAGATGAGAAGACATTACAACGTGAAAATGTTGTCGTGGTATGGATTAGTATATTTACTATATTGGGTAATTGAATAGCCTTTTGTGTCCCTGAAAAGATCATACCAAAACCAGTTCTGTGTGACGGAACATGATTGAAAGCCGACGCAAGAACTCGGCGGTAGTTAACCATAGTCAGTTCCACTAGTATTTGGTAAGACAAAACAATGTGTTCCATTTCTTATTTGGGTGTGTTTGTGTATGTACACAATCAGCTGCAATAACCCAGTAATAAATTTGGGCATTTTCCGTGATAGGCAATGCCTTATTTCATATTATACATCTTAACAAATATAAAAAAAAGTCTTATAAGGGGTTGCCTTTGGGAAAATCGCTAAAATGTTACGTCGCTAAATAGGTTTTGGTATGGATTCAAGAAAAAAGAACATTATAGTTATAAATGCATTAAACAAATAAAATATGTACAATCAGCAAAAATATATGAAACCCAGCCTTAAAAGACTTATGAGACAATAACCTATATGCGATAAAAATATATACAATCATTTGATACCCGTAAAATTCACAAAAATGTGTTCCTGTGTTAAAACACATTTAAAACAGTCTTGAAAAATTTAAAACAAAAACCACAAGGTCATTACAAGACAGCAAAAAAAAATGATTTTGTTTCATGAATATCTTAAACTAAGAACATTATAAATATTCTGTGCAAAGCTTAAGGTTAAAACGGTCAAATCGTGTTCATTCATTGATTCTTTGTTATTTTAACCACTTGAACTTGTGCGGGTCTTGAAAATGATGGACAAAATAAAGCTATAAAATTCATTTTAACATCAAACTACATATGTTTTGAGAACAAAAATAAAAAAATGCCCCCAAAATACTGTTCTTTAGAGAAAATACGGGATATTGAACTTTGATAACTGAATTTACTAATTGTCAGATACGTTACACCAAAATATTCATTCCGCAAAAAGAAATCATTAATATGAAATTGGTAGCAATTATAAACAATTGGAATAAGATCTATGTAAAAACCACTAACATGTTTTGATTCACAGGAATTTATTAAAAATATGATATTTTTAATTTATGTAGGGAAAAGCAAATTTTTTAAATTCAAACGATTATTATATATTTTGTCGTTAAGAATTAATTTCTCTGGAAATGATTAATTATTTGTATTTTATAATGTCTTAGGTCAGTACTCAGCAAAATACTGAACATTTTCAATCTATCATAATAAGAATAATTGAAAAAATGTATCTTTTATTCATGGAGTAAATGTAACGTATCTGACGGAAATTTCGGTTGTGCTTTAAATACGAATCAACATTTAAAAAACAAAAACTATCTGTAAAAGAAAGGTAAAAGTAACACAAAATTAATAAACATATAATAAAACGGCTTTAAATGATAATTTATTTTTTTTATTGTAGTTAACGTATCTGACGGGTCTTTCTCAATTTCGATTATATTTTTCTCAATTTGGTTGATGACGTCTGTACTAATTTGAACGTTCTCTTCCGCTTTCCAGTGGAGTTGGTTCGGGAACAAGTGACAAAATGTCATTGTATTTAACCCATATGGTATCATCGCGTAATGGCCATTTAAACCCAATATCTCCCCCATAATCATATTTTGCATGAAAGTGACTTCTAGGTCATTTTCATCATCGTCGACATTGGTCACTTACCGATGAACCAATCCGACTCATAAGCCGCAGCAACAAACATTCCTTCGACATAATTTTGGCACTCGACTGGTGTAATATTGGTGGCCTGTTCAGGGACTCGATCTTCGACTTGTGTAGCATTGTCAATCTGCAGAGACAATATCCTTAACAGCTGGTTCGCTTTGTATTCGATTTTGATCAGGTTCTACAGAGCTGGTAATGTCAAAAGATTTGTCCAGTTATCTTACAAATATTGTTTCCCTCCAAACATATTGGACAGTAACACGAGATAAATGTGTGTATAGACATCTTAAATGGGTATACGGCGTATCTTCATCGTACCACGAACAACTTAGTTTCATTGATGACAACTGAGTTGCCGTAGCTTCATATTCGATAGTTGAATAGAACTGTAAGTTATGCTTTTTTCGCTGGACTTTGCCCACTTGAAGAAATCATTTGCATCTTGTTTGTTGCATTTTCCTTGTTGATAGCATCGGCTGCTTGTCTTTTGCATGAACCACCCAGTCCGTCGCAAGGCCCTTTCCATGACCGCTTTCAAAATAGTTCCATTTTGCGCGTAAACCGTGTCGAATAGAATGATGAATGACTTCATCTATTATAAATCTATTCCTATACTGCGACGAACGGACTTTATGTCCAGTGTTAATGATTCGAGCATGTGGAGTATTTCTTTCAGTTCTGGAAGAAGCATTTTAAGAATTGTCAACACTGCAGTGGAATTGTGATTCGGAAGATCCGATATAAATATGTAATTCTTGTGTGACTTTCCCATTATCATCTTTAAGTATACAACCACTGATGCAAAGTAACCCTTGTAGCTTCCAATATGCACTTTGAATTTTGTCCATAGTTTGGCAAGCAAAGTTTTTCGGCAAAGTCCATTTGTATAATCAATTGATCATGTGGTAAGTTGTCTTCAATTCTTGTAATGCTTGATATTGTTTCTTCACCCTACTAACATGTTCTAAAAATTCACCATACTCTTTTTCATAATTTCTGAAAATTCTTTCTTTGTTTTATGTACAGTTACTATTTTCATTTTCTTTCCGTCAATTTCTACCGTTGCCATTGTTCAGATGTTATTTCATCATTGTCATCGATGTTTTCAACTAAATCTTCCATCTGATGTGATGTAACACTTCGACATACAACTTCCGGGTTAGGGCTTATTTCAACTTTCAGTGATCTTAGGCATTTTAATTTAAAAGCAAAATTCTGATGCTTGCTACATAAACATGTGTTACGGGAAATAAGTGCTGTTAGAAGAATGTGCTTTGGTCTTAACTTGCAAAAAGCAGAGAACGATATCTTTATATCAGGCTTTTCAGATTTAAATTTTTCGTAAATATTTGATAGATAATCATTCAAAATTCGGACTTGTTGTACATCGTTTTCGGATTTTTTACAGTCATTTTTACCGGGTATCATACGACTTATGTCATCTCTTTCCATGAAATTTTGAATCTCTGTTTTAATTTTATTTTGAAGTAAAGGCAATCTTTCTCTTTTATTTACAGAGACAGCTTTTGAATTGCTTTTTCTCAGGGTCCCACGGTTAATTTTGATTTCTTTATGAGTTCTAGATAAGCACCTATACTTCTTTATGATTTTACCGCATACAATATTTGAAATAATTTTCTTCTCTCTTTGAGATACGTTTTTTATTCGAGCATCTTTTACTTCCTCGGCTACAGCATTTGCCCACAAAAGCTTTCTTACTAGACTTATTCCGGAATTTCTGATTTCTGTCATTGTTTTACGTTTAGGAGAGTAAGCCTCAAACTGGTCATTGTCTTTTGTTGAATTTGAATTGGTATTTACATCTGAAATTTTCGTGTTCGATTTTGATTTTTTAAATCTTTCGCACCTCTTTTTGTACATGTTTTTACTTCTCATTATCTTTATTAATTTATCTTGCAGTTCTTTTATTTTCCTGTTAGCCTTCTTAACCATGTTGTCCCTTCTCCTATTTTTCTTTTTGGGCCCGGTAATTTGCAATTTTACTAACAAAGGGCTAATACTTCTTGTTTTACCATCTGAATTATTTGATGTTACTATGTTTTCAATCGACCCCGTAACCTCAGCTTGTGTTTTCTGTTCTCTCTGTTCTCTGATTCTATCTCTGTACTTCTTGCTATAATTTTTGTTTTTCTCTCGTCTTTTCTTCTGTTTACATGTTGGCAACGCCTCTACAGGTATGCGATATGAGCGCGCTCGTTCTCGTTCTTTTCTTAGGAAATTTGGATCCTGTTGTTTCTTTCTTTCTCTGTATTCTCTTTGATATTCAGCCTTTGTTTTTCCCATTTTATCTGTAAAAAGATAGAATACATACTTAAAAACAACCATAGGTCCATATTGATGATGAGAAAGTAAATTTATCAAAAAAGTTTTTTTGTTTTCACACAAAATTAGTATGTGTCAAATACGTTAACAGTTACATCAGATACGTTAACAAACATAATCAGACCATGCCGCTTTAAATTCAACTGCAATATGTGAAAGAATTAATGGTACATGTTAAAAAAATACCATATAACGCATCAATGACAGATATGTGCACATCAATGAAATATTGCTCAATAAATCGTAAACAAATTTAACACCCCTGAGAAAAACGTCAAATACGTTAATTCACTAAAAAAGGGACATGTGTATTGTTTTGAGTCCTTTTTTCCACGGAAAAGGCACTTATATCGAGACACTTTAATAGTATTTTACAGAAAAAGTATGATTTAGTGGACAATATGTTGTTAATGTCTTGTAGTCAACAATACAATATTAATAGATGCGTCAGATACTGTAAAATTGCACACCAAAAACAACTTAATTTTTCATGTACTGGTTGTGAAGTAGGACTTTCCATAACTAAAAAAATATTGTCCGAATTTAACTTTATAATAATGGGTATGACAAACTTAAACTACTTGTAAACAACTTACCTCCTCAAAAGTAAATCACTGTTCCAAGGAATCTATTTATGCGATGTGGCATTCAGGTTTTCCAAACAAACGCTCAGGAACACACATATATAGCGTCTAAAATGTAATGCGGCATTATGACGTCACAAATAACGTCATAGACGTGTTACGACAACGGTTCTATAGTCCGTTTCAAGTTTTTTATACTCATTTAACGTATTTGATGACCAAAACATGAATTTAGTCGGCTATGATTTTATTTTCGTTTTTGAAATGGTTTAAGGCTAAATATAAACCCAAGACCCATAATAGTTTACCTTGTTTTAACCGTTTATTGTACTTGTCAATACATTTACAGAAATATCGTATTTCATATTTCACGTATTTGATGGATTCAATGGTACACTAATCTATAATTGCGATATTTGAATCTTGCTTGCATTTTTTCAAGTAGATGACACTCTCTAACAAGTTTCCACAATTTTATATATTAACAGATTAATTGTTTAGTATAAAACATTGACATTTAGAGATTTTATTGTCAGTTATCAACAGCAAGTCGCTGATTTAACGTATCTGATACATGTGTTAACGACAGCCATACTAGTGATACTAAAACAATACATTGTTAAATACTGGCTAATTTGGATGTTAAATAGCATATATATTACATGATCAACAAATAGCACCGTCTTTACAAAATATTTTATTATACTGTCGCAAACTGTGTTACTTAAACACCATTACCCTCTATGGGCGACACAAACAATCACTATAGATATATAGGGATATCAATACTCTAAAGACAGCAAAATGTTTGATATATGTAATTATTGCTATATATCCATTTTCCATCTTCTCAAGTGATTTTATCTTTAAAATAAACAGATAAAACACAACATTCATTTACTCTACAATGAAATAATGACAGAGAACAGAAACATACGAATTTGGCGTCGTTAACAAAGAATCAATGCATTATAAAAATACAATTAATTAAAAAGCCTTGTGTTCGACAACACCAGCTGTACAATGGACAGACAACAATTTCTAAATTTAAATTACAATGAATGAAAAAGTCTTTTGTGTTCGACAACACCAGCTGTACAATGGACAGACAACAATTTCTAAATTTAAATTACAATGAATTAAAAAGTCTTTTGTGTTCGACAACACCAGCTGTACAATGGGCAGACAACAATTTCTAAATTTAAATTACAATGAATTAAAAAGTCTTTTCTGTTCGACAACACCAGCTGTACAATGGGCAGACAACAATTTCTAAATTTAAATTACAATGAATTAAAAAGTCTTTTGTGTTCGACAACACCAGCTGTACAATGAACAGACAACAATTTCTAAATTTAAATTACAATGAATTAAAAAGTCTTTTGTGTTCGACAACACCAGCTGTACAATGGGCAGACAACTACTTCTAAATTTAAATTACAATAAATTAAAGTGTTTTGTGTTCGACAACACTAGCTGTACAAAGGGCAGACAATCACACCTTAATTTTGCCAAAATGAACGTATCGATTTATTAGAACAATAACATTCTGTTTGTTACCGTTTGTCTGATTTTTATCATTCAATAGTTGCTGGTGTCAGTGTTCCCTATCATAGTTCAAAAACAACTTATTTTACTAAAAATCACAGATACAATTTAATATAATTAGATTTGCACTGTTCAAATATATCATCTTCTAAACGTTGTCTGACTTTAAGTCTCAGCTAATGTCATAAAATGCCGATTGCCTGATGGAATTTACAACTCCCAATAATTAACATTATATGTAACCTAGAATAAGATAGTTCCACTTGTTATCAGAATGTTTGTTGCTGAATGAAATTAAACGTACCAAGACCAGTCACAATAATTTCCAAAGTTTCAAAAGTAAAAAAAAATATACGTCAAACGTTGGGGTTTTAGCTTAGCTTGGTATAGTCACATGGTCAGTTGAGCTTATGCATTTAGCGAATCGTGCATTCGTCCGTCCGTGCGTGCGTAAACGTTTGTCCTTCTCCTATGAAAGCACTGGATAAATTGAAGTCATATTTGATGTGAAATATCGCTGGTAGTCAAGTCAATCCAACAAAAAATAGGGGCAAATCTCCAAAAAAATTGCAACAGAAAATATTTTCATGTGATTGTGTTCAGGAAAGGTGTTATTATACACTATCAAAATCAAACAATTTCAATTCAGTTAAATTTGTTATTGTATTTTTCTAAAGTTTTCAATAAAATAACCTTTTCTATAGAAAAGAAAAATAACTCTGCATGTTGAGTCTAAATAGACCCTTTTCACATTAGCCTGTAGACGGGGGTAATCGTTCATTTGTTCATATCTCCCTCATGCAAAGGCAATAAATGTAAAAATGACCAGCTTGTGACATACAGAAAACTATCTATCTCCTTGCTAACAAACATGTTCGAATAGATAATATCTGTTACCTTTTGTTTTCAGACCTTGTAGAATTTCTTTTGACAGAAAATACATCGCAGATGCGGTGTTAACATCCTCAAACATTACGATTCTGGCGAATAGGATAGGTTTATAAGAGAACTAGTGGAATAAGTAACAGAAAATCGTGTAAATTATGATAAAAGCTTCAAAATTGGCACAGTTGATCTCCAAGGGCTATTAATAAATCTACCCGATTGGTCAATTGAAAATGCAAGGTGGCGGCCATGTATCAAGTTGGCCGCCGAAAATAGTCGCCCAAAGTTGATGTTTTACTTAGGAATATTTGTAGTCCAATTTGTATGATTTAAGTGTGGATTCCTATGTTTTCAAGCCTGCTGAACTATATTTTCATGTTAATCTAGCACATTGCGACACAAGAACTTGTCCTCTCAATATTCTGGCCTCTTCAATGTTTTTCAAGAACATACAACAGCTGATTGGCAGCAATGACAGGTGCCTGCTTTGGGCGAGAAAATCACTCCCTAAAGTCTTCAAAGTGCGCTTGAAGGTTTCAGAGGTAGATGTACTTCAACTCACACAGAGGCCTTCGATTCTTTGTTTAAGGCTACTCTCATTTAGTTTTGCCTGCAAACCAATATATGTGGCCGATACTGCATACTAACAACTTCTTGGAGCAATAGATGAGAGTTGGGCCAGTGTTAAGGACTTGTGCCAGAAGTCCATCCAGTGGATGTGCCGACTGCTGAAACAAGGTACAGCCGCTAACACTACATCCCACAGAGCCATACAAACGTACAAAATTCATTAATAAACATGTAAAGTGGGTGAAAATTTATTGTCTGGGCTCTTTAAACAGGTTACAAATAAACAAATATAGCTCAACAGTCCCGAAAACATAAGAATCCACACTTAGATCATGCAAATTGGACAACTACAAATATTTTCTATTCAAAACATCAACTTTAGGCGACTATTTTTTGCGTCCATCTTGGATATTCATTTTGACGTTTGGGTAGATTTGATAAGTATCCCTCTGAAAACATAGGGGTCAATAATTAATTCATACAAATTGTACAAACATCAGCTATTTTTTGGCGGTTATCTTGAAAAATAGCCGCCCGCCATCATAGTTTTTAATCGGTCAATCATGTAGAATTGATCAGTTGCCGTCTGAAAACACGGAAATCCACAGTTAAACCATGCAAATTGGACAACTATAAATATTTCCAAGACCTAAAAGTACCGGTAATATACTAAAATTATCAGCAAAAAGAAGTTAGTGGGCATTATGATCCAGGTTTGTTAAAATTAAATTTTAGGTTTTATGAGGGCGCGTAGCCCGCTATGAAATATAGATTATACGAGGAAATCGAATAAGATATAACACTGCAATAGCCTTCAATATTAGGTCTATTAAGACAGCTGTTAAAAGCTTACACCCCATGTAAAAATAAAATGGAATAGTCCAACACACCTTGGTATATACACACTGGGTATCCGAGAATCATTGCTTTCAATTTTAGCTCTTGTACTGTGAACACGTTTTTTCGACTATTTTGTACTGAGAATTGAAAATGGCGCAAAAGCAGATTGACTCACCAACATCGTTAGGTAAGCATACACCTAAGACAGTCGGTATTGATGTTTTCGTTTCAATGTCAGAAATGCAGGATTTGTGTCAATTTGACGATTCTGATATTGAATTAGTTCAAAGGACCATTTATAGTTTACCAGTCACGGGTAATAATGGCACGCCGTTTTTGGGCAATGATATCTCGCCACAAAGGGGCAATAATAATACGCCAAGTATGGGCAATAATAATTTACCAAAAAGGATAAATAAAAAGACATTGCAGGAAAATGATGAATCCGACAATGATTCAGATAGTCCGCGTAACAGGAGAAGTGAACGTTCTCGCAAACGTTCCTATTCACCTGATGAGTCTAGCTCCAGTGATAATGAGTCCTCTAGCGGAAGTTTTGAAGATTCTGATTCCGATTTTGACACTATTATTGACTAACTTTAATCCATCTACCATGTTTAAAGATCACTAAATACATCGGCAAATATGCTAATAAGGGTGTCTCTAAAAAAGTAAGACAGGAAATAACAAAGACTGTCCTGTACCTAAAACTAAATTACTTCAGGCTAAGAAAACGGACCGTGTTATGAAAAAGTTTGTTTAGAAAACGTTTTAGACAGCCCTTTTCTGACAAGCGAGAACGCTCTTTTATAAATGCCCAATCTAGAATACTAGATGCAGCTGGCCCTTTACCAATTCTCTGGCGTGAAGCCGAAAGATAAGGGTATAGACCCCACTGATGTCATTAATATTGTTTAAAGATCTTCAGTTTTGATAGGATGTATAGACGGAAGTCTATATTAAATAGGGTTTTACCCGGGGATCTAGAAGTGTTAGATGATGGGTCTGCTAAAAAAAACCCTGATTAAATCTGGTGATAAACTTTTCGGTCGGAGATTTAAGAAATTTCTCGCCAAAAAGAGTAAAGACAACAGAGATATAAACTTTCTCATTAATGTCTGAATATTCTAGAACTTCTAACAAAGTTAAAACGTATTCAAATTTAGGTTTTAGTTCTTTCAGGCAGTCTCCGCTTTTTCGGTCAGGGCCCTCAAACAGTCAGGTTCAGTTTGGGGGCCAAGGCTTAACATACAGGGACAAATACCAGAATACTTCCAATAGAGGCAGTTTTAACCAAGAGAATTTCAGACGAGGGAGAAGTTATCTCTCGGTTCAAAATCTACTTCCCCAAAGTACAAACCATTTCAAATACATTCTAGTGCCGGGCCGCACTCGGCATTTTTGTCAAAACTGGAAATTCCTAACGTCCGACCAGTGGACACAATTCGGGGTCATCCTTTAGATTTTATTCTTCTCCCTCCAATAGGCCCGACAAATAATATGTCTCTGCATTATCGACTAAAATCGGAAGCTTCCCGTTTA
The DNA here is from genome assembly GCA_021292105.1 of Anadara kagoshimensis. NCBI lineage: Eukaryota > Metazoa > Mollusca > Bivalvia > Arcoida > Arcidae > Anadara > Anadara kagoshimensis. The sequence continues at coordinate 22,354,801 of CM037873.1, forward strand.
GTCGAAGGGAAAATAGAAGCTATGTTAGAAAAAAGGGCGATAACCATGGTCGACCCCAAATCCGAGGGATGGACAAGTGAAACTCGATCTCAAAGACGCATATTTCACAATACCTATTCACAAAGATCATCGCAAGTACCTGAGATTTGTCTGGAGAGATCAGGTGTTCGAAATGAATTGCCTCCCGTTCGGAGTCTCGATCGCTCCGTATGTTTTGACGAAATTGATGAAGGTTCTGATTTCGTTTCTTCGCAAATTAGGAATCCGTTTGATAGTCTATCAGATTCTATTATGAATCAATCCAAAGAGGGCTTGAGAAACCGGTTTTGTAATAAATACATTGGATTTGTCCCTATCAATTCCCCCAAGGAAAGTTCAGAAAATCCGAAAATTTTGCAAAGTTGTCATTCAGCAACCGATGATATCCTTACGCAAACTGTCGGAGATAATAGGGAATCTAACTGCCACAATTCAGGCGATACTACCTGCTCCTCTACATAATCGCCATTTACAGATGGTGAGAAATCAAGCTCTGAGACAGGGGTTGAGTTACAACTGCCTCGTGAAACTGTCACCAGAAGCAAGCGTTGAAAGAATTAACCTGGTGGATAGAAAATCTATGGAAAGTAAACAAGAAATCCTTTATGCGTCACCATCCATCAATAATAGTTCAAACCGATGCCAGCAATTTCGGATGGGGGCAGTTCTGGATTCTATGCAAATAGGGGGCCCTTGGTGCAAGGACGAAATTCATCTGCACATAAATGCAAAAGACCTCCTGGTGATTTTGCACGCCGTAAAAGCCTTTCTAAAATACAAGTCAGATACTCAAACTCTAATACAGACGGACAACAAAACTGCTATGACATATGTAAACAAAATGGGCGGGACACATTCAGAACAGTGCAACCAAATAGCATCGGTTCTTTGGAACTGGTGTCTCTAGAAAAATGTAATCATAAAGGCAGACTTTCTACCAGGAGTAAACAACCAGACTGCAGACTGGTTCGGCATACATCGGCAAGATTCAGGCAGCTGGGTGCTGAATCCTCAGATATTCCAGTCTTTACAACACCAAACTGTTCACTGCAACATAGATCTGTTTGCAGACAGAACAAATCATCAACTCAAGACTTACATGAGTCGGCAACCGGATCCCGGGGCACTGGCATTCGATGCTTTAATACACCCATGGACAGATTGGAAGGGGTATGCGTTCCCGCCGTTTTGCCTGATATCCCGGTTTCTGAAGAAAATCCGTGCAGAGCAAGTGACAATTTTACTGGTCATTCCTCTATGGGCATCACAACCGTGGTACGCAACCCTGCTGGAGATGTCGATAAAGGATCGAGTACTCCTCCCAACCAACAATCAATTACTAGTCTCTCCCCAAGGGGAACCCCATCCAATAATATTGAACAATACCCTACGACTAGTAGTTTCAGGAAATCAATTCAATCAATGTCATTATCAAAAGACACTGAAACCCTGCTTTTTAGTTCATGGGGTAAGGGAACTAACTCCGCTTACGATATGGCCTGGAACAAGTGGCATCGCTAGTGTCTTGAAAGGGAAATTGATTCCTTTTCGGCGCCTTTGAATGCGGTATTAGAATTTCTTACCCGGTTGCATAAGTAGAGTTTACAGTATCGTACCATCAATGTACACAGATCTGCTATTTCTTCAGTTTTACCAAAGATAGACAATTTACCAGTATGTCAAAATTATTTAGTAGTCCGTTTAATGAAAGGGATTTTGAGAAATAATCCTCCCATGTCTAGGTACCAGTCATTTTGGGATTTGAATATTGTTCTTAAGTATTTTAAATCTTTATCCAGCAACAAAGATTTACTATTAAAACAGTTGTCATTGAAACTGACTATGTTACTGGCTATTATAGCACCAAAACGAACGTCTGAAGTGTCTAGACTTGACACTAAATTTATGTATTTTACTTAAAATGGTGTAAAATTTTATTTACCCAGCCTGTTGAAAACGCAAAAAGGTTGTAAATCTAAAGAGGTGTTTTATGCTAGCTATCCAGGAAACACAAAATTATGCATTAGGGATTGTTTAAATGAATACTTATCACGTACTACAAAGTCATTCAGAGATGAATCAAGTCAGTTTGATCCTTTATTGAGAACGGTTATCAAGCCTCACAAGGCGTTATCCCCAAACACGGTGGCAAAGTGGATCAAACAAGTGTTTCGGCGCTATCGGGCATTGACACCGAGATATTTAAGGCACATTCCACAAGAGGTGCTTCTACTAGCAAAGCTTAATTTAAAGGCCTTTTAGTTTCTGACATTTTGAAAATGGTTGATTGTTCAAATACATACACATTTAAACGTTTTTATTACAGGTCACCTGATCAGAATAAAGACGCTGTACTCTATGGGAGACAACTCTTATCACTAGGTAAGTGCGAGCTTTGAACCTGCAGTGTTATATCTAATTCGATTTCTGAAGTATGATTTAAGATTTTATGAGGGCGCATAGCGCCCGCTATAAAATATAGATTGTACGAGGAATTCGAATAAGATATAACCTCGCAATCCCAGCCTTGAATTTGTGCTAAATAATTTAAACACATATAATGGGACTAAAAACCCACCTGTTTTACAAGAGTTATCTCCCTTGTCTATATAAAACCCTTTTAGAAATTAAAACTGCTCAAAAACTGTTTTTACCTTATCAGATTTTTGCCTTTTTTACCGTAAACATTGTTTGTATAAAAGAGTATTTTAGTAACAAAATATATTCTGTTGCAATTAGTTTGAAATCAAAATATACATTGACTGGATTATATGTATAGGTGGGTAAGATAAAGGTTTTTACAAGGCGACCCTGTACGATATCCAAAATGGCCGTTATTACTATAAATAGCAAAGTCACTGAAATGGCCATCGTGGATTTAATTTTCTATCGATGTTTTTCAAATTCAAAATATACAAAGCAGATATCTGACCATTTAACATATGTTACGGTTATCTTTCCGATACATATTTCATTGACCCAGGCTAAGGAAATTATGCAAATGGGGTCAAATTGTGCCAGTTTAGCATTATGTACAAGCCCTTCTGGACCTTTTGTTGTCCAACGTCATCAGTATCATTTTACAAACAAAACGGGACAAAGCTTTTATGAATGCATGCATCTAATTAAAGAATAAAAAACAAACATAGTAATCCATGTCCGAATGACAATCCAGAAGCAAAGTAAAATCTTTGGAACTAAAAAGTTAGGTTAGACATGTGAACTGCCACCAGGGAAGTGAGGCCGGGTTCTCCGGAAGGGTAGGCACCTCCTGTTTAGCTAGCTACACCCGCTACGCGTGTAATCAAAATTGTGTGAAAGAAACTATGGGACGTCAAATATATCAAAAATACTGTGATGACGGCCATAAAACTTTTATAAAACTGAATAATATTTCAGCCATTTAGTAACAGATATTTGTCAATTTTTGTAATGCTAGTGTGGTTAAGAAATGATTTGCAAAATCGATGAGGACTTTATCAAAAACAAAATCTTTTAAATTACCTTATTGCAGCTAATTTTTTTGTCGCGTCATAGTAAATATTTTAACAAGTTTTTACGATCTTTTTATTTTTTTTTTTCTGTAAATATTGAAGGTATGACAGCTAATTGCTACTTTATATTATTATCAATATTTTCAAACCCTTTTACATATTTAATATGATCTTGAAATTCTAACAGCATTTACTTAATTTTTTACATTACATTACATTATAGTTTTCCAAGTGCTTCCTTTTAATAATCATAATACATTGTTACATTTTTCTCATCATTATATCTGAATGCTTTACTAAAATGGTATTTATTTCACAATTTTATACAGGCATAATTGTTAAAGCTGTCCTATTATATCAGAAACGTTATTAATCTGATTCGTTTTATTCATTTAAACATTAACAGCCTTTTTGTTAAAAACTCGCATTATGAATGCTTTCAGATAGATAAGTATGATAGTGTGAGATTATTCGGCAGTAATTTCCGGAGAGTTTTTTTTTCTTTCTCAAATATATATTATCCATCATCAGGATTTTAACAACAAAAGCATTATATTTCGTCTTTAGTTCTAACTTTTCTGAAACATTGGTAAAATGTGATGTATAACTACTTTATTGCAGATTGACAGAATAGTTTGTTCCTCTTTGCATTTAAAAGCTGCTTGTTAAATATTTGCTTAATTTCTAATTTAATGGTATCGATTTTAATAATGCACTTTACTGTATAATGGTTTATATTCAGGTCAACTAAATAAGTATAAAAATATATGATCACATAAAAAAATTTAAAAGATGGATTGGACTCGGATGGTTTGCCGACATGTTTGCTTATTACTTTTATGGTTCTCCGTCAATTTGGCTAATGCTGATGTTGTACCAAATATGAGATTAAATGGCCATGTTTACCTAAGGTTTGAAAACAAAGGCCGGAAGAGTTGTATGGATGAATGTTTCCGACGGTCAGCTTGTTTGTCATTTAATTACGACAAGGTCAACTTCATTTGTCTTTTAAACGACGCAGACAAAACAATAGATCCAGGGAATTTTGTAAAAGGAAACAATTTTATTTACGGTGAGAAAGCGGATTTAGACACGGTAAGTTATATATAACAAAGTTTTTTGTACAATTAGAAGTTTTTCAAAATACCCCTCCGCTATAAACACCACTGGTCTTATTAGCGAAATTGATTTAACCAATGGTAAAAATAAATTAACCACATCACTTTGAACCATTATTTGATTAAACAGAACCTGCTAACCCTCCAAGTACACGGCCTTACTTCCCTGAAAGTTCACGTTTGATTTAATGTGCCTTTCCGGTTTAACTTTGTTTTTGGATTGTGATTTGGACATGGGTTTGTATGTTTCCTTTTAGTTGATAAAATGTCCATACACAAGCGGGAGTTTTAGTTTATGATAAATTAGGTATGCATTTATACTATTTATTCCCTATCTGCTTCGTTCATCTTTGTTCTTGTTCATTAATACATTTGATACAATAAATACTATCGAGTGTTTTAAATATTTAAGCTCGGACAACAAAGGTCTTTGTGTTTTTATTATACTGAATATCTTTAATTATCTTTTTCTACAAAAACGTGAAAAAATATCTAAAACAGAAGAGTTAAATATTATTTCTATTAACTTCATTTGTAAAAATATTAATATACAAATGCATTTACAATTCAATAACAAATAGAAATAAGGATTTAACGCAACACAGAACATCGCCGTATGGTGTAAGTGATCTCGGTCGATTTCATCTATTGGAATAAAAATTAAAACGGTTTTGCAATATTCATAATAAAACAAAGAAACCGTTTCTGTACAAATCACAATCCCAAAGCAAAGTAAAAACTATAAAAATCCACACATAAACTTAGAACCGGGTGTTCCGAAGGGTAATCACTTACTGTTCAGTTTTATTTTAATTTATTGTTAAAATTATATTACTGTTAGTGTATCCAGATAACTGACACAAAGCTAAAATCTTTCAATTTAACATGGAATCATTCGACTTATTAGCCATGTCATTGTGTTGTAATTGGCCTTTGTAATATTTAAGTTATTGCTAATAGATCAGTTCAACGGAAAAGTTGACATTAATTTGTTTTATTGCGTGCTCACGCGAAAGCTACTGCGTCTTACGCAAGAGCTATTGCGTAAACATGCAATACGACTTTAACAACTACGATTCACCGTTTTTCGTGTTCTATTAACATTCATGTTAATCAATCAATTCCCTGGTACAGGATAAGTAAGCATAGAATTTTTCTAGGTTACAATCTTAAGTCCAGTACCCATTCAAAGTTATTTGCTTTTTTTGATAAACACGTCTAGGTTTTTATTAAGCAACATTTTTTCTTTCCATCTTTTTTGAAAAGTCGGTAAATCCCAACATTGAGAAAGAGATTGATATGAAAATATTGCATTAGGATTTTTTTATTCACATTCACACAGAAAATAACCATGTTCTATATTTTAACAGTTGTGTGATTACCCAAAAACAAATACATAAGAACTATATAAAACTTTGCTCGTCGCGCATCTCATTCTTTTTAATGTTATGTCAAAAAGAATAGTTTAACATCATAATCATTTTACGCGAGGACGTCAACAAAATCGATTACTTCATTCTCAGAAGGCATCGATGATGGTCTGATAACTGAACTGGAATTTGTTCATTCATTCAATGTTTAACCTGGTGTATGCATTTTAGATATCGTTGTGGTTGTCCATTTACTTGAATGGCTTTATATTTATACGTATCCATATAAAGTGGCTTAGCTGCAAATGCTAAATATATAATATATTCATGACCTTAATCGTCGTCATTTTGTTATAAGAAAGAAAAGAGTGGTAAAATTATGATTTACTGAAGTTCTCACTTGCTTGATTCCATCTCTCCTGGTGGCGAATTGGGCCATTTATCTTTCCTCTCCAGTCATCCCTATTACATCCTAGTAGGGCTGCCTCTCCATATGTCTTCATTCCTAGTTCTTACCTTTTCCTTATTATTGCCTTACACCAGGGGTCTTTTGACCGTCTTCTTTCCTTCAGCCGGTTGCCATATTAGAGCGATCCTTAGATGCTCGGTGTTATTCATCCGCAATACATGACCCAACCATCTCCATCATGGAACTTTTACTTGCTTACTTATTGTTGTAGTTGTTTTAATGAAATTCTAAAAGGTTGAATTTTGACGGAAATGTTTTAAATGCGGTACGAAAATAATTTGTTGTCGTGCCCGATTTATCTGCCATAACTTTTTAAATTTATCATTAAGTACATTTAAAATGGTATATGAAAACATTTTTTAATGTATTTTACGATAACATTAAAGAAATTTGTATGATACATTTGAATACGGTGTTTAAATCGGGTCTTAAAACAATTAAAATGCCGAAGAAACAAAATCTGTAGTTTTGGAATAGTGGCACAAAACATTCCGGAAGGACCTGTTCTCTGCTGCAGTTTTTCTTATTTCATTTCAGGCCATGCCATCATCGTGTCGAAATGTCAGTTGCCCAGAAAACCAGATGTGTGTTGTTTTACATAACTTCAAACCAGTCTGTATACGCACAGGTAACTATATATTTCAGATAACTGTACTGTATAATGCTTATATTTCGCTGTGGTTTTATTTTTGCTATATACGCGGCCCGGTGTATTCCCGCAAAAACAGTCACGAATGTATATATGTATTTTCCCGCGTTTTATCAAATAGCGGGAAAATAATGTATACACGGTACGTGTTAACAGGGTGATGCCGTTGAAAGGACCAATGGCAGTGTAGTATATGGTCACGTGTTTTAAAGCGTGGGGCAGGTAGGCCTGCTGTTCATTCTCTAGCCGCCCGTGTTCGGGATAACAACTCAAATTGTGTTAGCCATGGATGAACATTTGAAAGCAGGCATTCATGCTGAAGTTATTTCAGCTATTAAGTTATCTCAAGGAGATTTGTTAAATAGTTTCACAAATCTTATAGACGCTCGACTTGAGAATTTCCAGCGTAATATAAGCGAGTCTCAAAAATCTTTGAATGACGCACAGATGGCGAGAATTGACGAGTCATTGGCCAGTGAATACAAATTCAAAAAGCGCGGCAATGAAGAGCAGTACAAACATAACAACAAAGTGTTTGTGAAGTTGAGAGAAGCTTCTAATGATTTGGAAGGAATAATGGCCGAGAAAGTAGTGGAAGCTAAGCGCAAAATCAGTGAAGGTATGAACATTATTAAATCACGACAAAAGCTAGTTAAGTTGGCCGATTCTTCTAAAGCAGGCTGGAAAGCAGCTGATGAATACACGATGAATCCTATTGCGGAGGACTCGGATGACGAGAAGAAAATTAAAAAGGCCCAGGATAGAGCGGATAAGAAGCTGAAAGAAGAGATGACAGACAGGAGGAGAAAATCACGCCAGATCAACAAATTCACCAGTCAACCATCACAGACGGGGTCCCAGAATGCCTTATATCGACCGGGAAAATGTTTCAAGTGTGGTAGCTCTGGTCACTGGAGGAAAGATTGTCTGGTTGGTGGTGTTGAATCTAAAGAAAAAAAGCTAAGATAAGTAAAACTTTTGTTTTTCATGGTATAGACCAGATAGATCATATTGAGCATGACGATGTTTTGATACAGTCCCCGGAATTTGTAAGTTACGATGGTATAACCACGGGGTTTGATCAGTCAGCTGTTGAGGTAGGTAGATCACCTGTCGGTCGATTAAAGAACAGAATTGAATTTTGGAAATCTGTTGGAGCAAACGAGCAGGTAATAGATGTTATTGCTCACGGTTATAAATTGCCATTGTTTACATTGCCATCAAGGGAGTATTTACACAACAATAGGTCTGCTATAGATAATCCCGATTTTGTTTCAGGTGAGATAGACAGTTTATTACGTAAAGGTTGTATAGAGCAGACGACATATATTCCGTATGTTGTTAATCCTCTCACCGTAGCATATGGTAAACAAAACAAACCCAGGTTAGTGTTAGATGCACGCCATGTTAACCCGCATTTATTTAAATATAAACACAAATACGAAGATGCTTGTACTGCCAGGGAAATGTTTAAAACAGGTGACTATTTATTTTCATTTGATCTTAAAAGTGCATATCACCATATATCAATATTTCCACCTGATAGATCTTTTTTAGGATTTGAGTGGAAGGGTAATTTTTATGTTTTTTGTGTGTTGCCTTTTGGTATATCAACGGCTGGGTATATTTTTACCAAAGTGGTTCGGGAAATGGTAAAATATTGGAGATCAAATGGTAAGAAAATTATAATGTATCTTGATGATGGTTTAGCTGGTTCAGGATCATATGATCAAGCAGCTCTCGTTAGTACTGGTATAAAAGATGATTTGGAAAAATTTGGATTTGTTATTGCAAATGAAAAATGTCACTGGGATCCGGTACAAGTAATAACTTGGCTTGGTTTTGAATGGAATATGAGCACAGGTAAGATTAAAGTATCTGAGAGTAGAATAAAAAAGTTGGTGTGCAGCATAGAACAGATGCTTATTCAGCATGAACATGGTACAAGCTTGTTCAAAGCTAGGTCATTAGCTTCTATTGTTGGTCAAATAATATCGATGAAAGCTGTATTTAGTGATCAGGTACGTCTTAGATCAAGATATCTCTATGATTGTATTTTGTTTAAAGCAAACTGGGAGGCTTATGTGCCATTATCATTAAAAGCTGTAGAAGAGCTTAAGTTTTGGTTTGATAATGTAGATAAAATGAACAATGAGGGTTCATTGTTAAGTATTGTTACTAGTGAGGAAACAGTACAAGTACAGATTTGCTGTGATGCATCAGAAATTGGCTATGGAGGTCATTTGACTATTGGTTCAGAGGATGAACCTGCAAATCATTATGATTTGGTAGACATGTGGTCTGTGAGTGAACGCACAAAAAGTTCTACTTGGAGAGAACTAGAAACGGTATATAGAGTACTAGAAAACTCAGTTGAGTTGATTCATGATAAAAGTGTTAAGTTACTGAATGATAATAAAAATGTGCCATTAATTTTTAGAATTGGCAGTAGAAAGCCATGTTTGCATGATATTGCCATGAGAATACATTCATTTTGTACTGATAATAACGTCTCTTTAAGAGTGGATTGGATTCCAAGAGAATCTAATATTAGAGCTGATCTTCTTAGTAGATCAGGTGATTGTGATGATTGGTCAGTTACTGAAAGAGTATTTGAACATCTCAATTCCCTTTGGGGACCATTTACATGTGATAGATTCGCTTCTTGGTACAATACAAAATGCAGTAATTTTAATTCCAAGTTCTGGTGTAAGGGAACATCAGGGGTTGATGCTTTTAAGCAATGTTGGTCACATGATAATAATTGGCTGGTACCACCTCCGAATGTTGTTTTACGTGTAATCAGTAAACTTAAGTTAACAAGGCAGAGGGAACTTTAGTAGTTCCAGAGTGGAAATCTGCTCCTTATTGGCCATTAATTTCACCACTGGGTGCAAGTTATGGTGATTTTTCAAATCATGCATTCATTTGAATGGCAGCGACTTAACTTGCAAAGGAAGAGGGAAAAACGGAGTGTTTGGTAAAAGGGAGTTGAAGTTCCGCTTTGTTGCTCTTCATATTAGATTCTGACTTGTTTTATTTTTTATTTAATAGGTATTCAACTAAATGAACACATCAGTGACAATGTTTTGGACAGCGGTATTTCCATGGACAGTCTGTTGTATAAACTTTATCCGAAAATGTGTCAGTTGTTGCTAAGTAGTAAAAGTGACAATACTATCAGATCTTATTTTTATGGATTTAAACGTTGGGAGAATTTCATTACTGAACACGGACATTGTGCTTTACCTGCGGAACCAATTCATGTTTCTTTGTATTTAACACACTTGATAAACCAAGGTTCTAGTAACCATCCTGTTCAAAATGCAGTGTATTCTATAAAGTGGGCACATGATGTAAACGGACTTCCGGACCCGACTTCCAATTCATTTGTGTCATCGTTATTGGAAGCTAGTAAACGTGTGTCAAGTCATAAAACTATTAAAAAGGACCCAGTATCCACAGAGATGCTTATTAATTTGTGTTATATGTATCGTGATTCCACGGATTTATCTGTCATTAGAGATTTGACAATGATTTTGTTGGGATATTCGGGATTTTTAAGATATGACGAGCTTAGCTCTTTGCTTTATGGTGACGTTCAAGTTAAGGATGGCTATTTAATTTTGAACATTAGTAAGAGTAAAACTGATCAGTTCCGTCAAGGTCATGAGGTTTTGATTTCAAAAGGGAATACTGTAGCATGTCCGTATGAAATGTATTTGCGTTACATTAGGGTTTCAGAAATTTCTTCTCCAGAAATGTTTTTATTTAGACCTATTTTTCATTCTAATGGAAGACTTAAGCCTATTTATAAAAACAAAAAGCTCAGCTATACTAGAACGAGAGAATGTATAGTTGCTAGATTGAAATTAGTTTGCAATGATCTTAACATAGGTTTACATTCTCTTAGATCCGGTGGTGTAACCACAGCAGCAAATTCTGATGTAAATGATAGGTGTTTGAAAAAACATGGTAGGTGGAAGTGTGATAGTAGCAAAGATGGCTATATTGTAGATTCTTTAGACCATCGTTTGCAAGTTTCTAAGAAATTAAATCTTTAATTCATTCCACCCGTTCTTTGTTATTCTATCGTCTACGGCGGGCTAGTCGGCAAATGAATATTTGCGTTTTATGTTTTGTTATACATGTAGTGTAGGGTATACATGTATTTTCCCGCGTTTTATCAAATAGCGGGAAAATAATGTATACACGGTACGTGTTAACAGGGTGATGCCGTTGAAAGGACCAATGGCAGTGTAGTATATGGTCACGTGTTTTAAAGCGTGGGGCAGGTAGGCCTGCTGTTCATTCTCTAGCCGCCCGTGTTCGGGATAACAACTCAAATTGTGTTAGCCATGGATGAACATTTGAAAGCAGGCATTCATGCTGAAGTTATTTCAGCTATTAAGTTATCTCAAGGAGATTTGTTAAATAGTTTCACAAATCTTATAGACGCTCGACTTGAGAATTTCCAGCGTAATATAAGCGAGTCTCAAAAATCTTTGAATGACGCACAGATGGCGAGAATTGACGAGTCATTGGCCAGTGAATACAAATTCAAAAAGCGCGGCAATGAAGAGCAGTACAAACATAACAACAAAGTGTTTGTGAAGTTGAGAGAAGCTTCTAATGATTTGGAAGGAATAATGGCCGAGAAAGTAGTGGAAGCTAAGCGCAAAATCAGTGAAGGTATGAACATTATTAAATCACGACAAAAGCTAGTTAAGTTGGCCGATTCTTCTAAAGCAGGCTGGAAAGCAGCTGATGAATACACGATGAATCCTATTGCGGAGGACTCGGATGACGAGAAGAAAATTAAAAAGGCCCAGGATAGAGCGGATAAGAAGCTGAAAGAAGAGATGACAGACAGGAGGAGAAAATCACGCCAGATCAACAAATTCACCAGTCAACCATCACAGACGGGGTCCCAGAATGCCTTATATCGACCGGGAAAATGTTTCAAGTGTGGTAGCTCTGGTCACTGGAGGAAAGATTGTCTGGTTGGTGGTGTTGAATCTAAAGAAACACAAGCTAAGATAAGTAAAACTTTTGTTTTTCATGGTATAGACCAGATAGATCATATTGAGCATGACGATGTTTTGATACAGTCCCCGGAATTTGTAAGTTACGATGGTATAACCACGGGGTTTGATCAGTCAGCTGTTGAGGTAGGTAGATCACCTGTCGGTCGATTAAAGAACAGAATTGAATTTTGGAAATCTGTTGGAGCAAACGAGCAGGTAATAGATGTTATTGCTCACGGTTATAAATTGCCATTGTTTACATTGCCATCAAGGGAGTATTTACACAACAATAGGTCTGCTATAGATAATCCCGATTTTGTTTCAGGTGAGATAGACAGTTTATTACGTAAAGGTTGTATAGAGCAGACGACATATATTCCGTATGTTGTTAATCCTCTCACCGTAGCATATGGTAAACAAAACAAACCCAGGTTAGTGTTAGATGCACGCCATGTTAACCCGCATTTATTTAAATATAAACACAAATACGAAGATGCTTGTACTGCCAGGGAAATGTTTAAAACAGGTGACTATTTATTTTCATTTGATCTTAAAAGTGCATATCACCATATATCAATATTTCCACCTGATAGATCTTTTTTAGGATTTGAGTGGAAGGGTAATTTTTATGTTTTTTGTGTGTTGCCTTTTGGTATATCAACGGCTGGGTATATTTTACCAAAGTGGTTCGGGAAATGGTAAAATATTGGAGATCAAATGGTAAGAAAATTATAATGTATCTTGATGATGGTTTAGCTGGTTCAGGATCATATGATCAAGCAGCTCTCGTTAGTACTGGTATAAAAGATGATTTGGAAAAATTTGGATTTGTTATTGCAAATGAAAAATGTCACTGGGATCCGGTACAAGTAATAACTTGGCTTGGTTTTGAATGGAATATGAGCACAGGTAAGATTAAAGTATCTGAGAGTAGAATAAAAAAGTTGGTGTGCAGCATAGAACAGATGCTTATTCAGCATGAACATGGTACAAGCTTGTTCAAAGCTAGGTCATTAGCTTCTATTGTTGGTCAAATAATATCGATGAAAGCTGTATTTAGTGATCAGGTACGTCTTAGATCAAGATATCTCTATGATTGTATTTTGTTTAAAGCAAACTGGGAGGCTTATGTGCCATTATCATTAAAAGCTGTAGAAGAGCTTAAGTTTTGGTTTGATAATGTAGATAAAATGAACAATGAGGGTTCATTGTTAAGTATTGTTACTAGTGAGGAAACAGTACAAGTACAGATTTGCTGTGATGCATCAGAAATTGGCTATGGAGGTCATTTGACTATTGGTTCAGAGGATGAACCTGCAAATCATTATGATTTGGTAGACATGTGGTCTGTGAGTGAACGCACAAAAAGTTCTACTTGGAGAGAACTAGAAACGGTATATAGAGTACTAGAAAACTCAGTTGAGTTGATTCATGATAAAAGTGTTAAGTTACTGAATGATAATAAAAATGTGCCATTAATTTTTAGAATTGGCAGTAGAAAGCCATGTTTGCATGATATTGCCATGAGAATACATTCATTTTGTACTGATAATAACGTCTCTTTAAGAGTGGATTGGATTCCAAGAGAATCTAATATTAGAGCTGATCTTCTTAGTAGATCAGGTGATTGTGATGATTGGTCAGTTACTGAAAGAGTATTTGAACATCTCAATTCCCTTTGGGGACCATTTACATGTGATAGATTCGCTTCTTGGTACAATACAAAATGCAGTAATTTTAATTCCAAGTTCTGGTGTAAGGGAACATCAGGGGTTGATGCTTTTAAGCAATGTTGGTCACATGATAATAATTGGCTGGTACCACCTCCGAATGTTGTTTTACGTGTAATCAGTAAACTTAAGTTAGACAAGGCAGAGGGAACTTTAGTAGTTCCAGAGTGGAAATCTGCTCCTTATTGGCCATTAATTTCACCACTGGGTGCAAGTTATGGTGATTTTTTCAAATCATGCATTCATTTGAATGGCAGCGACTTAACTTGCAAAGGAAGAGGGAAAAACGGAGTGTTTGGTAAAAGGGAGTTGAAGTTCCGCTTTGTTGCTCTTCATATTAGATTCTGACTTGTTTTATTTTTTATTTAATAGGTATTCAACTAAATGAACACATCAGTGACAATGTTTTGGACAGCGGTATTTCCATGGACAGTCTGTTGTATAAACTTTATCCGAAAATGTGTCAGTTGTTGCTAAGTAGTAAAAGTGACAATACTATCAGATCTTATTTTTATGGATTTAAACGTTGGGAGAATTTCATTACTGAACACGGACATTGTGCTTTACCTGCGGAACCAATTCATGTTTCTTTGTATTTAACACACTTGATAAACCAAGGTTCTAGTAACCATCCTGTTCAAAATGCAGTGTATTCTATAAAGTGGGCACATGATGTAAACGGACTTCCGGACCCGACTTCCAATTCATTTGTGTCATCGTTATTGGAAGCTAGTAAACGTGTGTCAAGTCATAAAACTATTAAAAAGGACCCAGTGTCCACAGAGATGCTTATTAATTTGTGTTATATGTATCGTGATTCCACGGATTTATCTGTCATTAGAGATTTGACAATGATTTTGTTGGGATATTCGGGATTTTTAAGATATGACGAGCTTAGCTCTTTGCTTTATGGTGACGTTCAAGTTAAGGATGGCTATTTAATTTTGAACATTAGTAAGAGTAAAAACTGATCAGTTCCGTCAAGGTCATGAGGTTTTGATTTCAAAAGGGAATACTGTAGCATGTCCGTATGAAATGTATTTGCGTTACATTAGGGTTTCAGAAATTTCTTCTCCAGAAATGTTTTTATTTAGACCTATTTTTCATTCTAATGGAAGACTTAAGCCTATTTATAAAAACAAAAAGCTCAGCTATACTAGAACGAGAGAATGTATAGTTGCTAGATTGAAATTAGTTTGCAATGATCTTAACATAGGTTTACATTCTCTTAGATCCGGTGGTGTAACCACAGCAGCAAATTCTGATGTAAATGATAGGTGTTTGAAAAAACATGGTAGGTGGAAGTGTGATAGTAGCAAAGATGGCTATATTGTAGATTCTTTAGACCATCGTTTGCAAGTTTCTAAGAAATTAAATCTTTAATTCATTCCACCCGTTCTTTGTTATTCTATCGTCTACGGCGGGCTAGTCGGCAAATGAATATTTGCGTTTTATGTTTTGTTATACATGTAGTGTAGGGTATACATGTATTTTCCCGCGTTTTATCAAATAGCGGGAAAATAATGTATACACGGTACGTGTTAACAGGGTGATGCCGTTGAAAGGACCAATGGCAGTGTAGTATATGGTCACGTGTTTTAAAGCGTGGGGCAGGTAGGCTGCTGTTCATTCTCTAGCCGCCCGTGTTCGGGATAACAACTCAAATTGTGTTAGCCATGGATGAACATTTGAAAGCAGGCATTCATGCTGAAGTTATTTCAGCTATTAAGTTATCTCAAGGAGATTTGTTAAATAGTTTCACAAATCTTATAGACGCTCGACTTGAGAATTTCCAGCGTAATATAAGCGAGTCTCAAAAATCTTTGAATGACGCACAGATGGCGAGAATTGACGAGTCATTGGCCAGTGAATACAAATTCAAAAAGCGCGGCAATGAAGAGCAGTACAAACATAACAACAAAGTGTTTGTGAAGTTGAGAGAAGCTTCTAATGATTTGGAAGGAATAATGGCCGAGAAAGTAGTGGAAGCTAAGCGCAAAATCAGTGAAGGTATGAACATTATTAAATCACGACAAAAGCTAGTTAAGTTGGCCGATTCTTCTAAAGCAGGCTGGAAAGCAGCTGATGAATACACGATGAATCCTATTGCGGAGGACTCGGATGACGAGAAGAAAATTAAAAAGGCCCAGGATAGAGCGGATAAGAAGCTGAAAGAAGAGATGACAGACAGGAGGAGAAAATCACGCCAGATCAACAAATTCACCAGTCAACCATCACAGACGGGGTCCCAGAATGCCTTATATCGACCGGGAAAATGTTTCAAGTGTGGTAGCTCTGGTCACTGGAGGAAAGATTGTCTGGTTGGTGGTGTTGAATCTAAAGAAACACAAGCTAAGATAAGTAAAACTTTTGTTTTTCATGGTATAGACCAGATAGATCATATTGAGCATGACGATGTTTTGATACAGTCCCCGGAATTTGTAAGTTACGATGGTATAACCACGGGGTTTGATCAGTCAGCTGTTGAGGTAGGTAGATCACCTGTCGGTCGATTAAAGAACAGAATTGAATTTTGGAAATCTGTTGGAGCAAACGAGCAGGTAATAGATGTTATTGCTCACGGTTATAAATTGCCATTGTTTACATTGCCATCAAGGGAGTATTTACACAACAATAGGTCTGCTATAGATAATCCCGATTTTGTTTCAGGTGAGATAGACAGTTTATTACGTAAAGGTTGTATAGAGCAGACGACATATATTCCGTATGTTGTTAATCCTCTCACCGTAGCATATGGTAAACAAAACAAACCCAGGTTAGTGTTAGATGCACGCCATGTTAACCCGCATTTATTTAAATATAAACACAAATACGAAGATGCTTGTACTGCCAGGGAAATGTTTAAAACAGGTGACTATTTATTTTCATTTGATCTTAAAAGTGCATATCACCATATATCAATATTTCCACCTGATAGATCTTTTTTAGGATTTGAGTGGAAGGGTAATTTTTATGTTTTTTGTGTGTTGCCTTTTGGTATATCAACGGCTGGGTATATTTTTACCAAAGTGGTTCGGGAAATGGTAAAATATTGGAGATCAAATGGTAAGAAAATTATAATGTATCTTGATGATGGTTTAGCTGGTTCAGGATCATATGATCAAGCAGCTCTCGTTAGTACTGGTATAAAAGATGATTTGGAAAAATTTGGATTTGTTATTGCAAATGAAAAATGTCACTGGGATCCGGTACAAGTAATAACTTGGCTTGGTTTTGAATGGAATATGAGCACAGGTAAGATTAAAGTATCTGAGAGTAGAATAAAAAAGTTGGTGTGCAGCATAGAACAGATGCTTATTCAGCATGAACATGGTACAAGCTTGTTCAAAGCTAGGTCATTAGCTTCTATTGTTGGTCAAATAATATCGATGAAAGCTGTATTTAGTGATCAGGTACGTCTTAGATCAAGATATCTCTATGATTGTATTTTGTTTAAAGCAAACTGGGAGGCTTATGTGCCATTATCATTAAAAGCTGTAGAAGAGCTTAAGTTTTGGTTTGATAATGTAGATAAAATGAACAATGAGGGTTCATTGTTAAGTATTGTTACTAGTGAGGAAACAGTACAAGTACAGATTTGCTGTGATGCATCAGAAATTGGCTATGGAGGTCATTTGACTATTGGTTCAGAGGATGAACCTGCAAATCATTATGATTTGGTAGACATGTGGTCTGTGAGTGAACGCACAAAAAGTTCTACTTGGAGAGAACTAGAAACGGTATATAGAGTACTAGAAAACTCAGTTGAGTTGATTCATGATAAAAGTGTTAAGTTACTGAATGATAATAAAAATGTGCCATTAATTTTTAGAATTGGCAGTAGAAAGCCATGTTTGCATGATATTGCCATGAGAATACATTCATTTTGTACTGATAATAACGTCTCTTTAAGAGTGGATTGGATTCCAAGAGAATCTAATATTAGAGCTGATCTTCTTAGTAGATCAGGTGATTGTGATGATTGGTCAGTTACTGAAAGAGTATTTGAACATCTCAATTCCCTTTGGGGACCATTTACATGTGATAGATTCGCTTCTTGGTACAATACAAAATGCAGTAATTTTAATTCCAAGTTCTGGTGTAAGGGAACATCAGGGGTTGATGCTTTTAAGCAATGTTGGTCACATGATAATAATTGGCTGGTACCACCTCCGAATGTTGTTTTACGTGTAATCAGTAAACTTAAGTTAGACAAGGCAGAGGGAACTTTAGTAGTTCCAGAGTGGAAATCTGCTCCTTATTGGCCATTAATTTCACCACTGGGTGCAAGTTATGGTGATTTTTTCAAATCATGCATTCATTTGAATGGCAGCGACTTAACTTGCAAAGGAAGAGGGAAAAACGGAGTGTTTGGTAAAAGGGAGTTGAAGTTCCGCTTTGTTGCTCTTCATATTAGATTCTGACTTGTTTTATTTTTTATTTAATAGGTATTCAACTAAATGAACACATCAGTGACAATGTTTTGGACAGCGGTATTTCCATGGACAGTCTGTTGTATAAACTTTATCCGAAAATGTGTCAGTTGTTGCTAAGTAGTAAAAGTGACAATACTATCAGATCTTATTTTTATGGATTTAAACGTTGGGAGAATTTCATTACTGAACACGGACATTGTGCTTTACCTGCGGAACCAATTCATGTTTCTTTGTATTTAACACACTTGATAAACCAAGGTTCTAGTAACCATCCTGTTCAAAATGCAGTGTATTCTATAAAGTGGGCACATGATGTAAACGGACTTCCGGACCCGACTTCCAATTCATTTGTGTCATCGTTATTGGAAGCTAGTAAACGTGTGTCAAGTCATAAAACTATTAAAAAGGACCCAGTGTCCACAGAGATGCTTATTAATTTGTGTTATATGTATCGTGATTCCACGGATTTATCTGTCATTAGAGATTTGACAATGATTTTGTTGGGATATTCGGGATTTTTAAGATATGACGAGCTTAGCTCTTTGCTTTATGGTGACGTTCAAGTTAAGGATGGCTATTTAATTTTGAACATTAGTAAGAGTAAAACTGATCAGTTCCGTCAAGGTCATGAGGTTTTGATTTCAAAAGGGAATACTGTAGCATGTCCGTATGAAATGTATTTGCGTTACATTAGGGTTTCAGAAATTTCTTCTCCAGAAATGTTTTTATTTAGACCTATTTTTCATTCTAATGGAAGACTTAAGCCTATTTATAAAAACAAAAAGCTCAGCTATACTAGAACGAGAGAATGTATAGTTGCTAGATTGAAATTAGTTTGCAATGATCTTAACATAGGTTTACATTCTCTTAGATCCGGTGGTGTAACCACAGCAGCAAATTCTGATGTAAATGATAGGTGTTTGAAAAAACATGGTAGGTGGAAGTGTGATAGTAGCAAAGATGGCTATATTGTAGATTCTTTAGACCATCGTTTGCAAGTTTCTAAGAAATTAAATCTTTAATTCATTCCACCCGTTCTTTGTTATTCTATCGTCTACGGCGGGCTAGTCGGCAAATGAATATTTGCGTTTTATGTTTTGTTATACATGTAGTGTAGGGTATACATGTATTTTCCCGCGTTTTATCAAATAGCGGGAAAATAATGTATACACGGTACGTGTTAACAGGGTGATGCCGTTGAAAGGACCAATGGCAGTGTAGTATATGGTCACGTGTTTTAAAGCGTGGGGCAGGTAGGCCTGCTGTTCATTCTCTAGCCGCCCGTGTTCGGGATAACAACTCAAATTTTATATATATTGATTTATTTCACTTATATTTTTTAATAATCCGATATTATTGTGCAGGTCCGAGCACCACCTCATGAGACAATATGTGCATGTCTTTCGGACACAGATTTCTCTTTTCGGTCAAAAAAAAAAAAAAACAAAAAAAAAAACCGTTTGAGTTTTTTCTGGACGGCTGATTGTCTAAGACTGAGGTGTATATTCTGATTATTGTCATTGGATATTGGTATAATGTTAATGTTTTTGGTGCATCTGTTGAGCACGTAATTATATATTTATATAACTTGTAATAAATCCATGGCTATCGTCTACGGCGGGCTAGTCGGCAAATGAATATTTGCGTTTTATGTTTTGTTATACATGTAGTGTAGGGTATACGGATATTACTAGCCTATCAATCTTGCTCGAGTCGCTTTCCTATAATCAAATAAGACTGCGAAAATATGACACCACGAATGCACTAGTCACTGTCGAACCGCGAAAAGTTGACACATGGCTCATTGCAACATGTAAAACTCTCATAGTGAGAACAGTTATTACTTTACTTGTTATGGTATAAATTCATGATGTGCTCGATATTTAAGTTACTACTGGGCTTAAGTAGAATGATGATGCTTGAGCGGGTATAACTGATAAAACATAAGTTGCTTACCCTTCCGGCAGAGCACCCGTTCTCAATTACATGATCGAAGTTCACGTGTTTAACTTAAATTGCCCCATTGAAAGTAGAATGGCATAGACTGGTATATTTGGTGTTTTGTTATATATATCTTAATTTGTAAGGCCACAGACTCATATAGTAGTTACATAGTTACATAGTATATACATTCTGCCATGAAAGCTATATTACAATGTTGTGTTTTATACACAATTTTCGTTTTTTTTGAAATGCATCATTTAACAATGCTCGTATATTTGACAATTTTTTATGACAAGAGAATAAAAAAATATGAACATTTGGGGTTGAAACAAATAGTTTTGGTATAAATTGACGTCTTATATCCTCGTAAAATTTACAAATAAATAAAAAATGATATTCGTCTTCAATCAACCCAAGATTATTAAACTTACAAATTCTGTTTTGTTTTACAATAATTTTATATCTACCTTTCTCGATCCTTAAATCATGGGGACAAATACGGAAATTTGTTATGATTTTACGGTATTTCTTTAAGTTTAAAATTTCTAAATTAGGTTCTTGACAAAAAATGGTTTTGAACAATTTGTAAAATGATAATTTTGAAGTATTTTCTACATTTTGTTCAAATAATGTCACAAGCACAGAAGACAAAGTGAACAAACTGATATTTTTTTTATATTCGATTTTACTTCCGTTTGTAGTTAGCTATATGTCTTGATTCACCAACTAGCTATCGTTCATAATTTCTGGGTATCTCAGTCGGTTAATTTGGTTTCTAAGTGCTTTGGCTCAAATATCAGATCGGTAACTGTCATATTTGAAATAACATAGTATATCCTAACAAGAGGTCAAACGGCCTTAACGCTTACTTGAGGGTAGGCCATATACCATGCAATTAGTTAGATAGACAATTACATTTATTACAGAAACCGTTTCAATTTAAGGCCTAAAAGCAGTTAAGTCCTAATGCAAGGATATTTGCAAATTAATTATTACTTTTCCTATAATGTTACTGTTACAATACATCTAAATATTTTAAGACTAGCCGAAGTATATATATGGACAGCTAGTAGAAAATACAAAGGCACAACACCGGGTCATTTGTTTGCATCTGTGACCTTGAACTTTGATCCCATGACATTCATCTTAAATCAAAATGATCGTTAGGCAAATACCTACAATATTCTAATATACATGCCTATACAAAAAGATGAGATGATAGTTTTCAAGATATATTGATTACTAATTTTAAAAAAGACGAGATGGTAGTTTTCAAGATATATTGATTACTAATTTTAAAAATGTCCCCCTTTACAACTTACAATTTCCCCATTTTACCCCTACAGCGACGATTTGTGGAAATCTGAAACTAAATGTCCTAGGTATGCTACACATGAAACATCTAAGTTTTATCTGTTGTATCTTCAGAGAAGAATATTTTTACTTTTTCGCCTTATGGCCCCCAAGGAGACATAACCCTTTCATTTTTGCAAATTTAAAAGCCTTTTACCTATACATGATTATCAGTAAGTTTCGTCCAATTTTACCTGGTAGTTTTGGATGAGATAATTAATTTTAAAATGTTAACAGAAGAAAGACGACGGAGGGTGAACCATCGCAATAGCTCATCTGATCTTAGCTAAGCTCAGCTGAGTTAAAAATGTAAAGTAAGTTAGAGAGAAGGGTAAAGCATATAAAAAAATACATATTATACCAGTTTTAATTTTACAGCACTAGAC
This sequence comes from Anadara kagoshimensis, assembly GCA_021292105.1. Classification (NCBI taxonomy): domain Eukaryota; kingdom Metazoa; phylum Mollusca; class Bivalvia; order Arcoida; family Arcidae; genus Anadara; species Anadara kagoshimensis. The sequence continues at coordinate 22,376,816 of CM037873.1, forward strand.
GGCCGTTTCGGAATACAATTCCTCATCAGTAGTGCTTGGACCAAAATTATGAAACCAAAATTATTTTGAAAGATGTTGAAAAGCTACCCAATAACCAAAATATATCAACATATCGAATAAAACTATTTTTTACATCACATGGTAATTTATTGAAATATAATTTAATTGGATAACTGCACGAATAATGGGCTATTGGTTCACCGTCTGTCGAGCGCCTTTATTTTGAATAATATAGACGAAGGTCATGGGATTAAAGGTCAAGGTCACAGGTGCAAACGAGTAATGAAATTGTTAATTATCTGAGTGCTGTAGGTATTGGTCTAACGATCATTTTGATATATAGATGAAGGTCATGGGACCAAAGGTCAAGGTAATAGATGCAAACACCAACATTGTTAATTATCTGGAAAACTATAAACTTTTTGTATAGGCATATATTACTAAATTGTCGGCATTGGCCTAACGATCATTTTAATGTATAGATTGTATAGAAGTCATGGGTTCATAGGTCAAGGTTACATATGCAAACCAATACCGGAATTGTTAATTATCTGGAAAACTAAACGTTTTGTTTAGATATATATATTTTAGAACATTGTAGGTATTGGTCATTTTGATGTATAGATTAAGCTCATGTGTTTAATGGTCAAAGGCACAGATGCAAACAAATGCAAAAACGGTTAATTATATGGAAAACTATACACTTTTTGTATAGACATATATAGTAGAATATTGTAAGAATTGGCCCAACGATCATTATATATATATATAAGGGTTGTGTGATCAAAGGCCAATGTCACAAATGCAAACATATACTACAATAGGTAATTATCTGGACAATTTTAAACTTTTTGTATAGGCATGTATATTAAAATATTGTAGAGATTGGCCTAGTAATGATTTTGACAGATAGCTGAAAGTTATGGGTTCAAAGGGCAAGGTCACAGATGTGTTAGAATATTGAACGGGTATTGTTTTTTGTCTGTGTACTTTAAATAGCTGCCTATACATTTGTTTAAGCTAGACCTTACATATCTAGATGTATGGTAACATTTTAGGATCAGTAATACTTAATTCTCAAATATCCTTGCATAAGGCCATAACTGCTGAAAATATAAACGGTCCCTGTTATTAATGTAATTGTCAATTGAACTTCTGCATGAGATAGGACATGCCCTCAGGTGAGCGTTAAGGACCTTGGGGTTCTTATTTATTTTGAAACCATCACTTCTCAAGTCCATAATAGATTTGTTTGCTTGTTCGTACATGCATACTATTGATTAATTGCATTTAATCTTTTCGTTTGTCTTAAAACATTTAGGATGTGGCAGTCCTCCTGCAGTAAATAATGCTTACGGCTCGAAGATCAGACTAGAACATCCAGTGGCGTTAACTAATACATATACGTGTAACGCCGGTTACAAACTTATAGGTAACGCGGGATTAACGTGTAAAGCAAATGGAGTTTGGAAAACGCCTACCTTTGAATGCAGAGGTAAGTCAAATTGTGTTTGTTTTAGCGAAAATCATATGTTAGTACTTAGCAATATTAAATTCAAACAATAACATGAAGAAGTATGAAAACGAACTAAGCAACGCAAGACAAGATTATTATACATTAGGGTCATTAAGTATAAAATTTCCAATCTTTGGCCTGCGGTACAAAATAATACCTGGTATTGTAATAAGAGTCCTATAGAATTGCCCTTATACTCGCGGCACGGATTAAAAAAATCACATGGTACCAGGCGATAGTTCTACAGGAGACTATTTGGACTCGCTGCACAGGATTCGACTACGAAGTTTGGGTCTTGGACTAGCACTGGGCCTTGTTCTCAGGCTTTTCGCATTGTTCTGATTTTTGTCATTTTATATACTTCATATTCTGCTACAGCTTTGTGTTCGTGTATTTCATTTAAAACCATTATAACAAAAGTTGAAAATATAAGACCAAAATTTGATTCAGAACAAATAATTTCAATAACGTCCCAGTTCTCAAAAAACTCATTACCAGTGCTACATCGAAACATTTACATGTTTTTGTGACTTTAAGGCAGAGTGTTTGTATAATATTTATTACAACGCTTTCATGTTTAATGGTTCAAATCTGTGCATTACAGTTTACAAACTGTTAGGAAGCAGACCTCATGAGTTTGCAATTCCACAGAATAATATAACTAGTCAAACAATTGTGCCGGCTTTCTATTATATAGGCCACCGACGTAGTACTAATGGGTAATTTACCGATTTATTTTTCTATTATGGATAAATGAAAGAGAAGGACTTCAGGAATGGCGTTTTCCCTAGTGAAAATTCCTTTACTTAATACATGAAGGTTGTATTTAGCTCTGGAATGGTGAGAGGTTATCTGTAGAAAAACGCCGACCTTTGGAACTGCCGAGGGGATTCTTACAGTTCTTGTAATGGGAAATTGCCAGTTTGTTTGTAAAAGGTCACTTGGATTTTTATCAATTGCAAAAATTAATAAAGAAATGAAACAATTAAGAAAACCCAGCACATGAGACATTTATGAACTTATTTTTTAGATTGTGGTCCGCCTCCTATCATAAGAAATACACTGAGATCGTATTCAGCCACAACTATCGGAACTAACGTTGGCTACAATTGCAACTCCCTTACAGTGAAGATAGGAGTGGGCCATGTGGTTTGTCAACCTGACTTAACATGGCTTATATATCCCTTTGGCTGCATATGTAAGTACTTATTTAAATTAATAATTAAAATAACAGATGCTTGGGACCTCAAATGTGCGAGTGTAGCTACCTAAACAGGAGGAGTGTCGAACCCTTATATGTAGTAACTACACTATATGTAGTAACACCGTTAGATGTAGTAAAAATCTCCGCCATATGTAGTAAGGACACGTTAGATGTAGTAACATTTTTGTACGCTATATGTAGTAACTGCTAGGTCACGTTATATGAAGCAACATTTTTGTACGCTATATGTAGTAACTTTATAGTTATCCCTTAAATGTTCAAAATGTTAATGGATTCGACTTTACTAGAAAATTGGATACTAGTCTGGGAGCAGCTTGCAAAACCCAAAAATGTAGTCCGCACAATGTTTCTTTGTTGATAATATATGTTTAGGATGTGCTTAAACATAATCCCAGTGATGCCACCTTGGCACAAGTGGGGAAACTGAAAAATCCAAGATGGCGGCCAATATGGCTGACAAAACTATAATATCTCGTATATATAGTTATATTAGCCGCATTTAGTTAATTAAAGAGTCTTTTTATAGGTTTCAAGGGTCAACAAAGTTGTTTTTGTTGTTTATATTCACACAGAATGGATATTTGAGCCAGTTTTGATGTATTGTAGATAATTTATTGTTGAAATTGGGACTTGCCACAAAAAACCGTTCTTCTTAATGACATACATAATTTATCCATTTTCATGATGGTTGAAAAATCCATCAAAATAGATCTTTTTCATCTTACTAAAATTTTGATTGTGTATATTTCGGGACAGAATTGACTAGTGATGAAAAAGTAAGCGAAGATGGAATACCATTCACGCAGACATTGGAGAGAACACGTGTAAATAATGCACGTTGATCTTCATTTGAAACGCAATGAAGAAGTGAATACTACCAATGAACAAAGTATAGTCGAGGGTCTGACATAAACCAGTCTAATGTTTGTGAACATTGTTTATTCTGTGAAAACCAAGGTATCATGGGCCAAGATTCTACTCCTCCAAGTCTATGGTTGTACTTTGTCAAACTGCTGAACGTATAGAGAGATAAACAGGACAATATTTTAGAGACATGTGAAATGGATAGAACCAATGGGAGAAAATAATGTATCTACAGAGGTTGTTTCTTACAAGATCATCACAGAATGTAAACATATTAAAGAAAGAGGGCGTAGAGATAGTTATAAGTCTACAATAGATTCAGCTCTTGATATAGAAACGTCCAGCTCTACACTACTCAGTTTGTTATCCAAGTTGTCAGACAAACTTTATTACACTTTCCCTGCCTTGCTCATTGGTAAATTAGTCACTAGCATTCTGATTAATGGATCAACATCTCTTCAGATTGTAAAGGAAAAGAACAAAATTTGGGCTTTCCTGTGACTTCGGTGTCACATGTTTATATACTGTGGTTTCATTAATTAAATATGATGAATTGAACAGGTTCAAATTGTCTGCTGCTGCAACTGCACTGAAAACTTCAGGAGCTATTACTGGTTCTGGTGGTAGACTGAAACGGGCTGTGGCAGATGACCTTGATGCCAACATTTCATCACAAAATCGGCTTAAACCTACACATGCTCTTGCACTTCTTTTTACCCAACAACGAAGCTCCATACCTGATAACCAATCTGGCAAAGTGGCAATTATGAAGAAAATAAAGAGGCTATATGAAAGATACAACAGTTTCTGATTTAGAAGTAAAACATTATTATGGTACTAAAAGCTCATTATTACTATACTAGGTGAAAATGGTGCAACCCTGGTGCCAGGGGCGTATGAATTAGAATTTGATTTCTTAAGTGTCGCATCTGTGGCATATTCCAGAATTCTGTGTCTTGTTATTAACAAGGTTCCACCAGGTGACTGCTATGTGTGAAGTTCAGCAGACAAACCTTTATTGTCTTTACAGCTAAACAACAGTTATACACACGTGCTGGGTGTAGCTAGATAAACATGAGGTGCTAACCCTTCAGTAGCACCTGATCTCACTTCCCTGGTGGAAAATCACTTTTTAACTATAGTAACTTGATTGCAGACGCTAGTGACTTACTTTTTGAAGGCAGGTAAAACAGGCAGGATAGTAAAGCCCTGGCTGTACAGTCTGAAGGCAGGTCAAAGCAAGACAGTAAAGATGTGGCTGTACAGTCTGAGGACAGGTCAAAACAGGACAGTAAAGATGTGGCTGTACAGTCTGAGGACAGGTCAAAACAGGACAGTAAAGATGTGGCTGTACAGTCTGAGGGCAGGTCAAAACAGGACAGTAAAACTTGCTGTACAGTCTGAGGGCAGGTAAAGCAAGGCAGTAAAGATGTGGTTGTACAGTCTGAGGACAGGTCAAAACAGGACAGTAAAGATGTGGCTGTACAGTCTGAGGGCAGGTCAAAACAGGACAGTAAAGATGTGGCTGTACAGTCTGAGGGCAGGTAAAGCAGGACAGTAAAGATGTGGCCGTACAGTCTGAGGGCAGGTCAAAGCAGGACAGTAAAGATGTGGCTGTACAGTCTGGGAGGAGGTCAAAGCAGGACAGTAAAGCTGTGGCTGTACAGTCTGGGGGCAGGTCAAAGCAGGACGGTAAAGCTATGGTTGTAATGTTTAAGAGCAGGTCAAAGCATGGAAATAAAGCTGTGGCTAAACTGTTTGAGGGCAGGTCAAAGCAGAAGAGTATTGCTGTTGTTATACTGTCTGAGGGCAGGTCAAAGCAGGATGATGTTAAAACTGTGACTGTATTGTATTATCAAACCAGTGCTGATTATGGTGTTATTCATTCGATCATAGAGGGAAGTTGAATAGACTTTGCACTGTAATTGAAATCTAATAAAGAAAAGGTATATTATATGACTACTCTAGCTTTGCACTTTTAAAAATGGGAGAACAAGGACCATTTTTGCTAGAATAGCTTCTATAATTATCATTTTATTGATTTGTTGATTATTATAGTGAAGCATTAATGATAGACTACCATTAATACACTGCATAAAACACAACAACACATGGACAAACCTTAAACATCAACAAATATAAAAAAAACGATTCTGGCAGCCATCTTGTCCGCCATCTTGGATATCTTGAATTCCCCAAGGCTGCCAAGGTGGCATCATGCAGTTTCGGATTAGGGACATGTTGCAGAACAACTTTATGTAAAAATATTTTGTGCGGACTATTTTTTTAGGTTATGTGAAAATATACCATTTGTCATCCGGACTATACGAAATAGTGGTTGGGTGAATTGATAAACCGACAGACAGACGGCAGACGGACATTCAGGCCCTAGAATATATAGTTATCTAATTGTTGATTCATTACTTTTTCATGCCTGACCACTTAATTGACTTCAAACATCGTAGGCGCCGCAATTTTTGCGTCGTCAGCGGAGTAAGGTGTCATAATAATAAATTTAAAAAAAAATAAAAAATAAAAAATAAAAAAAAACATTACACACCTAAAGAATCTGGGGCGACCGACGTCAAAGTAGTTTCCGGATGATAACTTTTACAGAGATTATTCAACATGATAACTTTGCATGTGACTACATTGTTAAAAGATCTAGGTTGCGATTCCTTTTAGGGTCAGTTGGTCAACGGTCAAGTCACGATGTCACAGAGGCTAAAATTCTTGACTGATACCTATGCATGAAAGCAAATTCTGATGTTATATTTGTCTTCTCAAGGGTCTTAAGCCTATATTTTGAAGATATCAGCCGTCTAGTGCTGTAAAATTAAAACTGGTATAATTTGTAATTATAACCAAGAATCAAGTGATTTGGTAGTTTTAATTCCCGATTTATAGCAAGATGGGGAACATGGGTTTTTATCTCGTGGCCACGACTTGCTATCTCAAAATAGCTTAGTTGTTGGTGGATTGCACATGGCTTGATGACTGGTATGTTTGCTTTGATACGATACAGTAAAGCAAGAGGAACAAATGATTTTGATTTGAATTTCAAAAAAGAAATACAAATTATTAAATGCAAATCCTAGCATATCTTTGTGAATATTTGGTATATAGAATTAAAACACCAGTATATGTATTAAATTAAGTCTGTTCATTCCAAATTTTGATAACACACGTGGCGGATGTAGCTAGATAAACAGAATGTGTTTACCCTTCCGGAGCATCCGACCTTAATTTGCTGGTGCAAGTTCACGTGTTTAACGGTTTCTCGTAATTTGCCATCTTCAAAGTTTTTACTATGCTTTGGAATTGAGGTTTGGACATAAATTTGTATGTTTGTTTTATATCTGTACGCTAATGTAAATAACATTACAAGGAAACAGATATATATGTCCGAGTCGCAAAAACCCGACGGTGAATTTTGAAGATGCCCGCAGTAATCTAATTAGTTTGAATAAAGTTCATTTTCTTTAGATTCATTGTAAATGAAAATCACTATACGTATCAACTTTTTCCATAAAATAAGCCTGTACAGAGCAAAATGTTGCCAAGTGTACTCAAGCCAAACACAAGTTGGTACATCAAATATCACAAAATGGGGCATTATATCCGATGAATACGCATTCATTTTTAAACATCCCATGACGACAACACTGTACTTTTAGAGAGATATTGATACAAATAAATGACACGACGAGTTGTATTTTTCTAACTTGACTGAATACCTTTAAACTAAAATTTTGATCAGAGAGGACAGTAGCGCTTCAATACTTAATTACACTAACACCAGTTGCCTGAGAAAAAATGAAGTACATGGCCTGATATAGCAAAGGGAATAAAACCAGTAAAAATTGAACTTGTAACAATTATTTTTGAATCGGTACGAACAACTTTCAAATGATGTTTATTTAATTTCTCGATGTGTTAACATATTTTTAGAAGTTTTACTTAATATATATAATTGTAGCTCCATCGAGTGGTTGCAGCGCAGACGGGTACGTACATGTAAGCTTGAATAACCTCTGTTACATAGTAGTAAATACTCCACAGACCTGGCATAATGCAATGGACCGTTGTTTTCTTTACAACTCACAACTTATTAAGCTTGACACGACAACATTGATTACAACCATATTTCCAGATTTAAGTAAGTATTTACCCCTCTACACACACACACACACACACACTAACACACACACACACACACACACACATATATATATATATATATAGAGAGAGAGAGAGAGAGAGAGATGTCTATAAAGGCCTTCCATGGGGACCCTTGGAATATTTGTTATATAATACCGTATCTCCAACACTTTTAATACTTTATAATAGATAAATAGATAGATAAACACAAGCTTAAACATACTTCTGCTTTACGTATATTATTATCAACATCATTTTTAAATAATAACGTAAGGATTAATTGAAACTACGTACACAATGTTAATAATATTGATACCGCGCAACTTCCCTTACCTCGTACTTATTTTGACGTCACCGAAACGTCAAAACTGAAATAACGTGATGATTACTTATGATCCTTTTTTAATGTTAACTTTTAAAAATTGATATTTTCATTTTATTTAAAGCAATATTCAGGTTATTAATGAAACTAAAAAAACTTCCTGTTGTTTTTGTTTTCTTCAAATGCTTGGAACGGCGGCTGGTTCACTTAATTCTGAAACAAAATGTTCACGTCTTGGAGATATTCGGTTCCGTTCTATTTCGTCTAGATTCGGGAGAAGGATGGGCAATTTGAAGTAATAACAACTTTTATGAAACGGGTAGGGAAGCAAAAGTTGTGTTTGTGATTACATTACCTAGTTGTTTTCCGAATTTGAAAACCGAGGCGTCATCTATGGACAAAACCATTACGGATTGAGGTCCCTATGGGCACAACGTCTCATCAGGGGAGATAATCTATATAACGGAGCTCTTGGCTTGTATACGATTATATGGCCCGGGGTAGTTATAACGGTAGAGATTAAAATTACTGAGGTGTAATATTTACTTAATGTTTTACTGCATCGTTAAAATGCTTTGACTAATTTCAATATTAATGGGTATTATGGTTCTTTTCTTTTTGTAGAAACACTAGACTGCATTTTGTTGATTGGACTTTTGGTCCGAGATTTGACTTCACTTCTTTTCCTAGTTAAGATATTCCTTAAATATTTTAGGAAAATGTTAGGAAACGTTGTAGAACCCGATTAGAGGTTCTAAGCTAAGGACGGAAATTTAAAAAAAATAGATTTATGTTAGGGGATTAGTTTTTGTAGGTTATAGTCGGGGAGCCACTTCTCAATAGCGTGCAAAAAACAAGTTGAACCATACACAGTCTGCTATAAAGTTTTTGATCCTATAATTATTAAGTAGACATATTGCCATGTTTGAAAACCCATGTTGGACTTGTCATCTCTCTTGCACAACTTCACAGTCGCCTGTTTTGTTTAGAACATAGTACAAAACAAACAGAAATTACCATATACACTATAACTTTTACTTGACACACGTTATGAATGTTTAAACTGTCGTAAATAACTTATTTGTAGTTCTTTTGCATATTTAAATCAAAATATCATTATATTTTGCAGGTTTACAATCGTTTTTAACGAAAATAAAGAAAAAATGTGAATTTTCCCCTGTAGTTTTAAAATTTAGAGCAATGCTTCTTGTGTAGTGTTCAAAGAAACAAGTTTTATATCAAAATATTTTTTATTTAAAAGTTTTCATGGGTATTTTTGTACTTCTTGAAAGCAAAATTTTCCCCAATGTTCTATTATAGACAGAAATAAGTAGTTACATGTTTCCCCTACCCCCATTTCTCAAAATATTTTTGAAATCATTAAAAAATTATTCTTTTCTAAATAACTTTGTTGTACTATTAACATGGTCATATATTGCAATATGTTCATTCATATTCATTAATTCTTATGAAATAAAACAAATAAACTTAAATTTATGTGTGTAGTATAAAATCTGGACTGGTCTCTGGTCTCTGATTGCGCTATAACACTATACCATGACGGAATCCATCTATAAAAAGATTAATGGTTCTTACAGATTCCTTTACACTTTTACAGGTTCACTAAGTCACTAATAAGAACATGTGCAAATTGATTAATAACTACAAATGAAGTAAAGTGTAAAATGTAGTCCTCATTCAGAAAACCGCTTTAGCAGCTGTTTGGAAATTCTTCAATCTTCGACATGATCAAAGTTACTGTTAGTTCACTTGAACTGCTATCAGTATCGACTGAAATCCTGCCACATTTTCCCACTTTCCCAAGGCAAATACAGATGACACTACATGGAAAAGACGCTTTTGCACATGAACAATTTCGCATACATTTTGATTTCTGGCATTTGCACCCTGTAGGTGTTTTTATCATTGGGTTTGGTGGCAAGCACATTAATATTGGCACAAGTTTATGGTTTACTAATTTTCGTCCAAACTGTGTTGGAGACGGGAGATCAAGATCAGATAATGTTGCACGTACATATATTCCAATCTGATATAAAGCTCGCAAAAAATGTTGGTGGAATGCGTTCTGTTGGTGGTAAAGCTCTTAAATCTGTTTTACTGGATGCAAATAAATGCTGCCTTAGCACATTTAAACTATCAACATTTGAACATCCATATAAGGAAGCAAAGTACTTTCGTGCCTCTTCTGATATTATGAAATCATCCATTCCAAAGTTTGAAAGGTTGGGAAGATCCTTTACCATAGTCAGAGCCACCTTTGCTGCCAATTTCTTTCCCTTTCTAAACGGATAACTAACAGTATCACAACCACTGAAGACATATGCAACGATTAAAGTCGATGTTAACTCTCTTGAACTGCATTCATATTTTTCACAGAGTTTCTCTACTAATTTATGTACGGCTATGTATTTGTCAAATTTCTGGACCCATAGTTCTCTGAGAGTAGATAAGCGGGTGAGATGATATATGCATAATATAACTATGTCTGTGTCTGTTGCATGGATGACTGCTCTAGTGTGATCAAGCTGTTTAACACAGTATGCTAGGTGCGCCACAATTCTTGTGTCTGCTTCCTCGTGATCTAAACAAGACAACTGTGGTATTTCACACTTTTCTGATTTATACACTGCAAAATTATCATTTTTGTCCTTTGATAAACCACCGACAATAAAGGTAACATCATCCACATTATCAACCGTTTGGAGTCCACTGCTAATGAAATCCAAAAGATTTGCCTTGTTTCTGACATCATGTAGAATGGCATTCCAGTCAACTATTTCCAAACTTTCAGATATGAAATACTCTTTCTGTGTTTTTGACTGACCTCTTCTGAATCTTTCATCTCCCTTAAGTGAGACAGAGTCTTCAAAATCATACCGATCTCCAACAATGTTTACACATTTGCAGTTACTTGGCTTTAACCTCATTAGCTGACTAATAACTGCTTGCAAAAAATCTCCAAATGTTTTTCCACACAGTTTGTAATATCTGTTTATAAAGGCCATGATATCCACAAGGTATACTGTTAAAAGGTCACTATCTGGTAATGAGTCATATTCTACTTGTCCCTCGCCAACCTCTTTTATAAGATAAGCTAGAAAATCTGCCTTTGTTCCCTTTCTCATCATAAAACCACTTTCGCTTCTTTGATCGGTATCAAAGAGTGAAGTTGGGTAATTTGTCCATTCGTGAGAAAATGCAATTTCTCTTGTATCATCGTCTGCTCCTTGAAAGAAACACAGAGCTCTCATCACAGTACTTTCATCTTGATAAATTTTTACTAAACTTTCTGCTGCAGTCTTAGGTTTTTTCTTTGATGAAAATGTAGTCAGTTTGGGTGGTTTAACAGGTGACTGGCCTTCTTCCATAATTTTCATGATTTCCAGACCTTTACTTCTTGCTGATATCAGATCCGTGTTCTCCGCTTTCTCGCCAGACGATATACATATTAAATCCTCAGTATTTGAACAGGTAAATGGATTGATCATTTGTACATTTACAACATTTATAATTTTCTCCACACACAATTTATCTTTATGATCTTGACTTTTAGACTGCCCATGATGTTTATGCCCTTGTCTTTCTATACCAACCATGGCTTTAACACTCTCAGATACTTTGGTCAGAAATGGAACTGTTTTAATGTACTTGTCCCGTGATGCTGGCTGTTGAGAGATACCTTTAAAAAGTGTGGTTTTCCCTTCTTTGTTGTATGTCTGTTCAAGAGCTAAATCAGTCCAAATTCCATTTAACTTTCCATCAGTTCTATGCACATTGAAATTCCCAATGACAAAATTTTCATAAACATCTGGGTGCTTTTCAGGTAACTCTTTCATATCTCTCAGATACAGAGGAAGACAAACCATGTACTTAGTATGTTGAGAAGATATTGTGTATGGGATCATATTCTCTACTTCTTTCAGGTGTTGCAACCACAAGCCAGATCTTTCAGCATGAATATATCGTTTCAGAATCATAACCATATCAAGATACATTAGCCAAAATCTTGCTGTCGCACCAAGACTTTCAACAAATGCCTCCCAAAGTCCTGATACTTCATTCTGTTTTTGCTTTACTTCACTCAATCCGTTGATAACTAAATTAACATCATCACTGTTCAAAGCATCTGCAAGAACTTGTAGAGATGAACTTAGTCCAATGCCATCTAACTGATCACTGTCTACCCAGTCTTCAAATGCTCTCCACAATAGACCAAGCATTGCTTCACTCATGATGGAATGACAACGAAGCATGAGATAGTAATCTTTTCCAGATATTATTTTATTCACAGTTCCACGCTTACAAACTCCACTTTCTACAATAATATCCTCAAAACCGCTGTCTTTCATGTAGAACCCAATGCTTCCCATAAAGTTTTCTGCAATATGAAATCCACCCAGTCTGATTACTATGTCTGAATATCTTTCTGGAAACTTGTTTGTTATGCCTTTCAGTATGTCATATATTGCTTGATCTGCAGTAATGATTGTGGTGTGTTGCCCAATTTTATTCGAAAGTGACACAAAATAGTTCAGTGAAGCCATTACAACATCTGGATCGGTAGGGATTGGGGATAAAGAGGTCCATATCCAATAATAGTTGCCTTAGCTTCCGTTTGTAATGAAGCTTCGCAGAATGCTTCCCAGTTTTTGACTAACAGGGAGGTGGATTCATCCTCATTCTTTTTATCAGAGTCAGGCATTCGCAAAAGGGACCAAATGAAAAAATTGTTGTCTATTAAACTTCTACTACCTGTTTCTGTATCAAATGATATATTGGTAAGTGTTCTAGCTTGTCGCCTGTCCTTTAAGCTAACACTTTCGGTTACTTTTAATGTTTCTGAAATGGGTACAGATCTGTTTCTAGTTTTTTGTTTCGGAATTTGACAATGTGTTATTAAAGTTTTACTATCTGGATTGTTACAATCATACTGGTATATATTGTGACTTGTAGCATGTAGTGTTGTTCCATCTTTAGTATTTTCAGAAAAATCTAAATTGTCCAAAGCACACTGTGTAAACAAGCCGGGTTTAAGGACGGTTGGGATAAAAAGTCCAGTTTCAGATATTTGTTGATCCACTTCTAAAGCTTTAGTTGAAATATATCTTTGAGCATTATCGTAGCTGATACAATGTCCAAACTTATTAAACACTCTTACCAACTCCTTGCTTCCAGTTTGCTTTAAAATGTGTATAGCAAGTCCAACACTTTTAGGCATAGGTAGGTTTGTGACACTTGCCATTATATCAGATGCTACATTTAGAACAGTTTGATTCTGTTTTTCAGTCAAAACAACCTTTCCTGTGCTGTCTAATTCACATTCTGTATTTGTCATTATCCATGCAATGTGATTGTATAAATCAGTTGGGATACTTTCTAATGTTTTTTCATAGGAAATTTCTATCACATTTGTATCAGTTTTTGAAATTTGATATTCGTCTGTTATCTCGGATTCACCAGTGTCTTCAGTTTTGCTACGTTGTTGTTTGTCCAACCGATAGAAGGCAGTTTGCTTCATTTCACATCGTAAGTGTTTTGCAGTGGCATACAAATCACAATTAGCTGACAATGAAGAACTCTTGTGCTTTTCTTCAGCATCGCTTTCACTTGAATCATCTGTTGACTCTTCCTTTAGCTTGGTTTCGTCCAGTTCTTCTGTTAACTTTGCTGACAGAGTGCATAATTCGCTTACTGTTATTTCTGAGCCACACACTATACTTGGTTTACCTCTCTGGGGTATTATCTGAACTTTGTCTTGAAAATGTTTAACTAAACGCTTACGAAAACTCTGAGTTCTATATGATGCTGCATTTGCTACTGATTTCGATTTTAATAGTTCTCTGTATCTATTAAGCAATACTGTAATGTAATAAGCAGAACGTTCTTTTAGAAGGGAATCGGATACTTCATTTATTAATTCATGAAATGCTTCTTCATAAGCATCGACCTTCATTTCTTGGAGACTTTTCCTTCTATTCATAAAGTGATCCATGCATGATTTGTGATACCTAAAATCTGCTGCGATCATATCAATCGGACAATTGCCATGACCCTGTATTCTGAATAAAAGTTTTTCGTCTCCCAGCTCTTTGGCTTTTTGGTATATGGTACCTTGCCTTTGAATCGTTGCAACAAGTATAAGCTGTCGAATTCCTTTGCTGTCTCGTTCTTTCTCACACAAAAAACAGCATGCTTTTATCTCTGATGTTCGTTTGATCTTGGCTTCATCTAGTATCGGGTCAGTTTCAGAATGTGATCGTTTCCCTACACATTTACTTATTTCTTTTTTATGTGTGTACTTGCTTTTACATGATCTGTGGCATAATGGGTGTTTTTCCAGAAAAGTGTTTGAATTTTCCATACTTGACCATAAACGATCAAATACATCGTCTTTCCTTGCCTCCATAGCATCTTTAAAAGTAGATAACCCTCTAAGCGTAATTTCACTTAATGTTTCTCTAGCATCTACAGTTTGACATATGACACATTTTGAATAATCAGTTTTCAATAAAGTGCTTCTCTCGCAAGAAAAAGCAGTATCCATCATGGCAAATTAAAAAATATTCTTCAAAATAATAAAATCATTAATTAGTAAGTTCTAAATATAAAATGTCATATGATTAAGGATAATTTAACCATTCAGGAAATTGACGTTTCGTTGACCACGCCTATGTAATGTTCCGACAAAGGCGTGGCATGCTTCATTTACACGCAAAAAGAATGAAAACTCGGTGTGAATTTCGTCGTTTTATGACGTCTCTGACACTAGTGCGTCATTAGTTGCCGTGACGCTGCTTTGGTACCGTAATGGCGGACTTTGTGTCGGAACATTGTGGGCGTGGCCGGTCATCCATCAAATGGCAGATAAAGTAGCAAAATGGGGGTAGGGGAAATATTTTGTTGAATAACTTTGTCTATGAAGTGTTTTGAAACTCAATTTTACTTTTGGAAGGAGAGGAAATAAATTTGGAACAAATCTGTATCAGGTAAAACTACCTTTGGTGTTTACTTTTAATCATAGGCTATTAGAACTGAACGGCAAATATCGAAAATACATTAAGAAAATGGTATTTTTTGCTATTTTAACCAAATATCTCAATAATATCTGCTAGAAAACAATGTTATGTGAAATATTTTAATGATGCATCATGAGTTAGATCCATTTACATCAACATTTGAATACAAGAAAATATTTAATAAGCTTTTGGATTTATTTTTGAAATAAGCACATTTTAATATAGCCTTGCACCTACATTTGGCTGCTACAATGTTGTGCAAGAGAGTTGAAATGTCCAACATTGGTTTTCACACATCCAAGACATGGTACTATCATGGTATGACATCAAACATTTTATAGCAAGCTGTGCATCATTTGTCAAAATTTGATACTCTGGCTCCCTGACTATTATGAGTTGTGAGATTTTAAATTTATTTGTAATTACTCAACTTTAATTGATTTTACAGCACTAGACTAGATTCTTCATCAGTAGTGCTCGAATCAAAATATTGTACAATTCCATATAATTTTGTTGTTAAAATGAGCAAAATAAAAGGATTAAAATTTATTTTACCAAATCTACCTATTAGGCAATACTTAATATTCTAATTACATCATTAGAAAAACATTTAAAAAGTCTATTTATTGGTTCAATGAGACTAGTTTTAAAAGAATAGGGTTTTCAGGTATTTGTCCAGAACGCATACTTTGAATTCGTTTTTAAGTTTTCTAAAGTTTTGTTTGCGCTTTTTTTCGAATATTAAATTTCTACCTTTATATTTGACATGTTTAACAGAATTGTGTTGCTATATTTTAAATGACAAAATCCCCAAGAAACATTATCATTCATGGACAAACCTATATAAATAAAAAAGAGGTTGTTTAGTCAAAAGCACACCCTTATTTTGAATAATATAGCCTGGTTGCTATTTCTTGAACTTTTAAATCGAATCCTTTACCATTTGTCTTGTATTTGAATTACTCGATTATTTTGAAAATTTGACATTATTCTAGGTGTGAAATTGTGAAATTGTCAAATTTTTTGATCTATGTCCCTTATTATTTTCTTTTTCAATGCTGTTCGTTTTTGTTTTTTGGTGATTTTAGTAATCACCTCTCTCTCTCTCTCTCTCTCTCTGAAGAACTCACATAGACCCACTTGTAGTCACTTGACAACCCTTTATATGTCCATGGCGATAACACATCATCACCCTTGAAGGGTATATAACTGTACAAATAAATAAAACAAATGTTTAGAGGTCAATGAGAGGTAATCTAATAATAATTATATGTGATAATACTTATCAACATTTTACAAAAAATAAGATTGCTACACCGACTAGTTCATGAGACCAAGGTATATCTTTTTCGAAACACCTGTGGTCAATTATTTATATATAATTTTTTCAACATTTTACAAAACTCTCCATAGAATTAGTGAACAAATTCATATTTGACAAATAACTTTTAATGCCCGACATTATTTGTAGAAATTGTGATAAAATTAATAAAGATTTCTTTTACTTTCCTTCTAAATAGATTTCATGGTATGATTTACAAAAACAAAATTAATATCAACATTGATCTTGATTTCGTCTCTATCTCAGAAGAGTTGAGTTGAGTAATGGTGTTTAACGTTCCACTCATAAATATTTCACTTATATCGAGACGTCGCCAGCTATAGGCGAAGGTGCCCACCATGACACGGGACCTCGTTTATTTTAAGTTCTCGTCCGAAAGAACCGTCGCTTTTATTTGGTTATGCTTGACTTTCAAGTCTTGGGTCAGACCCGACAAGGGATCGAACCCACGACATCCCACTTACGGAGCGGAGCATTCTATCAACTGAGCTACCGCAGTGGTTCTCTCAGTTGGAAGAAATTTAGAAGGTAAATCAGTCATGGTGACAAATCGTATAACACTAGCCACTCACGATGCGTTACATTTAAATGAAAAACCTAAAAAAGTCAACAGTTTTATTTAAAAGAACTATATACACAAAATCCTGTCTATCCAAGGGAAATTGTAAAAGTGACAATTTTGGGCAGATGGCCCTTTAGGTTTAGTTAACATGAATCAAGATTATCCGGGGTATTTAACTTGCCTTTAAAAGTAGGTTTGGATATATATGTATAAATTTCTCTTATTTGGTGCGTAAAAGACGATAACGCTTATTCGTTGTTCTAAACCACATATTAAGTGAAAATATGAAAAGTAAAATATAATGTAAAGAAAATAAATATTAATTATTATTTTCAGCTATTGACGTAGACTACTTTATCGGAGGCCACAACATTGGCCATTGGGACCATTTCTCATGGATAGATCAACAACACGTTGCAAACTCACCAACATTAGTCTACGAAAACCATGTCATGGTTATTAGAAGGACTAGCAGTAGTACCTACATGTTTTATAGTGAAAAGATGAACTCCCACATAAGACCATACATTTGTGGCCACATAGTGTAGTGAAGAAAACAGTCAAGTATTTTGTGTTGTTAACGATATACATAAGAAAGAAATAACTGTTAAATGAAGACTTCTTGGTCTTACTCTGATGTAATCATGCGGCTTTAGGGTTTATTTTCGTGTCATATACCACCGTTACTATGGTGTAATGCTTTAGGGTTTATTTTCGTGTCATATACCACCGTTACTATGGTGTAATGCTTTAGGGTTTATTTTCGTGTCATATACCACCGTTACTCTGATGTAATGCTTTAGGGTTTATTTTCGTGTCATATACCACCGTTACTATGGTGTAATGGTTTAGGGTTTATTTTCGTGTCATATACCACCGTTACTATGGTGGAATGCTTTAGGGTTTATTTTCGTGTCATATACCACCGTTACTCTGATGTAATGCTTTAGGGTTTATTTTCGTGTCATATACCACCGTTACTCTGATGTAATGCTTTAGGGTTTATTTTCGTGTCATATACCACCGTTACTATGGTGTAATGCTTTAGGGTTTATTTTCGTGTCATATACCACCGTTACTATGGTGGAATGCTTTAGGGTTTATTTTCGTGTCATATACCACCGTTACTCTGATGTAATGCTTTAGGGTTTATTTTCGTGTCCTATACCACCGTTACTCTGATGTAATGCTTTAGGGTTTATTTTCGTGTCATATACCACCGTTACTATGGTGTAATGCTTTAGGGTTTATTTTCGTGTCATATACCACCGTTACTATGGTGTAATGCTTTAGGGTTTATTTTCGTGTCATATACCACCGTTACTATGGTGGAATGCTTTAGGGTTTATTTTCGTGTCATATACCACCGTTACTATGATGGAATGCTTTAGGGTTTATTTTCGTGTCATATACCACCGTTACTATGATGGAATGCTTTAGGGTTTATTTTCGTGTCATATACCACCGTTACTCTGATGTAATGCGTTAGGGTTTATTTTCGTGTCATATACCACCGTTACTATGGTGTAATGCTTTAGGGTTTATTTTCGTGTCATATACCACCGTTACTCTGATGTAATGCTTTAGGGTTTATTTTCGTGTCATATACCACCGTTACTATGGTGGAATGCGTTAGGGTTTATTTTCGTGTCATATACCACCGTTACTATGGTGTAATGCTTTAGGGTTTATTTTCGTGTCATATACCACCGTTACTCTGATGTAATGCTTTAGGGTTTATTTTCGTGTCATATACCACCGTTACTATGGTGTAATGCTTTAGGGTTTATTTTCGTGTCATATACCACCGTTACTATGGTGTAATGCTTTAGGGTTTATTTTCGTGTCATATACCACCGTTACTCTGATGTAATGCTTTAGGGTTTATTTTCGTGTCATATACCACCGTTACTATGGTGTAATGCTTTAGGGTTTATTTTCGTGTCATATACCACCGTTACTATGGTGTAATGCTTTAGGGTTTATTTTCGTGTCATATACTACCGTTACTATGGTGTAATGCTTTAGGGTTTATTTTCGTGTCATATACTACCGTTACTCTGATGTAATGCTTTAGGGTTTTTTTTCGTATCATATACCACCGTTACTCTGATGGAATGCTTTAGGGTTTATTTTCGTGTCATATACCACCGTTACTATGGTGTAATGCTTTAGGGTTTATTTTCGTGTCATATACCACAGTTACTATGCCTTTATGGACATATACAGTACAGACTTGTCGGAAGTTTAAAAACTAAGTTATTGAATAAGTGTCGGATCGGCAGCCCATCTCGGCACCTAATAAGAATTTTTCTCAGCAGCAGCTGCATTCAATCTCTCTTGGCATTTTTTGTTGGTCACAATCTATCCTCCATGTCTAGCCATTCAGTGCGGCAGAAGATCTTCAAGTCCTTTTGGCTAGCTCGGTGTTTAATTTTCTACAGGTCTGTTCCGTGTGTACCTTAGTCGTGATGTCCCTAATCATTTTGCTTATTTTTAATTAAGGAAGCACCTAACTATTGCTTATTTTACCTTTAGTCTTTGTTCCTGAATTTAAAAAATCACAATCAACATAAACATACTGGTCCATGTTCAAATCAATATTCTAAAAATAAAAAAGTGAGAAACTGAGTTAAACACTTGAATTTTAAACAGGAAAGTGAGACCAGGTACACCGGAAGAATAAGCACCTCCTGTGTAGCTAGCTACACGCTCTAAATAATTCGTATGTCGCACGTCAATGTTGTATTCCTTTTTAATATGAAACATTAAAAATTAGCACATTTGAAGGTCTCGCGTACCATACTAGTGAACCACAAAGCAGCATTAAAATTATATATTAAACACGAAAATATAAATTAGGCTCCATAAACGCAATGTTTAAAAATTCGGTTACAGACAATTGCATTACGCACATCCGCAAAAATGCTTTAAAAATAGCTTTATGACTAAAATATAATTCGAAAAGAAGTATTGAAATTTTACTTTTTAAATTTATTGATTTGGTCTTGTAATCGGATATTAAAATTCATAAACCAAACAGAAAGCTTTATTTTATATATATATATTTACATTCATAAATTGATATTTTTGTGCTTTCATTTTACAGGAAACCATGTATTAATAGAGTATATGGAAGTGAATGTGTTGTCAATATATTATATAACGTTTTTGATATGTTTTATTTTACTTAATAATCGTAAAGTACAGTTAACTGATGCACCAAGGTGCATTGAAACATGTAGATTAACAATCGTCATTTTGTTATTCAATTAAGAATAAACTGAAAGATGACGTGAGCTTATTGCATTTTTGGCTACATTCCATACAATGTTATAACACAGTATAATTTGTTTGAGGGTTATATAGACTTTTAAGTGTTATCGACCGGGGTATGAAGTTCGAAATTTATTTATTTATTTATTTATTTATTTAAAAGTTAATAAATCAAAAACAAACATACTTATCCATTTTCGAATCACAATCCAGAAGCAAAGTAAAAACTTTAGAACTGACAAGTTAGGTTAGACACGTGAACTTCCACCAGGGAAGTGAGGCCGGGTGCTCCGGAAGGGTAAGCACCTCCTGTTTAGCTAGCTACACCCGTCACGTGTGTAATCAAAATTGTGTGAAAGGAACATGGAACTATGAGACGTCAAATATATCCAAGGCAATCCTGGACACAGAGACATCAAACTTATCAACAATACTGTGATGACGGCCATAAAACTTTTTGAGGGCCTTGATAAGCCTAGGCTTGCAATATCCCTGAGTCAACAATTTATTTGCAAGCAGCCTACTTCGTTGTACAAAGTCCCCGTAGTGGGAACAAGCTCTACCATAGCGTATTAATTGGGAAACAAATACACCATAAGCAGGAGAAGCAGGTATATTGCTGCATAAAAAAGGAAAGTTTATTTCTCTGTATTTGTCGAAATAAAAAAAGTTTCAGTAATCGAGTCCGTTATTTCATTTAACAAGAAGGTTTAATGTTATCCTAGAATTCTGGAACAACATTTCAGTACATGTGGCTAAAGTCTGAACCAAACTTAAGTCAATCTACGGCGTTTTCTGTTATGTCAACACAAAATTGCCTGTAGGTCATAGTAGATGCTTTAGAGCATAGTAGAATGGAGTAATGAAGTTTGAATCACCACCTCATGGTCTAAATTCTCCTTTCATCGAGGCAGTCAGTTCATGGATGGTGGAGGAAACCGGGCTGTTCGGAAAAAATCACCAACCTTTGGTAATCTCAATCTTGAAAGGATCTGCCCAAAGTTCATCGATATAATTTACTGTGTGCCAGTAAATTTTGGTTACGAAGAAAGAAGCTTACCTTTTCCTGATCATTTGATGTATAATGTGGTTTTTGACATTTAGGTATGAGTATAGCTTTCAACAATATAGTTTCTCTAGTTTTTTGTGAGGATCAAATTAAAATCAAATTAATAGGATCCATTGTCTGTTCTGAATTTGGATTTATATTCAGTATTCAATATATATATCATGTTGATCCGTCTTTGATTCGTTTATTTGTTGTTTTGTGTTCTTGTTTGCATTAGTTATTGTCAAGTTTTTTTTAGTTTTATTTGTTATTTATTTTATTTATTTATTTATGCTTTTCATGCAATTTGTACCCGGAACACCCGGAATCATACATAACATGGCGTAACAGACCCCAAAACAATGTAATTTCTTAAGTGAAATTCACCTTAAAACTTTACTTTTCTCCAGAAAAAAAACATTTCATATTAAATATTTTTGTTGTGTCATTATTGTCTTCTTTGTGTTGAAAATAAAGCATGTTAATTGGATTTTAACTTGTTCAGTTTTAACTGAAGATACAAACACGTTGTATGCAATAACATTCTCGAATCCGGGCTTATATCTTCATCCTTGTTTACAATTCGGGAACTTAATTTAGTATGAACCAGTATACCCGCCTCTCCTGCTTATGGTGTATTTGTTACACGCTATGGAAGAACTTGTTCCAACTACGGGAACTCAATACAACGAAGCAAGCTACAGGATATTTGAGCGAAAACTATTGAAATGTAGTGCTAGACTATTAATGGATTTTGTAAATTTTAATTTGGTGCTTTTTCAAAAACTTTATCCCTGCTTAAAATTCTTCATCCATATCCCCAATCGTGAGCAGGGGACAAGAAAAATGTTGCTAAAATGTCTACCATATATTTCGAATTTCGCTCAAATAGTTAAAATGCTGTCGCTCAAATGTCCATTACTTCGTCGCTCCAACGTCCGTTTATTTTCGCTCTTTTGTCCTATGTTTTTGCTCAAATGTCCAGAACCGAGCTGCCTACAAATAAATTGTTGACTTAGGGATATTGGAAGTTTTACAGAGGGTAAAGCTGATGTAACTGCAGTTACCCTCATCTCAAGACGGACGCGGAAATGGTCGAGTTTAATTTTAACTGTTTTAATGAGAGAAAAGAAGGAAAATTAAACTCACCAATTTCCGCGTCCGCCATCTTAAGATGAGGGTAGCTGCAGTTACGGACATAACCCCTGTGAAGTTTATGACCGTCATCACAATATGATCTCTGTATATCCAAAATCATCTCGGATATATTTGACATCTTACAGGTCCGTGTTTCTTTCATTCTTAATTTGATTTCACACATGGCGAGTGTAGGTATCTAGACATGTGCTCACACTTCCGTAGCACCTGACCTCATTTTCCTGGTGTAAATATATGTATTTCACTTAATGTGCCAATTTACAAAGGTTTTACTTTACTTAAACACGGTTCTATTGTTTGTGATTAAGTTTGGTGATGTAAGGGAAACAACTCTGTCGTGTTTCTACCAGTTAGTTGAAGATTATGACACTTTAATCGCAATGCAACAACCTTTTTATAAAATACCTTTCTAAAGAAAAAAATGGTCATCTGCTGGTAATGCTTCTTTGTCAAAAATGCACAACAACAATAGTTCAGCTGGTAGCGTGGCTGCCTCGTTAGTGAGACACAGGGGTTCGATTTTTTTTATTATACCCGAAACGTAAATGGTTGTTCTTTCGCAATCCAAAGCTACGGTAGGTGTGGTAAAAAGAACCACAAGTTATATTATTAACAACTATGACATTACAATGATGTTAAATTAAACCATAGTTGGTGACGTCTCTTTCAAACGAGATTAATATTGACTGTGGCGTAAAAGCCTATTTTGCAGATGTAAACAAGCATTATAAGTAAATATCGAATTTTGATTGCTGTTAGAAATGCATGGTTGTCAACAGAGAATGAATTATAACATGTAAAGATGAAACTTATAACACAGAGAGAGAGAGAGAGAGGAGAGAGAGAGAGAGAGAGAGAGAGAGAGCAAAAACATGGAAAACCTACATGTACACGACACTTGCTTTGTTGTAAAACTCTTTGGATGAACAATTAGGATATTAATGAAATAAGTACATTACAATACAGATTATTTGCAGCATGGTGTAACTGCAATAGTTTGACATATGTCTGTATCAATTTCATAAGAAGCATGAGATAAACAGAAGTAGTCGCAATAGTAGAGAGTGACTTGCAATACCTCAGGCTTGGCAATAGCCGGCGAAACCAAGTACACGCCACATTGATTCAAAACACGATAAAACATATTGAGACTGAAAAGGACTGTTTGTGGATATAATGACAAAATGGTATTTCAGTTAGGTTTGAACACTGTTGAAGTGTTCTTTCATTCACACTTAAGTACCTGAATCTGCAAACGTTAACACACAGGGACGACTTTATACTTTAGATCCCAACCACAGCAGTAGCTCAGTTGGTAGAATGCTAGCTCTGTATGTGGGTTCTTTCGCCAAGCACTCCGCATCTCTAAGTGAAAGTCACGTTTTTTCGAATGGGAACTTGAAATAAACGAGGTCCCGTGTCACGGTAGGCGTGGCGCGATAGAGAACACTGTCGTATAATGCCATCAGCGAAACGCAAAGGCAACATTTCTGCACCTTCGCCTATAGCTGGGGACGTCTCGATATAAGCGAAATATTTTTGACTGTGACGTTAAACACCATTACTCAACTCAACTCAATGCTAGTTTCTTTGTTTGCTGCAATGAATTGCCCATCAATGTTTTTCCCAGCTTCTCAAGATTTTTTATTTCTACAAGCGCGTTTGATACGCAAGGTTTGTGCAGGTATATGCAAGTCGGTACATGTGTTCTGTCATCTTATGCTTATGAAATTTATTTTCGTAAATGATTCCATTGTGTTCGCCTTGACCTTCCCTTAGCCGACTATGAAACTAGAGACGCCATAAAACATTGAATCCACAAGGCGCTTATAAATATACTCTAACAAAAAAGTTAAGGACACATTAAAAACATATCTAATTTTGTACAACACAAGTCATTTAATTTATGCAAAAAATTACTACATGACATCATTGGAAACAAGAAGAGTTGAGTTGAGTTGAGTAATGGTGTTTAACGTCCCAGTCAAGAATATTTCACTTATATCGAGACGTCGCCAGCTATAGGCGAATGTGCAGAAATTTTGTCTGTGCGTTGCGCTGATGGCATTATACAGCAGGGTTCTTTAGCGTGTCAAGCCCACCATGACACGGGACCTCGTTTATTTTAAGTTCCCATCCGAAAGAACCGTGACTTTCATTTCGTAATGCCGCAGTGTATGGCGAAAAAAACAGTCACTACCCACTTTCAAGTCTTGGGTCAACTACCCACTTTCAAGTCTTGGGTCAGACCCGACAGGGGATCGAACCCACGACCTCCCACTTACGGAACGAGCACTCTACCAACTGAGCTACCGCAGTGGTCTAGGAAACAAGAAGAGAACAAGAACAGAATATAGATGGATGTTATATTTTTTCAATTCTTGGATTTTTATTTCAAATTTTACATCAGTCCCTTGCTTTTTGTTGAGTATTTTGTGCGACTCCTATTAAAGTGCTGTATCCAATACTACTGTATATCGTACAAGTTGACAAGGCCGATGTAAAGTACACTACACTGACATTTGAACTTCTCATGACACCTGTAATAAGACTAACCAAACAAGTAATTCGTTAATTTTAATTGGTGAAGTGCAAGTAAATAAAGAACCAGGGGTTATGGGTAGTAGGAAAGTGCTGATCGATCAAATAGCTATAGTTACGCAACTTCATTTATTATATAGCTATTATCTTGATGCAATACTTGTTCACGATTATGCAGAAGATACATACAGTATTGTTTTAGCTCAAAACAAGTGTTTGCATTTAAAATGGCATTATACATCATACAAGAATCAAAATATTTATAGTTTGGGTTTTTTTTATCTTTTGCTTCCTCGGATATTTGATTTTTGTATAGTGCTTACATAAGTTTATTTTTATTCAAACCCTATTTTGTAAAACAAATTCTGTTTGTACATCAAATGGCTATGATTTGTTTAATTTTTAATCATCTGTGATTAGAATAAAGCAGACAAGATCAATAAGCGTCATGTCATTTCTATTTCTTTAAATTTGCAGTTGATGGGTCATATCAGTTTGAGCAAACATCGGAACCATTGTATATTTAAATTACATAAACAATGCCTCATTTCAGAAAACAATTACATTTGCTTTTGTCCAGTAATTTTATTGATGGTGTTTCAAAATTATAACGCGATTTTGTAAATACCATTTGACTAAATATTCAATCAAATATAAACATTCCGGTTCATGTTCAAATCACAATTCCAAAAAGCAAAGTAATTTTGAAAACTGATGTATATCACGTGAACATTCACTAAATACGGCCGGGTGTGCTGGATAGGCAAACGCCACACTAATATCAACTAAATAGTTGTTTCTTTGAAGATAATAGCAAATCCTTACGTAGTGTGATCCCATCAATAGAAGCTTTCCTGATTATGAGTTGTGATTAATAGAATCTTACACCTGCAACAGTGTAAGACTGACTCTGTCTCAAACGAGGATGAATATTTTCCTATCTAGAACGAGCTTTAGTAAGTTCTGAACATTGAAAATATTCACCCGAGTTTGAGATATCTCTGTCTTACTCTGTTACTGGTGTAGGAATCTTTTTCTCACACATTTGCAGTACAACGTTACAACATATTTGTAAACAAAACATTGCATAAAACGTTCAGTTATCAGACCATCATCGATGCCTTTTGAGAATGAAGTAATTGATTTTGTTGACGTCCTCGAGTAAAATGATTATGATGTTATCAATTTTATAGGCGTGTGTAAGTGATTGTGACGTTGAAATTGTTGGTTGAGACAAGTGCTAATCCCTAGAGTGAGACAGAAAAATCTCACATGGGTAACAACGCGGGATTTCCATGTATCATATGTGAGAAAGGGTTGTCAGGATCCGATGACGTCGGATTTTTATCAGCTGCCTGAGTTCAGATATAATATATATATATCGTCAAAAAAATAGTTCGTTCGTTTCGTGACTGTGCCAACCTTCTTGTGACAATGTAATGAATTTATTTTTGCAACAATGTAAAAACTTAAGATGCAAAACTTTATTGCTTTATGTTTCAAGTGTTTCTCAATGAATTAATAAATTATTTGTGAAAAGGCTTTGCTATAACGGACTATTTCTGATTGACAACACACATTCTGTAAACACGATATTGTCAAAGTAGAATGCAATCTTTAGAAACAACAGAAAAACAAAAACATATTGTTTTTATCTTTGTTCATTATTGTGTCATTTCGGTAAGTGTCTGAACAAGAACAAAAATACTTTTAACATCTAATAAACAAGTATGTATAAGTGTTTCATTTTTATCAAAAGTCAATAGTCTTTTTATTCAAATTGTCTACCACTATTTTGTGCCTAAAATCCTCGCTATAATCCGAAGCCTTTAATCTTTGTTTTATCTGTGCATCATTTACTAATGGTCCACAATGCCGTAAATACTTGTTTTGCTCAACTGTCCTGTGAACCTTTGGGAGACCTTCGTTTTGTATTTCTTTCTGACGCAAATATACCCTAAAAACAAATTCTGACATGTGATAGGGCTTTACTCGCTCTGAATTGATATCTTTGTCTGTTGAACGTTTTAATTCTTCACCATGTGGAATCTGTAAGTCTTCGCTTTTTCTCTCTGAAAAGATAAAATATTCAATAAATAAACCCAGTGAAATATTTTTGAGACCCCTTACCTAGTTATTAAGTTTGTAGACTTATTATTTAAGGATCGAGAGTCTGAACCACGTCCGGTATATTTTTGGGAAGAGACTTGGTTTTACCTTACTTCAGTCAACCTAGCTGCAGCACAAGCAGACATACTTGGGACTATCCTTGCGATTGTCTGGCGATCCGAACTAAGATTTCAACAAAGACGTTTGACACCATTGTACTAGTTGATAAACGCCAGTTTGATTGATAATTTGTCACTTGTCTTGTTTGCATTTCACGGAGTGTTCTTAAAAGCTTTTTTTCTTATAGTACAGCTTGCTTTGCGAGAACAGGACTCGTTTACTTTGTAATGCACTTGGGCGTGTTGAATTACTTAGTGACTGGCTAGATGAATATCTCCATTCAAACTGGACTCCGATAATGAACCATGTTACGGTTGTCGAATTTAAGCTGTTATGCACCTCCAGAATCAAATTAAGTAAATGATACAATAATGGAAATTAATGATAACTATAAAAAGAGGCCCTCAAACAGACAAGTTATCTAGTGACAATGTAATAATGGAGTGTACATAACTGTGGGATGCAGATATTCTATTTCACAGTCTGAAAAATATAAACTAATTACTTTTGTCATACAAATCGTACTTATGCACTGCGTAACCCATGTTGTCATGACAAAACTTTTGTTTTAATAGAATAAAAATGTTTTCTGTATATACAATAAAATATGTTTTATATGTATGTAAATGTGAACAAATCATATGAAAAGCTCATCCATTATACATTTTAGATGAATTAACCTACACCGCAATCATTTTAAATCCTATTTGAGTAGTTTGGAGTTTATAAAGCCTTTTTAAATTGTACATATAAGTATTTATATAGCACCTGTAAATCATCTCGAAATGATGTTTATTTAAACTACGGTACATACCTGTCCAAAGTTTAACAGTAAGCTAACGAGTTAATGCATAATCGACAGCTTATATGGGCACCTCGGTTGCTATATCTGGACAGCTTTTCGGCAGGTGTTATCTATTTCTGGGCAGCTTTTTGCCACTGGCTATCCCTATATCGGCCACTCTTTATCAGAAATTTTTGTTACCCCAGTGTTAAACTTTTGACAGGCCTGTATTTTATGTTAAATGTTGCTACTCCACTACTTATAGATTATAGACAGTACAAATATGTCCATTAATCTCACACTATACAAATAAAATCATATCAGTTTTCATTCATTTTGTAAATAAAACGACATTTTACGCTCGGCTGTAGATATTTAAATAACTGATCACCATGCATGGTGCATATTTATACATTACATATAAATCTTATTCAATTTGTGTTTCATTTTTGTTATTAGTCTATTAGTAAGTTTTGTGTTTATTGTGCGTTGTGTATTGCATAATAATTGAGTTTTTAGGGTGTATTATAAGCGAATCTGCCTATTGACGCGTATATGATTACATGATAATTATGCAATGATAACTTGCTACATTTCATTAGTAGAGGTCGATTTAGATTCTTATATGTATAATTGAATCTAATGGGAACAACGATAGAGAAAAAAAATCCTTTGTTCCTGTAATTCGGCTGCTTTATTTAGTTTTCTTTTTACCAAAGAAATAAAAAATACCAGTCCATGTCCAAATAACATCTCCAAACGTAAAGTAAAAAACTTTGAAAGCTGGCAAATTAAGTTAAAAGCATGTATTTCCACTTGGGAAGTAAGACCAGGTGCTCCGAAAGGGTAAGCACCTTAATGGGTAAAAGAGAATACATCCTTGGTTATGAATAATTTTAATTTGGGCTTTATGAAAAATTTTACCTGGTAAATGCGTGATTGCTTTTTGTAGGAAGTAAACATGATGATATTATTAAAAAACAAATGATACAACAGTTCAGATATGTTTTTCGTAACTTCAAAAAAAAAATCAAATCACAACAGTTGATAGTTTATATAACAACGACAAAAGCTGCTTTGCAAATACACCAGTAGAAAATTGTTCTAAATTAGCATCCAACTATATTTATGATTACGATTTAAAAGAAAAAGGCAATAAGGATTATAGAACGTAGAAATTTTTAATCTCTCTTCCTGAAAATATTTTTTTAGAAAGAATCCTGAACGATAGGCTGTATCAAATAAAAATATACCAGTCCATGTTCAAATTACAATCACAAAAGCAACGTAAAAACTTCCAAAACCAGCAAATTAAGTGAAAAACATATGAATTCCCACCAAAGGAAGGAATGTCTACATGCAAAAATTGTAAAAATAATTGGCACGTGGCTGAAAGCCTTTTGCGTATCTGTAAAACCTTCAATTAGAACCATAACAGTTGTAGAAAACGCTGTAAAAATCTGTTTATGGCGATCACGAGACGTACTAGGTCCAAGACCTAAATAACACCTTTCGAAGAAGGGACAATAAATTATGAACACGGACAATAGAAAATGTATAAACGTATACACAAATATTATGATTGTAAAAGTGCAGTGTAGTCAAGTAATGGAGTTCAAGTTACTCCCCAGTCAAGATTCTTACACTTATTTTGTGGCAAACAATCGATCTTCGGCAAACAAACTGACAAGCTTTCTTGCACTAGAATTTGCTTAAATGGGATTCAAACATAGGCTATTAGAGGCACTATGATCCTTAAACGTACGCTTAAGACCAGTCGGCCATCGAGTGTACACAATTACATTTTGACAATAATTTATTTCCATTTTGGCATATGGACATTTTGGTTTATACCCCACCCCCAACTAATATCAGACAAACACTCGAACGTGCTTTATAAACATTTTGTTTTGTCATCTAATAAGGTCTACAGGTTTTATCTTTCCTGTATAATACTATAAAACAATTACTGACTGCAAATTAGGGGTCGTGACAGATTGATAATGTAGATAAAGGGTATTTTATTTATGAACAAAGGTAAACAATGTATTATAGCCGACGTAAACAATAAACAAAGAAAGCTTTTACAAATCATCAACCACGTAATTACCCAAACAAATTAGTTGATTTATCTAAAGTACACTATGTAGGCCAACGGATCGACTAACTGTTTGAAAACATTACAAATATGCATACACTGCTTTAAAAATATTTTCTTATCCCCGAGTCTAAATGTTTTGATATATTAATATTATAAACGATTTTGTATTTCTAATAAAACTGAAGTTTTTAATGACATAAATTGTGGTACCGTTCTGGTCAAATTACAAATATTTCTATATTGAAATCTGTTTAATCTGGAATGAGGCGGCGAACCTCGGCTTACATGTAAAAAATAAAAATGAATATAAAAAGAGTTCACTTTGCAATGGATCTATATAGGACAAGATAGTGTTAGAATAATTTGGATAAAACCAAGGATATATCCCATAGTGGCATAGAGCGAGTCGAGTGATGGTATTTTACAGACGACCCTTTCATTCATATTGACAGCCAGTTCTGGGACTAAAAACCGGGGGTGATTAAAAAGACATTGTCTTTTCAGCAAGAAGAATTTCAGGAAAAAAACAAACAAAAAAACTTACACACCAATCCATGTCCAAGAAATTACAATCCCAAAGCAGAGCAAAAACTTTGAAAACTTGAAAATAGTTACATGTGTACACGTGAACCTTCACCAGAGTGAGTTAGACCTAGTGCTCTGGAAGGGTTAAGCATCACATGTTTAGCTAGTTACACCCGCCACATTGTGATCAAAATTCAGAAATTTATTGTATAATCAAATACACAGGAGAATGTGCGATATAGGCGAATAACCAAAAAGATCCATTACCAATCACAAAATTAATCAAATCATCATAAACCACAAAAAGTAAAATAAAAATAATTGAATAATTAAAAAATAAATAAATAAATAAGGCACAAATACCAAATACAAAAAAAACCCAATAAGAACATTGTTTCATAACTCACGAACCCTTTTATCTGAAGTGTAAAATACATGTATGGTCATATAGTGTATTTAATTATTACTTGTACATTGTAATTCACAAATTATATAAAATAATACTAAAACACTACTAATGCGTTTAGCATCTGTAACGTTAATAAATAGCTTTATGAACATTTTATATTGCCGCAGTTTTTTGTGTGAAGTTTGCGTGTTTCTGAAGATTTGGGAAGAAATAAACTTTTTTATTTACAAAACATTAATGGTATTTTGTAAGAGATCTATAAATTGATTCATTTAAAATTTAAGACATAACTCCATTTCCAATTAACTAATGAACGTTATATAGTAGTATTCATCATTAAGATCTTGGTATGTGTTACGCGACTTCAAATTAAACAAAATTATCTTTTCTCGTGAACAGAATAGCATGTATTATAGGTGAAAATAATAATAAACTCGTTTACTTATATGTTCATTGAAGCTTTCTTGGTCCTGCAAATCGTTAAAATCTAAAAGAAAATTAAAAGTTGCCAGATACTTTAATCACATAATTTAGGCAATAGATTTGATCCATTAAGCATTATTTAAAAGTTTTGAACATATACATCTATCTCAATTATGACAAAACATCTCAATTCTAGCAGGTGAAATTGAATTAAAAACAAGACTAAATTTAACCTTATTACATACCCTTTTCTGTCCTTTTTAGCTTTTCCCTGGCGTAAATTTCCGATCTGATTAATTTAAGCCTATGTGCTTTCTCCTTTGGTGACAGACTAGAGCCAGCAGCTTGTCTATAATGCTCGAGAATTCTTTCTTCTTCTTTCATTTTTGAATTGTCTTCTAAATTATTCTTTTTGTTTTGCTGTCTTGCTCTTTTCCTATTTAGTATAACTACATTTAATCTGTTTCCTATAGAATCTTTAGAACTCTTGGAAGACTGGGAAGACATTGATGTCCTTCGTTCATCATAGGACACGTGTAGCGGAACCTTCGGATTTACACCTATAACGGACAGCTTTCTATTAGTCTGCTCAGAATCCGTTCTGACTAACGGTATACTTGCTTTATGTATTTTAGTTGGCTGAGATTTCCCTTCTGGTCCCGACGGATGAATCAAAACCGGAGACTTTGATCGCCCGGATACATCCTCACTTTCAGCCATTTGGTTACTTATGACATATTTGACTGGGTCGTTTACTTTCGAATGGAAGGATATCTGTAATGGCGGTAACCCTTGAAGTCTCTGTCTCGCCAGTGATGTTGATACTTCTGTATCAATTCTATAAGCACCATCAGCTTGAACCTCAGTTTTTCTCGGTTTGGCAGCAACTCGAGTAGGCCCTGTTGATGACACAACTTTTATACTTGTCTCCTGTTTTCTATATCGTAATTTTTGACTGTTTGATGACACATGTGATATTTTGAATTTTTCAGACGACAATGGTCTAGCACTGTTTCTTTGTATAGTTAAACTATTATTTTCCTGAAAATGTGATTCAGCTTCCGAAAATATATTTGGTAATGTCACAACTATTTTCCGTCTATTGCTGTGACTTGGTTCATATTCAGACGACACGTAATTTTCTGTCCAGCAATTTGGCATATCCTCTTCTTCGAATTGATCTGGCGATGGCGGCGGATTAAATGTTTCCTCTTCATCACCATTACTTAATTTTACATATTTATCTATGTACTCGTCTATGTAACAGTTTTCCTGATAATGCTTTTTAAGCTTATCTTCTAAAGACGACACAGAAGGATATCTGTCTAACATTTTGTCCCGTTTAGGTTTAACACCTACCGACTCCTGAGAATTTTTCCTAACAGAGTAAGACTGACTAGAATTCCTTAAATAAGGTAATATAGGTTTATTTTCACGTCCACTTTCCCATATAAATTCATTTCCTGAACTCCCTGGTGTTTGTTTATTCTTCGCGCCTTGTGTACTTTGTGACGTAGGTTTTCCATTATTCTTTGAATACAATGGTTTACTTCTTTCAATACTTAAACGAAACTTTTCAATCACTTTACGAGCTAACAGGTGTATATCATGTTTCTTTGCTCGCTGCCAAAAGGCATCCTGATCATTAATATCTCTGTGTTTCTTCATGATCACGGACCGTCCATACCGACTAGAGAAGAGCCTACTGACAAGTTCTTTATTGGTTTTCATGTGTTCGATATACACAGATTGCTCTCTATTCCACGCACTGACTGTAAAACCTAAGTCCTCATGTATTATATCTCCGTCCTTCATCTCAACTTTAAATCACGTCAATACAAACCTTTATGAAAGGCCTTGTAAGCTACGATATTGCTTCATTCATATGTTATCTTTCTTTAAGGTATACTAACTGGATCAACTCCAATTCCATCCGATTTAAAATTGTCTGATCACCAAACACATACATTAAAACTTTTCTTCATTATTATTCATTTTCCCTTATCATTAATCACGTAAAATTAATTTTACAATATATCGATTGACGAAATTTCTAATATTTACTAGTTATAATTGACTACACGTTTTTATGAACTTCTGTACACTGACGACCCTGGTTCGGACAGCTGGAATGTATTGATCTATCAACTTAATAAAAACAAGTTAAAAGCAATTAAACCTCTTGTCAGTTTTTTCCTATCCAATACTGTATTTAAACGACTTAACAATAAAACACTTTCTTTAATTATGTATATATGAAAATAAATTAATGTCACGGAAGGATTGGTGTTTTTAAACATTAAACACGTTGATGAAACTTGATCGGAGAGATTGTGAAACTTACTGGCATTGTACATAGTTATAGACGTAATGCCAACAGCATAGTAAACAATTACCTATTATATGATAACAAACTATATACAGTACAGGCCTGTCGAAAGTTTAACACTGAGCTAACGAACAAGAGTCAAAGATCGGCTGTCGAGTGTCCGAGGTATGAATAGCTGGTGGCCAAAAAACTACCAAGAGATAGATAGCAGCTGCCGAATATTGAACATAACGAAGTGTCAAGATGAGCTACATACCTCTTCGGCACTTATTCGTTACCTTAGTGTTAAACTTGCGACTTGCCTAGACTGTCGATCGCGGTACATGTTACAATTTACCTTTAATGATATGAAACTAAATTCATCTTTGTACAAGCTATTTGAACTATATCCTCTTACTAATAGATAATTGTATGACAAATAAGTAAAAATCAATGGAAGGAATAGTGTTCTTGTACTTAACAGGAACAAATAGTTAAAAGGTTAATATTAATGATTAAACAGTTAATAATGTCTCTGAACATAGTAAAATATTTTAAATAAATTGTATTAAACACACAAAATCAGGTTATGGTTTTAATAATTTATTCTTAGTTATTTTCTTTACAATGTGATCAAATCTTTACAAAAAGGTGTATTTGAGATATTATATAAAGTAATGCATTAATTAGCTATAGGGTTAATATTGAATATGAATTTATAGCCATTTGTATGAGGTTTTATTCAGAATATACTATACACCTATAGTTCAGATTGTATACGCTATTTGTAGTACCAGGATTTTATTTGGAAATAAAAGCACAATAAAAATTTACTTCAAACTTTTATAGCTTTTCTGTGTCAATATTAACCCTACCTGTTAGGATTAAATAATGTAGAATTTGCTTTATCCTGGGTAAGGAAACAATATTCTGCTGTGTAATTATTATATTTTGATTTTACTTTGATCTAAATTTATATCTGGTTTCAAACAGGTATATCTATGAATGAGGAAACATAAATGTTAGTTTTGTTAAATACATAGTGATTAAAAATATACATAAAAAGTATATTCCTTTATCAAGTGCAGGCCTATATTTTCATTCACGCCACACACAGAATAAAATATGAAACAACAAAGCAGATATTTAGATCACACACACACACATACACACACACACACACACACACATCCGTCGCTTCTTTTTCAAACAGTTGATCTCCAAAGTAGAAGCTAAAAAATTATGAACCAAAAATAAACAACAATCAGGAATGCTTATCTTATCAATAAAAATGAATCATTCAGTACAGCTCCTTCTTTTACTCTGTATATGGGAGGTCGAGGGTCCAACCCCGACTGGATCTGACCAACTTGAAAATACGTATTATTACGTAGTTTAGAATACATTGTCAGGCACTCGGCATTAAGAAATGATATTCACTTAAAAATTGGATGCCCTGTAACACGTCAGGCACGGGATACTGAAGGAAAACCCCCCCCCCCCCCCCCTGTTCATTGTCGTGAGCTGTAGCGGAGTGCAAAGGCAAAATTCCTGTTACTTTTATAGATTTATAAATGGTGATGTCTCGATATAAGTTAAATATATCCTTGTATGAGAGGTAAAACTCCATTTATTGAATTAATGAATGAATCTATGTTTCAAACAATTATAAACTATTTTACAAGGTTGAAAACGTCTTGATCATACTTCACAAAACTCAAATAATATTCACCTTAAAATCAAGACGCATTGTTTTGTTATTAGTTTTTCTCATTATGTAATTCAAGTTTTTGGCTTCTGTGAAAAGAAAACTTTAAATAGTTCATAAATCCTTTGTATATGGTTTTATATACAATCATAACCTTTGGAATACGACACAATGTCATAATTGTTTTGTAACAAGTGTGTTTTATCAGACAAACATGTAACACAAACCTAGAGACCAAATCACACACAACAATAAACTCCTAATTTATATTGTGAAATGTAGTGTGTAAAAATAATTACTGACATCTTCCTGTTACGGATTTAGAAATATAACATACAATCATAAAGCGTATTAGATTAAAAAGAATAAAAGAGAAGAAAAAAAAGACGAGAAAAGCATTTTGTACATAATCAGTTTAGTACTGAAAAGAAAAGATCTGCATCTAATATGTTACATTGTTATATTATTACACAGTTTACAATACATTGGTTATGATTGAAATAATCTGATAATGTTACTTGGATACCTTATTTGTGAGTGCATAAATACCCAAGTTGTATCGGTTTAGTACTAAAAAGGAAAGATCTGCATCTAATATTTTTCATTGTCATATTATTACATAGTTTACACTATGTTGGTTATGATTGAATTAGTTGGAGAATGTGACTTGGATAGTTGTTTCTGAGTGCATAAGTGCCCAAGTTGTATTAAAACGCGACATGTTATAAAGCAGCATAATTATATTACCCTCCCGAAGCACTCTTGAGGAAGTTTACGTTTTTAACTGAATTTTCTAGTTTCCAAGGTTTTTTTTTTTACTTTAGCTTTTGGCACTGTGATAAGGACACGGACGACCGGAACGGCTGTGTTTAATAGTGACATACATGACTGTATATATATATTTTGTACAAAGAAATTGGTTAGATATACATCTTTTAAGGTATAGCCAATACAACCAAGAACGAACACACTAAAATGTAAGAAAATAAAAATAGATTTATAAAAAATAAATAAATAAGCAGGAAAATAAGGCCGAGCGAGACAAACATCGATGAGAAAACTCCCGACTTTGGAAGGTCACTTGATATGATTACAAAATGTCAGTGTAGTGATTTAAGTACTTTAGTAGGCACTTGTTTAACCGTTTAGTTTCTTATAAGCATTAACCTCAACGGTGACTACCTTGGGTACATAATGCAAGTACCAGCGAGACTCCTTAAACTAACAAATACTTGGCTTCAACTCTACGTCATAGAAGTGAACCGAGAAATTAAAAATCTTAAGAAGAGAAATTAAAACCGTGTTGTACCGGTTAACTTTATATATACACTGGCTTGATTGACAGCGCAATCCTGCATGTTATGTAACAAGGAAATATAAATTAAACAGTTTTATTTATTCATGAAATGCGATAAACATCTTCATTTTGTCATGATTTTATCGCGGTATACTTTGACTTTATATCTAGTTCTTAGATAAAGAAATCACTTGACACAAGATAAATTGATTAAATATAACTACATAAACTAACAGGAAGAGTTTTAATGAACCAAGGATTGAGTACATTGGTTTTGTTTTAGATAAAAAAGAACTACGTGTTTAATATACGTGTGAGAAAAATCCCTAAATGCTTAGTGCGTAATTCAAACGTGAAACGACCAACTTCTGTTGGAATTGACATGAAACTTAGTGTTTTGTGCGCCTCACAACAGAAACATATATACACTAAGAGAATTGTTCAAAGTGCGCGTTATCAGAGTTCAATTATATAGCTAAGTGTATATTGCTTACTCTATACTCTGAAATCACTAATGTTCGTGGTTTCCAAATTTTCGGTTTTTTTTTTTTTTTTTTTTTTTTTTTTTTTTTTTTTTTTTTGAAATTTTGGGGGCTTTTGTTGTTATTGGCACGCGACACATGAATTTATATGGCAACAAAATAACTATATCTTCTTATATGGCAGTTTGATCGGGACTTTGGGTAGACGAGTGATTTAGGACCAGTATCCCCATGGTAGATTCTCACTTGTATGTTTGAGAAAGTTTGCTACTGGTTCACTTGCCGAAAGTAGTGTGTCTTTTCTGGCAACGCCTGTTTCTTTCATCATCCTAGAACTTGATAAAAATGAAATAATCTTGAATGTGGAAATAACAATCATTCCAACTTATCGATCATACTTATTTGACCAACAACCAAAAACACTCGTTACCAAGATTGCCTTATCCAGGATATCGTTATACAAATTATATAAATGTATTTAATGTTAGTAGGTTACAACTAATTATATAAATTGCTCATTTTCAGTAAGTTAACAATGTTTTAATTACAACAAAGATTAGCATTATGATTTATGTACCACGTATTGATTACGATACTAGTATACGGTATATAGACCTGTCGAAGGTTTAACACTTAGCTAACGAAAAGGTATCGATACTTGGCTGCTAAATATGGTCAAGATATGAGTGAGTGAGTAATGGTGTTTAACGTCCCAGTCAAGAATATTTCACTTATATCGAGACGTCGCCAGCTATAGGCGAAGGTGCAGAAATTTTGCCTGTGCGTTGCGCTGATGGCATTATACAGCAGAGTTCTTTAGCGTGCCAAGCCCACCGTGACACGGGACCTCGCTTATTTTAAGTTCCCATCCGAAAGAACCGTGACTTTCATTTCGTAATGCCGAGTGCTTGGCGAAAGAACAGTCACTACCCACTTTCAAGTCTTGGGTCAGACTCGGCCGGGGATCGAACCCACGACCTCCCACTTACGGAGCGAGCACTCTACCAACTGAGGTACTGCAGTGGTTGGGCCAAGATATGGATAGCAAGTGGCCGAAAAACTGCTGGAGAAATACAGCTAACGAAGGGGACGAACTGACCTGCCGATTAGTCAAACCTGTCTATAAAGGCCACCCAAGGGAACCAGTAAAAGTGGCCTTTATGAGCAGGTGGCCTTTGTATACAGGTTCAAATTATACCGGTATGAATAAAGAACAATTGGGATACAATTCTACTGGCCTTTATAGACAGGTGGTCATTATAAAAAGGTGACATTTAAGGCAGGTTGGACTGTATTTAGTTATCATTTCGACAGGCCTGTACTGTATTTTGCAAAATTGATTTTCATGTAAATTCTACATAAGCGCTTATTTTTAGCTCCTAAAATTGCAGTTTATCACAATTTATTTGACCCAATAATTATTGATGCGATGACATTTTGTAAAAACAACAATAATTTGTTATATCTAAGCCCAATAATCCATGGGTTAATTATCGATGCTTAGAACAGTAATGATACATATTAACAAATGTTAATAAATACATCTTACATGCAAGGGGCATGATAATTCCATGACCATCACAACCTTATATGTATGTAAGCCAGTTGCTTTAGAGTTAACATAATCAAACCCAACAAAACGGTTTATAAAGGTTGAGTACAAATTACTAAATGAAAGAGAAAGAAACATTTCAGAACAAACCAAATAGCTTATTTACTCCAGTTTTGTGAGATGTTCATCGCATCACCTCCCAAATAACTAGACGTGTAAATTAAGATAATTGTCGGCAAAAAAATATTATTCAAGTTGTTATTATTTTTCTTTAGTACACATTTATATTTTATATATTACACACGTGGTGGCTATAGCTATCAAAACAGGAGGTACTTACCCTTCTGGAACACCCTACCTCACTACCCTGGTGGAAGTTCACATGTTTTATTCAATTTGTCAGATTTTAAAGTTTTTTACTTTGCTTTTTGGATTGTGATTTGGACATGGATTGGTATGTTGGTTTTGAATAACTAGTTATTCGTGTTGCAGGAAGTCTAAACCAAGAAGAATTTAAATATGATTTTGGGTCGAGTTTACTTAACATTTTGCACCAGCCGAATAGAAATCTGTATTGCAGTGAACTTAGAATCTACAATTTCACTTAAAATTTCAGTTTCTAAATATGACTCTTTATAATAGTTATAGTTTTCTGAAAATTTCTTTAGAAATAGAGTACACATGACCCTTGTCCTTCTATTATTTAAGTCTGATCATTTTATCAGATATATATATATATACAACTGTACACATAGACGACAGGAATTCACAGAAAATAAACATCTGAAAAATATTTGATGGTCAAAATGTTACAACTGATTACTAGTATGTACGTTGAAAAGATTATCTTCTTCGTTATTTTTGGAAATATAGTAGGCCACTACAAAAGCTTATATCCGGTTTTATTGGAAGTGTCTATCAAGCCAGTCAAAACAATAAATGTATAGTTGGCTAATAAACGGCCCATAGCTTCGCAAATGTGCAATATAATAAGCACAATTAGTCATGACTAAAAAACAGATTTTACCTGTGCTACTATCCATAGTATCGTGATAAGCAATACAAAAAGCAAAATCAAGTAAGACAGAAAAACAGAAAGAGGTACTACGCTTAACTTCATAAGACTAAGTGAAATGATGAAAAGCTGATGTGGCAAACGATGAACGACTGTACTACTGATATGTGTATATGGCATATTTCAATTTCAATCACTGACGGCGCTGAGCAACCAATAAATAAAAATGGTGCATTGCCATGACCCAAAATATGTATTCAGTTTTTCAAAAACATAAATAAGATTAGTTTCTGAGAAATAAGATAGTATGTATTCTCGTTGTGACACAAATTGATAAAAAGGTGATCTCGTATTATAGTATCTATCTGCATAATTGCCACGTTTAGACACTCTTTATCATGCTGGTACACTGATATAACTGCATAAGGTAATTGTTATTTTGTATAAATAGTAACAATTTATTTATTTTTTTAAAGAAAATGTACTAAAATAATAAATTCAAGTTTTTTTCATCAAAGTAAGCATTATTAAAACGCAGTGAGCTATATAATGAAAACTGGATATTAAAAGAACGTCTCCATTTCAGGAAAAGACAACTAGAAGCTTATACCTGAACAACATCAATTCTTTTCTCTTATAAAACTGGTAAGGCGTTGTTCGTCCGTCTGTACGTCCCTCCGTCCTGCTCCTCAAACAATGTCGAAGATTTTTTAACTAAAGTTATACTCGATTACAAGGATATGACATTTTTGCCAGGAACAAAGGTAACTGTGCAAATTTCTCCTAAGTGTGCCCCTTTGAAATTTTATCACTCTTTTCATTTTTTTTATTTCGTGAAGTGAATTTGTTTGTCGTTTTTATTTAGATGGATGACAACTTCCTTGTTGTGGCAGCGTTTGACTTTGGGACAGCTTATTCTGGATATGGATTTTCCCTTAAAACAGATCCCTCACAGGTCAATACAGCTAACTGGATCCCAGGCTCGGGAGGAGGGGTTTCAATGAAAACGCCTACATGTATATTATTTGACACAGAAGGAAATTTTGACTCGTTTGGATATGAAGCCGAGGATAACTACGCAGATTTAGCCTTCGACAATAAACACCATGGCTGGTCTTACTTTAATCGATTTAAAATGCAGCTTTATAACAAGGTTTGAACAGTTTTGTTTCTAATCAAGAGTTCTGTGTACAGGCAAACAACATTGACCTGTCCGCTTGAGGTTGAATTTAAATGATCAGTTTTGTTTCTAATAAAGAATTCTTTGTATAGGCAAACAACATAGGCCTGTTCGCTTGAGATTGAATGTAAATAATAAGTTCTGTTTCTAATAAGGAACTCTATGTATAGGCTAAAACCATTGGCCTGTTAACTTGAGCTTTAAGTTGAAGAAACAGTTTTGTTTCTAGTCAGGAATTCTTTGAATAAGCAAACAGCATTTACCTGTCCGCTTGAGGTTAAATTTGAAGTAAAAGGCTTTTTTCTAATCAAGGCAAACATCATTGACCTGCCCGCTTGAGCTTTTAGCTGAAAAATCAGTTGTGTTTCTGATCAAGAATTCTGTGTATAGGCAAACAACAATGACTTGTCCGTTTGAACTTTAATTTTAATTACCAGGTTTGTGTCTGATAAGGAATTCTTTGAGTAGTTATTATATTGACATCGTCACTCAATAATATGTTCAGACATTATATCCCACCATTTTAGCCGTTACGTATGCCCTTATCTCAACCCGTTTGTCTCAATTTAGTATGGAATAAATAATTAACAGACGCATGTTGGCAGATTTTAAACACAAACGTGTTCATGTCAAATACAGACATACCAGTCCATACCAAACTTACTTGGTATTAACATGATCGTCAAACGTGACGTTAAGATTACACCTCGAATTCAATGGGCATCTGTGCACACTATTGTAACAATCATTAAAGTCATTAGCCACCACATTGTCTTCTTGTCTTCATATTCTGCTAACACATGTAGCTACACAAGAGGTACTTGCTCATCCAGAGTACTCAGTCTCTGTTCCATGGTTTAAGTTCACATGCTTTACTTAATTTGCCAGTTTACAAAGTATTAACGTTTGTTGGGTTGTGTTTTACATGGATCGGGTTGTTTGTGGTTGATGTACGATTCATTTATGAAATCCAATTGAACTACTAAAATAACGAATGAAACTTTCCTAACATTATTGTAGGTGTTGTCTCGCAAATTAATGCTGAAAGATGACCAGGGAAAATCAATGCCAGCAATGGACGTATTTTCCGCAGCTATTAAATACCTAAAACGTCATTTCCTACAAGCATGCTTGAAACAACAAACATATGTCACCGAGTCGGATGTGAGATGGATTCTTACAGTTCCCGCTATATGGGGAGACCCAGCTAAGTCATTCATGAGAGAATCAGCAGAGAAGGTAAAATGACAATGGTGTGTCAAATCTATCAATATTTCCATCACCTCTTGGTCGATCAAGCTATAGAATAAGTTGTTAAAACTAAACAAAATAAAGAAAAGCATACAATCCTGCTTTGAACGTGTCGGTAGTGTATATAGTAACTTAATGCTCTAGATGTACAACTCGGTAACTGAATATTTTAAATATTAACACCCCCAAATTAAAAAACAACATCCCTTTATGAGAAGTTAAATTTGCTGTAATGAAAGGGTCAGTGATATATGTCCAGGATACGAATTTTTCTTAAGTCAAAGCAAACAATCCAATAAAGTAATCGTAGATCTTACAAATGCAATGCAATTCAATGCAAATCTAGAATTGTTATTGCGGCAATTAAATCTTTGACACTCACGTGTTAATAAATACAGATGCAACAGGCCGTTTTTACCAATCTGTGTCTTAAAGTTTCTGTATGTCAGCTATTGCATTCTTGTGATCAACTTTTCCCTTCTCCTCTTTGTAAATATTCTTGCACATATCAGCACATTTCAGTTGCCGACTTAAAACCAACATCTTTTATTATGTCATATGAATTACATTTATAAAAAAAAAACCTTCCTAAAGCACTACATATTGCAATCAACCACGTACGTTTATACATATCAGCGTTAGGGTGCTGATTGTAAATAATAGAAATCCGAGAGTACTTTAATTCAATCTATTCATTGTAGCAAAATAAGTGTAACTTTGTTATTTCTTTTTTCTTAGGCTGGCATAGACGGCAAAAACCTTGTACTTGCAT
Organism: Anadara kagoshimensis; assembly: GCA_021292105.1. Classification (NCBI taxonomy): domain Eukaryota; kingdom Metazoa; phylum Mollusca; class Bivalvia; order Arcoida; family Arcidae; genus Anadara; species Anadara kagoshimensis. Next base: position 22,419,904 of record CM037873.1, read on the forward strand.
TGGAACCCGAAGCAGCGTCTTTATTCTGTATGCAGTTACCACTGAACAAAGTCGAATGCGATGGCGTAAAAGATATTAAAGCTTTTGGACCTGGATCCAAATATCTTGTGTTAGACTGTGGAGGTAAGACGTCAAACACAAACGTGCAAATCACTACACTGTATTAAAAGAAACATTCGCGAGGAAAATATTCGCAATTTTCAAGGCGACTCATGCACAGAGAATAGATCTTCTCGGCGAAAATGTAAATATTTCTCTTACACTTTACCTACAGGCGATACCGTAAAATTTCGTTCTGTCTAATAGTTTAGAAAATCAAAACCGCGAAAGTTTCCAACCGCTAATGTTTCTTCTCATACAGTGTTAGAATTGACAGGTTAATAATTAAATTAGAAGTTATCTGACATGTATGCTGACTACAGACACCAGTCTACGTTATTTACTCTGTACCTACCATAGTTAACAGAATAAATACATGGTACATTTATCGAAGTGCATAACTTAAATTTATTTATACCCACATTCTTTGTTTCTTTTACCCGATAATTACCAAACCACTAGGGTAATGTTTGAAACCGTTTCGTAATAAGTTTAGTGTGTTATTTTAACTTGCCTTTAATTCTTTGCATTGACAAATGACCAAAATATTGTTGATAAGTATGATGTCTCTCTCTGTGTCAAATATTACCAAAGATGTATTTGACGTACCATAGTTCCAAATTCCTTTCATATTTTCAATTTTGATAACACGCATCACGGGTGTAGATAGTTTAACAGTGAATACTTACTCTTCCGGAAAACCGGTCTCATTTCCCAGGTTGAAATCCACGTGTTTAACTTAATTTGTCCTGTTTTTCATAGTTTTTACTTTGCTTGCATTTTAGACATGGATTGGTATGTTTGTTTTTGATTGCAACCTTTTGGATTGACATAATTATTCAACTCTTTGTAGGAGGGACTGTTGATATAACAGTCCATGAGATTTTACAAAATAGATATCTAAAAGAGATATACAAAGCCAACGGAGGAGACTGGGGTGGAACATTGGTTGACCAAGAATTTATTAATTTCCTCAAGAATATTTTTGGTGCTGAAATTTTTGAAAAATTTTGCAAGGTCCACACCTCAGACATGTTAACTTTGCTGCGAGACATTGAATTGAAAAAGCGTCAGTTGAAACCAGACACATCAGAGCCAATGAAGTTGAAGTTGCCAGCAAGTTTATTTGATACTCATCAGCAGTCGAGTGAAATGAAGACTATTGCAGAGGCAATCTCACAGAAACCCTGTTATGCCGATAACGTCAAATTTGCTTATGGTAAAATTCAAATAAGCGCGTCCGTCTGGAAAGAGTTTTTCTCCACGTCAATAGAACAAATACAAAACCATCTTGACCACCTATTCAAACTCGAAGCGCTTTATGACGTCAATACGATACTCATGGTGGGTGGATACTCGGAATGTAGCATTTTGTATAATGCAATAAAGACAAGGTTTAGTATGAAAAGAGTGATTGTTCCCACGGAAGCTGGATTAGCTGTATTGAAAGGGGCTGTATTGTATGGCTACGACACGGCCAAAATACAAACTCGAATTTGTAAGTACACATATGGATTTGGCAGTTCCTTACCGTTTGATGAAAAGATACATCTTCCATCTAAAAGGTATGTAAATGCCTTAGGTCAGGTTAGATGCATCAATCTGTTTGACGTACATGCACGCATTGGTGAGGCCTATAGTATTTCCGAACCAAAAGTAGAAAAGTCCTACGGAATAGGAGATCCTAGTAAAAGTAAGGTTACATTTACGTTTTACATGTCAACCGATCCCGAACCTTTCTACACAAATGAACCAAGCTGTACCAAAATTGGTAAAATCACTATTGACATATCAAGTACAGTTGGTTTGGAAGACAGGAAAGTTGCTCTACAGATTTTCCTCGGTGGAACGGAAATCAAAGTCACAGGACAGGAAGAAAAATCTGGAAAAGCGGTAGAGGCTCGGTTTGACTTTCTTTGAAACATTTTGATATATAACCGTTATATTGTTTCACGATTAGAACTATAAGTCATTTGGTCCAATAGATGTGTCATATACTTTCAATGATATATCAGTTTTACGTGCAATATTGAAGACTTCATTAACACCGCAATATTCAATTTTAGGAGGTTGGAAATATTTTATTCCTGAAGGTTTTGACTATTTTGGCAATGTAATTGCGTTTGCAAGTGAATATATTAGTAAAAATACTAGATGTTATAGAATACATTTTGTTACATTGCGCTGGTTTTTAAAACACAGGACTTAAATAGTGTTATGTTCCATTAAACATAGAAAACTATTTGGTTCTTTAATAATTAAAGTTTGTTGTAACGTTTGGATTGCCGACTTAATCTGTCCAATAAAGATCCTTCATCTCTTATATGCCTCCAGATATATGTTTTTGCTATTGCAAGGCCTGTCTTATCACGGCCGTCATCACAATATTGTTAAGTATGATGTCTATGTGCCCCAAATTGCTCTTGATATATTTGACGTTCCAATGTTCCTTTCATTCTTAATTTTAATTTCACATTTGGCGGGTGTAGCTAGCTGAGTAGGAGGTACTTACCCTTCCGGATCACTCAACCACACTTCCCTGGTGGAAAGTTTTCCACTTTCAAAGTTTAAATTTTGTTTTGGGGTTGCGATTTGGACATGGATTAGTATGTTTTATTATATAATGGTGTGATGTTTACTAATAAAATGTTTATTTAAATTATATGACTACACGCAATGTTAATTTAAATTACATCACAGAAGGCGAAACATCTGCGATAATGTTTATACCAAAGAAGCAGAAACCGTTAATTATTGATAAATTATATTTTTTATTTCTACACTATATAATAAACTAGAGTCTCCCAGGAGCCTGTATAGCTCACCTAGGTAGAGTTGTTGCAGAATGAAATTCAACAGATTGTCTAATGTTTAAATAAATGCTTGAAATTTATTACACAATATTTATTTCTATCACAAAATTTCAATATTATTTCCTTTCAAAACTAAACCATATTTCAAAATTTTGAGACAATACATCCAAGTATCATCAACTTTTCATGTATAATACCTGAGAAATTTTCCTTATCCAAAAACTGGTCAATGGACCATGAAATTATGGTCAAGGACAAAAGCCATAAGGCAGTCTGACTGATGTACTATCCAAGATCAAGCTATATACCAAATATCATTGACCTACCATTGTAGTATTCGAGATTTAGAGAAACTGACCTAATCCAAAAAGTTCAACATAGTCACTGGAGGGTTAAGTTTAGGTCAAAGACAAAAGTCATATGGCAGACTGACATGTACTCTCCAAGACTAAGACACATACTAAATATCATTGCAATTGGCCAAGTGGTTTCACAGGAGTTGATTTTTAAATGCAGATGTTATTTTAAAATACCAACTGTAAAGACCCAAATGACTATTGTGGCCGAGTTTGGTTCCAATTGACTCAGTAGTTTCAGAGAAAAATATGTATGAACTTATTTTCCCATAGGGTCCAATGTTAAAATATGTTTTCCACTGACGGCCATCTTTGATTTTGTGTGGCCCTCAAAAACCCCAATGTTGTAGGGGGCCACCCAAAGACTATTGTGGCCAAGTTTGGTTCCAATTGGCTTAGGGGTTTTAGAGAAAAAGATTTTTGATATTGTTCCCATAGGGTCCAATGTTAACCTATGTTTCCCGTTGGCGGCCATCTTGGATCAGGTGCAGACTTAAAAAAAACACCATTTTCAGAAGGTACCATCTAAGGACTACTATGACCAAGTTTGGTTCTAATTGGCTCAGTAGTTTTAGAGAAAAATATCTTTGAACATATTTTCCCATAAGGTCCAATGTTACAATATGTTCTCCACTGGCGGCCATCTTGGATTTGGTGCGGCCCTCAAAAACCCCATTGTTGTAGGGGGCCATTCAAAGACTATTGAGGCCAAGTTTGGTTCTCATTGGCTAAAGGGTTTTAGAGAAAAAGATCTTTGATATTGATCCCATAGGGTCCAATGTTAACCTATGTTCCCCGCTGGCCGCCATCTTGGATTAGGTGCAGAATTAAAAAAACACTGTTTTCAGAAGGTACTATCTAAGGACTACTGTGACCAAATTTGGTTCCAATTGGCTCAGTAGTTTCAGAGCAAAATATCTTTGAACGTATTTTCCCATAAGGTCCAATGTTAAAATATGTTCTCCGCTGGCGGCCATCTTGGATTTAGTGTGACCCTCAAAAACCGCAATGTTATAGGGGGCCATCCAAAAACTATTGTGGCCAAGTTTGGTTCCCATTGGCTAAAGGGTTTTAGAGAAAAAGATCTTTGATATTGTTCCCATAGGGTCCAATGTTAACCTATGTTCCTCGCTGGCCGCCATTTTGGATTAGGTGCAGACTTAAAAAACACCAGTTTCAGAAGGTACCATCTAAGGACTACTGTGACCAAGTTTGGTTCCAATTGGCTCAGTAGTTTCAGAGAAAAATATCTTTGAACATATTTTCCCATAGGGTCCAATGTTAATCTATGTTACCCGCTGGCGGCCATCTTGGATTAGGTGCGGACATGTCGGACACAATTTTTAAAGTAGACCACCCAAGGACTGTTGTGACAAAGTTTGGTTGCAAATGGCCCAGTGGTTTCTGAGGAGTTGATCTTTAACGACGGACGGACGACGGACGACGACGACAACGACGACGACGACGACGGACGCAAAGTGATGGCAAAAGCTCACATGGCCTTTTAGGCCAGGTGAGCTAAAAACAAACGTACTAGTCCATGCCCAAACCACAATCCAATTGCAAATAAAAACAAACTTGTTGGAACTGGCAACTTCAGTTAAACACGTGAACTTCCACCTGGGACGTGAGACCGGGTGCCCCGGAAGGATAAGCTCCATCTGTTTACTTAGCTACATCTACCCTGGAAAAATTAAATTATAAACACTTTTTCTACACGATAATATTCAAGAAGTACACATACAATTTTAAAGGAATGTTATACCGTTTAACATTTTGCATATGCATGCATAATCAACCGAGTTTTTTATCAAACCAACAAAGAAGCATGGTTGTCGGACGTGCATGAGTTGGATATATAACAGTTCGTCTCTATGTGACGTTATATTAAGCTTTTAAGTTGAATAAAGCCTTAGAACAATATCAAAATAGCTTACGTTAGAGAAGCAGCAAACTTTTGACTATTAATGCTAGTAAAACAAGATTTGCTAATAGCAAGCATTTTTACCATCTGATGACACCAAAAACTGGAAAAAAGAACATATCGCCCAACTGAGGATATTCTTTGTCTAGATGTAGAACTAAGCCTATGCTTAACACAATATTATTATTTATGACTAATCGGAACCAGGTGCCTAGTGTTTTAAAATAACAAAACCATAACATACAACGTGCTAGAACCAATAAAGTTTTGCATTGACAATATATTTTGGTTGTACTGTTTGTAGAAAGATATATTCCTCAATTTAGTAACATTTCACATTCGAATAGACTTTGATCAATAACATGACAAAGTGGAAATCGAATGATGCTGATATTCCTCGCCAAACAACACTATCTATATGCCTTTCTATATACATAAAAATGTATATCTCTTTATAATCCTCAATTTGAAGATTATGTGAAGGTAATATATCCTGGTGAAATAAATTTAAAGATACAACCAATTCTGCATCATATTTGGACTTACTAGCATATCTCAATTATGACACCCACGAAAGGCTACATTTGAAGCTATATGACAAACGTGATTTCATTTTTCTATTGTCAACTTCCACTTACTATGCAACAATGTACCTGTTACTGCTTATGGTTTTAGTTAATAGGGTATGGTAGAGCTTGTTCTCAGTATGGCAACTTTATACATTGAAGCATACTGCTGACAAATAAATTGTTGACGCATGAATATTAAAAGCAAAATGCTTATCAAGACCCTTAAAAGTTTTTTTGACCGTTATCACAATACATAAAATTATCCTATGTGGATATATCTGACATCATATACTCCTTTCCTTCTCGGGTTGCTAAATAGGAGGTGCTTATCCTTCTGGAACACCTAGCCTCACTTCACTGGTGGAAGTTCACATGCTAAACTAAATTTTTCAGTTTTCAAATTTTTTACTGTTTTTGGATTGTGATTTGAACACGGACTGGAATGTTTGTTTTTGATTTTTCAAAACACTGTCTTGTATGTGGCAGAAATTTCAATTTGGAAGTTTGTGTGGCCTTTAATACAAAGATAAAGCTTTGACAGCAAAACATGTTAGTGACAGGCACTTTTTGACACAAAGCAAAAACTTGCTTCCCAATAACTGTCTGCAGGTTTATAAACAATATTATACAACAGTCCATTCCAACTAAAGGCTACTTTCCAAAAGAACACACTAATACAAATAAACCAACTATTTCATTAATGCAAATGATTTGCACATCACATTATAAAGTGTAATCCAGCAAGCAAACTAAAGTTTTTTGGCAGTTTTGTAAAACTTATTTTAGTGAAAAGTCAGATGGACAGAGAAAGAACAGAACAACAAACTGTAAATCGAGAAATGTTCGTGTTCATTTGGAGAGAATAGTCAATTTCAATGCCATATATTCATATACTTTTATTTTTGTGTCATCTCATGATGTTCAATGCAAATGTAAGTGAATTGGTATAACAAATTGAAATATTTGCTAAAGTGTTTTACGTGTAATTACTATCACAATTTATGTGAATATAAAAATGATATGAACATTTCCCAATCTACAGTAGCAATAACTTGATTTGTTCAAGGTGCAATTCAAACATTAACACATATATAAATTTCTATATAATTTAATAATTTCATGTATCACTTATATGGTATATATATAATTCTGTCAGTTGTTACTACATGTAATTTCTCCAGGTTATATATACAAGGTATACATGCATATTACCAGTAAATATATAAACTACTATTATGTCCGTACTGTCAGCAACTTTCAAAATGCACAATGATCATATAATCATGTCATATGATGACAAATGCATCTTAAATCTGAAATTATAATTTTCAAAAGAAGACGGCAAATTTGGCACAAGGATATATAGCAATTTTTTCATGATTGGTGTAACAGCAATTGTTTTAGGGGCTGTCTGAAGAGGAAATGTCGCCACAGTTGACATCATGCTGGAATGGTTCATTCGCTTTTTCTAGCTACCCTGTATTTGTACTAATGGTGTAATAGTAAATCTGAAGAACCTATGTTATATAGTATTTAACCCTGCTATAATGGTTCAGTGGCTCTCTATTTTTCAGCCAGCCTGTATTTTACAAATGGTGCAACAGCAACTATTTTATTGCAGATCTGCAGGTACTATGTTAGTATTTGACCATGCTAAACTGGTTCAGTGGCTCTTTTAAACTACCCTGTATTTTTGTGCAATAGTAAACTTGCTTAATTAACATTATATTGCGGCAACTGAAGGATGGTGGATTTTTTGTTGACATTTCTATTCGAAACTGATTAAAGACATTTTGTGCTTCTTGACCAAAAATACATTATCTAGACAGCCCCAGTGCAGAATATGAAACAAAAAAAAAATCAAAATTCTAAATTACTACAAAAAATCAATGTAACGTTTCTTAAAAATATATGATTTTCCATCTCATAATAAGCTTTTATTACCATAATATAAATTTGTGGATTTATATTGCTTATATAAATTTATTATGTAGTTAGCAGTATTAAATTTGACTGTAGTTTTGGAAATAATCACCATTTGGCTGTAGTTATGGTCATCATTTCGATGTAGCTTTAAAATGTTCACCATAGGTCTGTCAGCTTCATAATTGTATACATTGCATATAGTTTATAAACATTCTTTCTATTTGTAATTCAATCTTAAAGATCTGTATGGAGTAAATTCTATCTAGAACATGAACATGTATGTATTTATGTATGATCAAAATATCCTATGATCCTTAAAAATCATACTTACTGACAATCTTTGAATTGAAAGAAAATATTTTATATCTATTCATATGGATTTTTTATATTTGCTTTCAATTTTTCAAAAAAATAAATTAACAAGAATATCAAATTGTTAACAACCCGTAATACCTTTATCTTTACACAAAGATGTTACAATACAATCTAAATTTCAGACTAATTGTGACCATGTCTGCAAAAACAGAATCAAGTAGATTACATTTTTAAATAAATACATATACAGTGAAACCTTATAATAATGCATCTGGATAATTTAGCCACCTTGATTATCAGTACACCATTTTGAAATCGCAATATCCATTTTTTCTGTGTTTTTTCTAAATAACCCCCATTCTATTTATGGCAAACACCTTTATAACACCAATATGTGCTTGTTAAATTCATAAAAAGAGCAATTAAATTTAATAAACATTACACAGAAATCAATGACTTTTAAAATCCACTGAATATCAAAAACTGCTTGAGTAAAACATGACCTACCTGTTCTGTTTTTGCAGTCGCGGACAATCACATGTACATAAGACATACTACAGTAGTTACGAGAAAAAAAGGTAATTTATTGTGGCTCAATATTTTTTCTGGATAACTAACAACAAAGAATACTGAAAAATAGTAAATTACTATAAATACAAAGTTTATTTGCAAACCTTGCATATTTATAGACATGTTTAGAATGCTACAAATACCATTTATATAAAAATTACCATACTTATGAATTTCCAGATTTCTATACAGAAACAATTACGTGTGCATGTATAATGAGTTGTAAAATTTCAGTTTTTGGGATAGAATTTTTATATTTTGTAAGTATAAACACTGTAATTGATGGCTATTAAGCATACACAGGTAAGCAGTGAATTGATAGCCAGCAACAGCAAAAGCTGTGAACAAAAATAATGGGAAGATTCCTGATGTTTACAGTATTGGTTTTTGTTACTTATTATCCAAAAATGAATCATTATGTACTCAATACATGATGCAGTCATTTAGTCAAACATTTTATCAAATATAATCAGACATACGGTCAAAATACTAGAAACTAAACTAGATAATGAAATAAATTTACAAATAGTATGATCATCCAATTGTCTGTATCTGGTGTGACAACTAGATCATTTAATGCATAAAATTTCTTGTTAATACATATTGTACCAGTTTTAATTTTAATATATAGTTTTTTTGACCAATTTTTAAACATCATATAAGATTTGTGAATATGTTCGTTTTCAAGACCTTGTTATTGATAAGAACTGGGTTTAATAGAATTAGATATACTCGGGCTATATGGCTTAATATAAGATGCTGTTATAATTAAATTCAAAATTTCTTCTTCTATGACTGAGTGTTAATTTTGATCATAAATTTTATAAAGTGTGTGATCTATCTACTGATGGCTCAGGCGTCAAATACAAAAACTTTGAAAAAAATCAAATTACATGATGAATTTATATGATATCATTCAGTTATTAGTAAAACAAATTAATAAATTGCATATACTCTAAAACCTTGCTATAATGCCACTCAATAACATTGCCATTTTGATTATCGTCATAGCATATTGAAGTACCAAAATAGATTTCTTCTCACTTTTCTTTATAAGTCTACATCCATGATTTATCATCAAACCTTGACAATGTCAAAACTGACGAAACAAATGATGGCAAGGAATCAAGGTTTTACTGTACAAATCCGTAAGAAAAATCAGGAGGTAGGGGTTGACAGTGGACAATAAACACTTAGAAACATGACTGTTCCATATCAAGACTCAATTACAATGTTTACTAAATTTAAGGAGTATCATCTGGTATGATTGAATCCCATTGCTGGTGTAATAATGTTACATAAATCATACTAATATCATAGATCTCTGGCAAATATATTTGTAAAAATATAACTTAACTTGCATAACATAATCTACAAATACATGTATATTGCAATATTCTTATTTTATATATGGAAGACTAATATAATGATATAATAAATGGAAGCAATCTCTAAAGGTGCAGATGTATATACATGTACATAAACTGACAGACAACATACTATGTGTATAATTACATTCAAGATAAATATGTGTGGGGACAGAGCATGATAGGTGGCCAGGTAGCTCTGTCAATAAAGCATCCAGGGTTCAAGCCCCAGTTTGGCCAGTGCTTTTACATTTGGTAGCTAGTTTGACCCTGGAGAGTTGCAGACCAGCTTGGTCACAGTGTTGAACATGGTGGTTTTGATTTCAGGTAGTTGAATGGGGGGAAAAAAGGAAGGGGTATGGCAGGTCCGTCTCAATAAATTGCCAGGTGACTCAGTCGGTAATATTGGTAAAGTTCCTGGTTTGAGTCTCAGTTTGGCCGCTGCAATTTTCCCTTTACTGTTACATACTGAAATTAACCTTGACCACCTCTATACAAAAAAATTTTTTTTGAAACAATTATTTTAAATTTCTTTGAAATGTGTTTACAGGTGAACATCATTTATAATATCCATCCTGTGGACAGATTGGCTCTGTGACCCAGATGGTGTCGAAAAAAATTATGTATACACATATGTTAGTTATTTTTGTGTTATTATTTTATGTTAAAAAAATTAAGTTTAAAACATGTATCGAATTGTCATTTGGGAAGACTTTCATATCATTACTTTTACCGGTATTCATGAATGCAAAAATGCTAAGTTTAAATATTTTGCTGAAAAATCATAATTTTATTTTAGAAAAAATGCCCACTGCAAATGTATATACATATTAATTTGCAATAGTTACTGATAATTCTACAATGTATATATCAAATAATCAAATTATGAAAATGTTTAGTAATACATATAAAAAAGTGACCATCAAACAATTCATAAAAACAAAATGTGATCTACGAATTACTGTTTGTATGACACAATACAGAGTAGAATAACAAATTTTCAACTAAGACAGATTCAACATGAACCTTGTGTCAAACTTCATAAATATTTGTCAACAAATTGTAGAATAAAATGGATCTACCTCACCTACCAATATACTAATTATATATTTTGTATAAAATAGTTTCTAGTAAGTTTATATGTACTACATGTATAGTGAAGTTTAGTGTTGATTTTTAAAACAGTACACAATTATTTTTGCAAAAGTCTACTTGACAAAATCAAGTAATTTTTTGTTTAAAACACATACTGTTACCCTGGCAATCTTTTACATTTTGTAATATCATATCATATTGCTATTTTAACCAAAATTTGCTAAATTCTGTAATACATGTTAATATGGTATTTGCAACATGTCAATTCATTTTTTTTACACTTCAACCATCAATGCTTTTTTAAGAAAAAACGTTTGAAAATTGGATTCATTGACATTGACCTCAAACATATCAGTGTTGTGTTTACCTAAAAAGTTGCATAGCAATATTCTAGTCCACAAAAAGAAATTTTTTAAATTTGAACTTAGTCCAAGCTTTTAATGTCCTTACAAATTACATAGTTCTGGAATTCATTTGAAATAAAACAAATCGCCTCTTTAAAGAAAAACATTCATATTTAATTAATTAATGACAAATAGTTGACACTTGCACCTTGCTTCAAAAATGACTAGTTTGTTTCAAATTAAAGCTTCATATGGCATCTCAACACATGCCATTGCGTCCCAGTTTCTTTTAATTGTCTTGATGATGTTCATTTTGTACATTTCACACTTTACAACAGTGTAATCATCTATTTTCATATCAATGTTATTACATGTATATATATGTTCTATATCGATCTAGAAGTATCAATGGGGTTTGTCAGGTGTACCACATAATAATGTTTGTGATACATGTAAATGATATGGTATCATATCAATTCTGAAAAAAATATTACTTATTATGGAAATATGTGATATAACTGTATTCCATATCTACTGAATATATTTTACTCTGCAAATGTGTTAAGAGGAATCGTGAAGTACATTGACAAAACTCCATTGAAAATATGTTATGAATCAAAATAAATGTTAATGACAATAACATGACCTAGGTTTTCCTTTGCCACCTCATGGTATATTCTTCTGCATGTAAACTCCAGCCCATGTGTTATTTGATAACCGGGATTACCACAGGTAGATGTGATTATTTCTTAATTGTAAACATTCTCAACAAAATACATTATATTCTGGTAATTTAATATTTTCACATACTTTTCAATGCAATTACGGTATAATCATAACCATCATACAATAACATTCTAGCAGATTGATCATTTTCTAATTCCTTTCTGCAAAGTAAATGTTATACTGGTATACACTTTCACCTGACTAAAGATATTAAGTACAGCATGACTGTCATACATATTAAGTATATGTATTAACAAGCTGTTGATTGTACTAATTGGCTAAATAATGATAATTCTATATAAAAAAGTTAATAAAAAATGTAAAATCTTTTGAAATTTGCAAGGTACATTGAGTAAGGGACTCGGAAGTAAAAACTAATTTTAATACATTTACTGGATATTGAATTCGTACTTTTGCAATTTATATTTTGAACAGGATAAATAAGCAGTTTGAAATTGTGTTTTATAGAGCCAGCAGTGTATATGTGCATATATATGTACATTGTACATAAATTTGGTGCATATATTTTGATGTGCTTGTGAATAATGACAACACCGCTAAATGTTCTTTCCACATATGGATAAAAACCATATTAATACTACTAGTAAATCCAATTAAATGTAAATGCACCAATGGTTATGCTGAATGAGACAGATCTTATTTTATGGAGGGATTCTTCGAATATTTTAAAAAATAATAACAAACTAAAAATGTCTTAAAGCTAAAATTCACAAACAACATTACAAATACATATATGTGTAGACCCATTTGTATATATGTATATGAAATTGTTCTTCTCCGTTACATTTCTAAGTTCAGAAAAAATATATCTATATTGGTACAATCAAAACTACACATGTATATATACAACAAAACCTTGTAGTGCTATATATATATATAAACCCAATAGCACCAATAAAACTAAGCAATAATATTACTTATACTTGTATTCAGAAATAAATATAAAGGTTGGCACCATCACAGAACAGTGGCCGACTTCTGTGTTTAACCATTTAAAAGAATATTTTTTCCACATTTGTTGACATAAAAATTTTGAGACAAAACTGTATAATTTAAGGAAATTTGAGACAAAACCATGTAATATAAGAAAAATTCCAGCAATCTAACCAGATCAATATTATTTAGAAACGACAGTTTTGATATTTGATAAGTTAAACTCTCACAAAAATGGGTTAATTTGCAAAGCTAGCTATAACAACAATACATTCGTTTGAAGCAGATTTGCTAAATTATAATTTATCACAACCCCATTACTCTACCATATAAAATAATTAATTTTAATTAAAATATATATCTAAAAAAAGTGGTAATGTTAAATAAATATTGTTATACCACAACCATTTATGAAAGCTAGTCAATTAAATATTTTATATAATATAAATATAAAATTTGTGTTTTTCCCAAAAAATATCTACAGATTTTTGAATATACAAAATAATATTCACAAAATTGTAATTTCTTTTATGTTAAGGCACTGTAATCAATTACATGCTTTATAAATAATAAATATAATTACACCAAAATGTGCAGGTACACTGTTTATACAACAAACAGAGCAGTGAAATTATTTTAAACCCAATATTATAATAAAAAAAAGACGAATAAATAAACAGAGTTGAAAGATTTTGTTTACACTTACAAAACTACTAAAAATGATTTTCACATTTCATATTTTCACATTCATAAGGAACGCCATTGGAGTTATGTCCCTTAAGTCATGAAAGCTAGAAGCAGTGGATTTTTTTTTTTTTTTTGTAAATGACAATTCCTCGTGGATTTAAGGATAATTTTCTGGACAACAATAAACTCTAGAAAAACAAATACATATAAATCGCTTTTAAAAATAAATGTTGATTATTGCATATTTTGTGTCGATAAGAAAAATAAATACTTTTACTTAAAATAAACGGATCATACATATACAGATTTAAAACTCAAAATATCTAAAAAAGAGAGAAAAATAATAATATTGATTGACAAAAATACACTGAATATTGCACCAATAAAATATAATGGAATTTTTTGTTTTGCATACTGTATTGTAAAAATGATAAAATACATATAAGGTATTTGATCCCATCAAGATAAAATGGAATTATCTGGACGATTTGCGTTCTGGTTGCTGATGGGGTTGTTTGGATTTCTTCACTTCCTCTATTGTAGCTAACTGTTGAATTCCAGACTTTGGATGAGTCCAACTTGTTGTTTGGTTGCTATGGCTAAAAAGAAATTAAATTTAATTAACTATCATACATGTATAATTACCTGCATGCAGGTAATGCATTGCTTTTGTAAACAAAGAAATAAAACATAAATTAAAATAAATAATTAATAAATGTCTTTGTTTTTATGATATAATGAAAGCAAAACTAATAAAGGTTTAGTAAATACGAATAAAAAAGATGTCTGTAAATATATTTTTTCTTTGTTTTTGGTATTTTGTTATCATAAATACTTAATTTTAGGCTAAACAACAGGTGTAAAAAGAAGCAATGCAATAGATTTATTTCAATCAATAACAAATACTTTTAGTTATATAATGAAACAGATTCATCAGCGGGGAATTATATTTAATTAACAAGTTTGTCAGATGGGAGAAAGTCTTTTCAGTGTCAAATTCAGAAGAATTTGGTATGCTTTTATTAATTGTTTAGTTGGCCAAGGTTTTAGCAAGCACATGGTTTTATTGTGAGAAGAAACTCAGAACATCAAGTGAAACAATGTGTTTAAAATGTAAGCATAAGAATTTTCACATGTGATTATATACTAAATGAGCCCCTTCACTTGGTGATAGAGAAGTGATAATGCTAACCACTGTGTGATTTGGACATCATGGAAATTCACTCTTTCTCTAATTTTGGGCCTAGGTGACTAAGTGTTTGACAGCATGGGCTTACAGTTGACAGCTTCCCATGTCCCCCAAGTTCTGATCCCAATCAGAACAGATCCTAATGGTAGAAATGTTGTCAGTTTGCTTGCCAAAGGTTGGTGTATTTCTCCACCATCCCAGAAATTACTGCCTCTATATACATGAAAATTACCTTGACTGGTGCATAAAACATCCTTACTCTGCTCCACTACATGTATTTCAGGAATTTATTAATGTAAACATGTATAAATGTACTGACAATAAACTTATAAAAGATAAGTCATGTATACTCACTTGATATAATATTTCATTCCATCTGCAGTGTAAGCTTCTTCCCAACCATATGGTAAAGCTAAAATAACAAGAAAACATTGTCATTGTAATTCTTATTCTGCAAGATCGGCTATGCTGATATAACATTGGCTCTAAACATGCTAAAGGTAGCAATATAAGGCTAAAAACATCAAAACATTGTAACGTTAAATTCTAACAAGTTGAAGCCATTTAATGATTTATTCTTAATCAAACACAAAAACATCTAACTCATTCCCCCCTCCCCATTTCATGAAATAAACAAAATATAGGTTAAAGCCCCCAGATAAGCCAAATATCACATGTATTTTTTTTTCATCATCAGTATTGAAGAATTTTTTTTAAAACGATTTTGCACCACTAAGTCACATTGACCTAATTTTGGTAGCCATGGCAATAGCATGAATAAATGCTAAATTGCAACAACCAATGAAAGCTTTTGATTATGTTTCATTCAAACCTGTCCAGCAGTTTCAGAGGAGAGGTTAAAAATGTGTTCACTATGCACATACACATACTGCACTATGCCATTATAAGCTCAAATGACCAATGAGTTTATGACCTTTGATTAAGTGAGCAAAATACTTGTCAATAAGTGGCATGGTATAAAAAAGAAATTACAGATTACAAGTCACATTTCAAAATAAAAAGCTGGTCTACTTACGTTCTGCATCAATCAGAGACCTGACAGCTTGTACCATTT
Source organism: Anadara kagoshimensis (assembly GCA_021292105.1). Classification (NCBI taxonomy): domain Eukaryota; kingdom Metazoa; phylum Mollusca; class Bivalvia; order Arcoida; family Arcidae; genus Anadara; species Anadara kagoshimensis. Next base: position 22,435,913 of record CM037873.1, read on the forward strand.
CCTTAGCCTCACCACCGATTGTTTTAGGTGTCAATTTTTTATGTTTTCCTAGATAACCTGGTGGTCTATTTCCTCTAATAGGTTCTCCTTGTGACCTACAATATTTATCAAATATATCATAAAATTTGTTGTAAATAAACAACTTTATCCAAGATATATCATATACAGTAAAGCCTCATTATAATGCTCCTTGATAACTTTGCCACCTCTCTAAAAGCCACATAATTTAAGAGTCCCAAAATCTGTTTCTACTATGTTATTCTTTCTAAGTCTACCTCGATTTACTGTCAAACTTCTTCATAATGCCAAAATTTGACTGAATAAATGGTTGGTATGAATCAATTTTTATCCATGTATTATACAATGCCCTCATTATGGACTTGGCTATTCAATGATGGTTGAATGTTATATTCATTTTACATCACATAGAGAGTTTTTCAGGTGGAATAACATGTTTTTTCCTCAAAATTACATAGTAATCTAAACACAAGTTCATATGATACTGGAGACTAACAAACTTGTCAAAATTGTAAAATAAATATAAATATCAGTGCTCACTTTTAAAAGTTTAAAGGGACAGGGTTCCGAGATGTAGAAAAAAGGCATTTTTTACATATCAATGTTCTGCCTGGATTTCAAAAGGGCATGGTGTTGACGTGGAAAAAAGAGCAATTTTTCTCGCAGAACCATGCTAAAACAGGAAATAGCCTAGCTGGAACATTACATATTTTGTTTACATCAAGTTTTGTTTCAGATATTTTTATTCAGTTACCGTAATCCTTCTATATATTCGGACCCTCTATGTTTTCGGACACCCCAATTTTGAAATTTCAATAATTTTCAAATTTCCTCTAATTTCGGACGGCATTTTTTTTGCCTCTAAATCCGGACGCGATTTTGTCGGAATTCACCCGTAACAAGCAATACATATTGCTTATAATTAATATTGAATAAAAACAAGAAGAAATGTTGTTGTTTTGCTGTTAATTTACATTAGAATTTGTTATTTTTATGTGTTTGTTGCGTTGTGTATTTGCGTGATGGAGTCATGATTGTAACTTTGAGGACAAGTATTTTACGATGTATTTACGTTTTTAATGTAAGCTGAATAAAGCCATACCTGTATTAAGTGTTTTAATATTCTTTGAAAGTGAAAGTTGATTGAAATTAAAAATCGTGGGTAAGAAACATCGTACGAGACCAGAAGTTCTGTCGGCACACAAATCTAACATCAAAGACATTTTTTCAGGAAGTGACGTTATCAATGAATTTCATTGGATGAGAAACATGTGGAATCCCTTCTGATTCAGTGCATGTCAATTATGGGAATTCCCGATCCTCTGATACTTTCATTTGTCTAAAAACGGGAAGATGGACATTACGATGTATTTATTGTTTTTCCTAAGATTGAAATTGTTTGAAACATGAGTTAAAACAATGTATTTGTAAACTATTGTGTTCTGTGAGTGATAACTTCGATTTTTAAACAAAAGCTATATTGATCACGACGAACCCCATTCATACATGTCCTGGTTCTTAATCGTACAAAATGTGGAATTTCTTGACTAAAAAAATATTCTTGACCATTATTAATTATAAAAATTTTGACCGTAGACAGTGACAGAAGACGACGTGGGGTAACGGTGAACCTCAAACGGTGGGAACTACTGACAAAAATCACGCGATTGGCTTACAAAAAATGGCGTCCTTCGATGTGTATTACACATTGGATCATGATTATTGGTCAACAAACACTTCAAAAAACGACTTTTTTGTGAAATAAACAACACAAAAGGTAATTTCAACATGAACTTTATTTCAAAATTGATACTATAGATGATATCCATGTGCGTATCGTCCTTGATAGTGTCTTGCATTACCGGGAGGGCAGCGAGACATATTATCGGCTCCTAAATATCGGACAATTCTAAATATTCGGACACCCCCATTTTTCCAAGTGTATAATTTTCATATTTCCTCTAAATTCCCGGACACTTGAAAATGAAATTATTAAAATTCGTCCGAATACATAGAAGGATTACGGTAAAAAAGATGAATATTTGATACATACTTTGATCCTACAGTAACATTCTGACCACCTGCCATCACCTCATGAACATTCTGAAATAAACATGATAAATAAATAAAATCTTTCTCAAAAGCACAAAACTTCAGTTTAAACTTTAAGATTTACTACCACATAATCAAATTAAATGTACCTTAAGATTGTAAATCATGCAAATTCAATTTTAACTAAAATTAATTGATAATCAATCTGAATGCTTTGAACAATAAATTTAACAAAATATTTGCATGAGCAAGTATATTCACAAGATTGCATACACCCTCCTACTTGCTTCCACTTCTCTGTTGTGATACAAATTTTTTTGCATTTAATATTTTAGTTCTAATTTCTCATTAATACAAGAATTTTAATATTTTCATATTAACATAATGCATACAAGATGATATTTTGTTGCTTTTGATGATTTTTAAATTTTAAAAATCAAAATTTTAATTTTTTTATTTTCCTTAAAAAATTAATTTGAAAACAAATACCTCTGCAAATTGAAGAAGTTTTTCTGTAGCAACTTCATAAGTTTTCTTACTGGATTCTGATTTTCTTAGTTCACATGTAAGTAAAGCTACTTTCTGTGATGTGGATGGACTAGTATCCTGAAATAAAATCACCAAAACTGATATAATGATCTTAAACTTACAAGGCATTATACTTAATGGCAGTTACAATGAAGTTTTCTATCTGCAGCATAGAGAAGGAAACAATATTTTCCATCACTGCACATAGAAGTAGTATTATAAATATATACATGTATATAATGATCAAAGTACTGTATAAAAAGAAACATTCGCGAGGAAGAAATATTTACAATTTTCATGGTGACACTAGTACCGTGAATAGATCTTCTCAGCTAAAATTGTTTATTTCCCTTGGTTCACTTTCCTTACAGTCAGAACTGTAAACATTTCTTACCGTGAAATAGTTTAAAAGACCACAACCGCAAACGTTTCCTGTCGCTAACATTTCTTCTTATACAGTACATGAATCGCCATGTTTTCTTTAGATTTTTTATCACTGTTAATTTTGGCCATCTTAAGGGACATTAAATTACATGTAATATTTTCTTTACATAATCCATCAGTTCAAAATAGATAAAATTCCTTTATATGTGTATCTCTGTATACTTTAAAAAAATATTACTATCAGTATCTCACATTTGCCAAATTGATGCTGAATACCAGTTGGCTATGAAACTGGGACCAGATCTGTAAACTGCTGCGTGAATCAGAATGACTAGATACAAAATTAACAACATTTCAATTTAGTAATAATTACATTTTGAGTTCTCAGCTGTAACTTGAGTTTAGCTATCTCTCCTTCAAGCATCTGCACCACTTCCTCATAGTCTTGTTCCATGCTTCTTGCTGCTCTTTGTGCTTTCTGAGCCAGCTGAACTTTTGTTCTTAATTCTTGTGTTTCATGAATAGCACCATGAGCTTCCTAAAATAAAATAAAATAATAATTATTTTTGTTTTGAAAGTTTATATTCAGTTCTAGTTTAAACAATAAATAACAGGGCATGTGATGAAACATTAAATGATAGCTGTGGAGCAATAAATCTACATACAATGTACATGTATATGCACATGTAATTTTGAGTCTTCATTTGTTTGTTTCTGTTTTTTAAACTATATATATGTGCAGTTTTGAATCAAAGCACTGATAGTGCTGAACGTAGGAAAGTAGTGATGATGATGGTTATGGTTCTGCTGTTGCCTATGATGATGATGATTATGATTATGATGATGGTGATGGGAATGTGACATGAGTAGTTACTGATGAAGATGGTGATGATGAATATGATTTCATTTTTTGATGTTGATGTGACATGAGAAGTTCTGTTGAAGACGATGAATCATGATGCTGCTGCTGCTGCTGCTGCTGATGATGATGATGATGATAACAGTGTTGGTGACATGAATTCTACTACTGATGGTTATGATGATAAAGAAGATGATATGACATAAATAGTGATGATGATGGTGGTGATGATGATGATTATGCTGCTGCTGCTGATGATGATAATACAAAACCTTGTTATCTGAAAATATACAATGATTTTGTAGTAGCAACAGCAGAGTTATGTTGTTGTTTTGGGTCTAATTTCAGTCAGAAATCATAACCAACATCTTTTACATTAGAACTCTCAATGACAATTTATCAGCATAATCATCATCATCATCACTCCTCCTCATCATCACTCCTCATATTACATTATCATCAACATGAAGACATCATCATCATCACCATGCATCATCATTACTATCATCATTGGCAGCAGCAGTAGAACCCATGTCACCACTATCAGCGCCATCATCATCATAATCATTATCAGAAATCCTCATGTCACCGTCATCATCATCATAATCATTATCAGAAATCCTCATGTCACATCATTAATGTGGTAACAACATCATCATTGTCATCATCATCATAGCTCTTAATGTCACATAATCATCATGGTGACATCATCATCAGCAGCAGCAGAAGTAATGAATGTCAAAACCACCACCATAAGCATAATCATCTTCATCAGATCATCATCATTAGAAATCCTCTTGTCACATCATCATCAACATGAAGACGGTGTCTTTATCATCATCACCATCATGAGTTATTAACATCATAATCAGCTTCAGCAGAACTGAATGTCATCACCACCATCATCATCATCATCATTATCACCATCTTCATCAGATGATCATTATCATCATCACCACCATCATCTCGATGATCATAATGATTATTATTACAGTGTTCATGATAATATGACATGAATAGTTCTGATGGTGATGATGACCACGATGATGACCACGATGATAATAATGATGATGATGATGATGAAAACAGCAGGGTTATGTTGTTGAACAATATCTTTAACAGAACTCCAAATGGCAATTCAACACCACCACCACCATCATCATATCATCATCATCATCAAAACTCCACCTGTTACATTATCATCAACATGAAGACATCATCATCATCATCGTCATCACAATGATCATCATCATCAGCAGCAGCAGCAGAACCCATGTCAGACTATCTCCTACATCATTATCAAAATCATTATCAGAAATCCTCATGTCACATTATAAACATGGTTACATCATCATCATCATCATCATCATCATCATCATGGGCAGCAACAGAACTCATGTCACCATAATCATCATCATCATTATAGCTCCTCATGTCACATCGCCATCATCATCATCATTGGCAGCATCAGAACTTAATGTCATCATCACCATCATTATCATCATCTTCATCACAATCATCATTATCATCATCATTGGCATCAACAGAACTAATATCATCATCATCATCATCATCATCATCATCATTGTCATCGTCGTCAGCAGCAGAACTCAATGTCACCACTATTATCATCATCTTCATCAGATCATCATGTCACATCATCATCATCATCATCACATTAAACACCTTCACCATGACCAGCTACTTCCTTTGATTTGCATTTGACACATTAACTTAAGTGATTGAATACACAATTAATTTGAAAAAATAAAATAAAATGAAAATTAAAAAAAATCATTTAAATGTAGTTAAAATTATTGTTGAATAAATATAAATTGACCAAGTGAGCTTCAAAAGCCTGAATTGATAAAATTCTGACACAACCTATATATAGCCCCTAAGCTAACAATTTGCATCTCCAATTACAGAAGTTGTCCAGGCAACTGTCTCTTTCAGAAGTTTGTTGACAAGAATGGTGTACAAAAGGGGGCAATATTTCTTAATAATTAATTGATTATTATTTGGATAACTGAAATTCCAATAATCATCTGCTACAATAAAATTAGATCTACTTTGAATTTAAGTATTATTAGGTGGTCGGATAATTTTATTTTACCAATTTTAAATGTCCAGGTAATTTACACCCGCTGTGAGGCCCACTGAATAAATAGTCTAAAGAACCAGACATCGTTCTATTTATAGTTGACAGTGTCTACCTGAACTTTACAGAGTTGTTATTCTTTCAGGATTTTATTTTTATCAGCTTCTATTTAACGGATTAATTATCAATTGGCCACCAGGACTTTTATGAATTAAATATAAGGTAAGAAACACAATCTCGGACTTTGCCTTTTTTTCTATGCAAATTTATTATACACGTGGAATTTTTTGATGACTTTTTTTGTTCCCGAAGATGGCATTTAAAAGAGAATGTCTGTTGTAGACACGGGTGGTCGCTAATATAAAATTTGCATTCAGACTGAACTGTCTATACTAGTTATATATATTTATTATGACGTTAATTAGCAGTTATATAATGCTGATGCACGTTAATTTTGCTTCTCATAAAGTGGTGAAAATTCTGTCACAATATCCCCGATTGTCCCGGTTAAAAGTAACATGTACGTTTAAAAACTGAAATCCCGATAATGATGCTCAACTCGGTCGTAAATTTTCGATGTGAAAGAAAAAAAATTCTATATTTAGATCGCTGATGTAAAATATTTGTTTACATACGGGCTACTGTAGTTTAACATGCGTAAGATCTTCTAGATCTACTCAATATTTTCTAAACGGACAACGTGAAATAAATTTTATTTAACCACGAAAAAAATTGTTTTTATTTATTACATCAGTAGCCAAAATATTGTTTGAATGTGTCATTTTAGCGTGTAGTATAAAATGAATCTGAAAGTGAAAGTTCTGCCCACTGACCAATCAAATCCATTGCCTAATTATATATGCAAATCTGACTTCACAGACAGGACTAGGTTCGAAATTCCTACTCGCTGTATCAGTGTGTGGATTGTTGTTTGTTTGTTTTATTTTCATTGAAGTTGTTTTAAAATACTTGCCTGAAATTTGGCATTCAAAAACCAAATACAAATACCCAGAAATGCATTTGTAAAATTAAGATCGAGCTCTTCTATATGGGTCTATTTCTTGTAACAGTAGTGTTTTGGTTAAGGGAAGATTTTGTTTACATCGCTACGCCGTTAGTAACCAAACAACGACAATACTCTGAAAAGTCTTCGACTTTCCTACGTAAAAATGAAACCTTAAAATTCCTGAACAATTTCAAAGTCTTAAGCACATCATGGTAACTATGGTTCACCATATTTAAAAATTCAAAGATTACATGGCTACACAATATAGTAAAGTCTACATTGTACAAGCTAGACAAACAAGTACATGCTGTATATTAATATAACATACCTTTTTGATTCTGGACAATTCTTCCTCAGCTTGAAAACAAGAATTCTTTGATTCTTTTAACAGAATCTACAAAGTATCACAATGCAATAATTAAGAGAGATTAATTATACTAAAGCATGTAAAGTTAATGCTAAAAAGTTTCAGTTTAGAAAACAATTTCTTTGAAAGTAAATTTATAATATTCATGTATATTAGAACAACATTAAGCATACTGAAAATAGTTAACTTTGTAAAACATTTAATATCAAGAAATTGCATTTAATTAATCTTAAATACAGAATTTTATTATTTTAAAATCATTATTTTCCATATAACTTGATGACTGAAACTTGATATTTGGCTCAAATAATATTTTCTTTATCATTCTGTTCAAATGCTATAACTTGAACATCCCATGAAACTCCAGGTCAAAACTAAGGGACTGTGTAGCCGAATAGTCTAAAGCACACGCTTTGCTTCTCAATCCCTAAATTTGTATCTCACATTCTAGTGTGATATAGTTTGTCAATAAAATTTGTGTCCAATATTCAAGCTTTTGGAGTTTAACTGTAATTCCTACCTTTAACTTTTCATTTTCTCTTTTTAATAGATCTCTCTCCTCTTGTAAACTTAAGTTATCTTCAGACTCTGACACATCAGTAATATCGCACATCTACAATAATTTAAACAAGAATGTTATTGTAATAACATGTAATTGTAATCATCATCCTTACCACCCATAAATACCACTGTGCTAGCTCAGTTGGTAGAGTGCTCACTCTGTAAGTGGGAGGCGTAGGTTCGATCCCTGGTTGGATCTGACCCAAGACTTGAATGTGGGTAGTGACTGTTCTTGCGCTGATCACTTAGCATTACAAATTGAAGGTCACGTTTTTTTCAGATGGGAACCTAAAATAAATGAGGCCCGTGTCACGGTGTGCTTGGCACGCTAAAAACCCTGCTGTATAATGCTGTCAACGCAACACACAAGCAACATTTCTGCACCTTCACCTATAGCTGGTGACGTCTCTATATAAGTGAGATATTCTTGACTGGGATGTTAAACACCATTACTCAACTCAACTCAACTCCCCACCCATAAACTGATAGTAATGTATGTTTTATCTTGCCAAAAATAATTAATAATTAAAGTGATGAACTAGTGTGGACATAAATGACAAAATGAAATTTATGTATTTTTTTGTGAATATAATGAACAGACAGCAATATTTTGGAGCAAGAAATTATGAAAATTAGCAATTGGCTAAACTGGAAATGTAGTCCTGAGGTTTAAATCATATGTTTATTACAGATATGACCGATACTTGTGTATACATACTTCATGTCTAAATGCTGGAGGTTCTACTATATCCGTCAGATCATTAGCAGCAAATAACATAGCTCCAGTACCAATATTCTTCTGTTCTAATTCTAAACGGAAAATTTCTCTAGCCAAAGCCACAAAATCTGTTAATATAAAATCTTTTGTAAATGTTTTCATCTGGTATATACATATAAACAGTTAAACCTGCTTTGGTAACCACCTGCACTACAGTGACTGACTGCAAAAACAAATTTAAGCTCCATTTGTTTCACATTTCAACTAAATTGACTTACATTAAGTCTATCTGCCAATACAGACTAATCATGTGGTCTTCCAATACAATCAGTATTATATCTCAGCTGATGATAATATGAATTTGTTATCAAAAGAAGTAAAATGCATCTATTATGAGATTTTGTTTTTTTTTAGAAAAATCTGTTAAGGTTTACAAGAAAACTTACTTTTACATCTTTAAAAGGATTTAAGAGAAAACTAGAACCGTCTCTTAAGAGCCAAATACCTCCGCCCCAACATTTAATGTTTTCACATTGACCTTGAACTTTCCCATATGACCTTGGTTCAAAGTCATAATACACCTTTGGACCATGAAGATTATTCATGTGAAGTTTTATGACAGTCTTTCAAAGGAACTACGAGATATGGCCTGGACACAATTTTACATGGACAGAGAGACATGGTGATTCCTAAATACACCCCCCCCCTCAAACTAGTTAGCAGGGATTGCTTGGATTGGGGTGGGGATAGTAATACAAAAAAAGATGATCAAAACTAATTGTACTTGGACATCTAATGCATTCTCTATACATATATGTGTATAGTTTTTATTTTAACAATCTCAAATACCTGAATACTGTTATAAAACTCAAGAGAAAAATAACTCTTGAAATAATATTCGTCACATGAATTTAAGGTGAAACATTTGAATACAATCAATATGTTAACTTCATAAAGTCTGCAAAAAGTACCAAACAAAAGTTTTTTTTTATCCTTTTAATACCTGCTAAGGCATGGTTTAAAACTCAAATGAAAAATAACTTTTATAACTCTTAAAATAAAACTCCTAACAAAGATTTAAGGTGATGTTTTTACCTCCATAATTAACTCTACCAGATGAGTCAACATGTAATCTACTTCTCATCTCTTGCTGTTTCTCTGCTGATGGCTCTACTCCTAAGTATCGTAAAGCCTAAAATTATTAAATCCACAATATCAATACACGTATCAAACATCATCATCCCTATAGTATACTGAGTATTTAATTGAATTTTACTTCTATGTTAATTAATCATGGACTTTAATGGCTGTATATATGCTGATAATTCTGGAAAAATAATATTGATGGAGGTGACATCTGATGCTTAGGTTTGATATGTTTCGGGTTTCCACTGGTCAATTAACAATAAAACTCTTTCATTTTGCTACATTTGGTGGATCAGAACTATTAACTTTTTCCAATCAATTATGTAATGACTTGCTATTTATTACTGTATGGAATTTTTTATTTTATGACATTAAATTTTTACGATTCCTAAATATACTGTGAAAATTAGAAAGATTAAGTGTTAGTGAAAAAGGAGTGATATACTGGCATAGATGAAAATTACATTTCCTAAGATGACAGTTCAGTTTAGATGGAGTTTTTGGTTCACAGTTCATTCAGGCCAAGTTAGACTGGTTTATATGTGTTAACAGAATTTTGGTTCACTCAAATCCACTTAGACAGGGGTCTAGTTAGACAAGAGTTTATTTTAACATTCATACATGTAATTTACTTACCACTTCTAATTTCTCAATCTTTAATCTAACATGTGGATCCAGTGAGAGTTTTCTCAACTGTGACATATTCCGAGACTTTGGAAGACGGCTTAAACTGTTTGAGTTAGACGATGGACTAGCACTCTCTCCACTCTGAGATGATAATGAGGCTGAGGGTACATGTAACTGGCTACCACTCTGGACTGATGATAAATCTTCTGGCTTACATACTGGCGACATCTCTGACTCCACACTGCCAAAATTCATATCAGCTGTGGAACCTATGATATATCAACAAAATAAGTTTGTGTAATGTAAAGTTAGCTCTAAATAGATTGTTGTTGTAATGTTGTTAGCATCAAGTGGCAAGATCATGTTTATTAATCTCTGCTGATAAATCTAAGAACTAGTGTACATGTGAGATGTGTGAGTGTGTTTGGTGATCTGTCTTGTACATGTACTAGCATATGGTATCTCAAATTAAAGTCCTATGTATGATCTAGTATGAACCCACAACCTCCCAATCTTAGATGTGCCAAAACAATTAAAAGTATGTACAAGTCAATATTTCTACATATTTCTGGGAAAACTCTTCAAATGGAAATTTAAGATACATGTACATGTAGTTGTTTCATAAACAACCATTGCTTAATGTGCCCACTATATTAAAATTATGCCTTCATTTATATGATATACCATTGAAAGTCAATACTTTTGGAAACAAACCTTAAATGCAACAAAAAAGGATTAGCATGGCATGGTAATGACATCTTCTTACAGTTGAAATCAGAATAAAGCATAAACATTTTTGTCGCACTTAAAACTACCTTTCTGACTTCTCAATACAAACCTAGTTGTGAATTATTTTAAAATTGGAATATTATAAACTATAAACATGATAATATAAGCAACAAACATTAAAATAGGATGAAACCCTCTTTCTCAAAATACACTTACTTTTGATATGTGGTGTAGATGCCATGGCAGGCATCATGTGCCGTAATCCTGGGACATGTTGCTGTGGTGATGGAGTTGTGATTGGATGACTATTTAACCATGTGACATGTACATCAGAGTTTCCATTGGGTACAACATGTTCATCATGGCTTGACCCCAGATTACCATTAGTTAGCTGCAAGTAAGGAAATAAGTGTTAAACTGAAAAATATTAACTTGTGCAAGAACTTTACAAACAAGAAGTTTTTTCAGTCATATGCCTCATCACTGTACCCCTCTCCCCCATAACCTTGATGGTAATAATTTTAAAATTTGAAAGCTTTGTATAGTAACAAAACGTTATGTATGATACAAAAAAGTAACACTTGTATTTCCTATCTACTACACTATCATATCATAAATGACAAGAGCACTGCTAGGTAAAGCAAGATATGGTCATTCCAATTTTTGCCACTGAAACATTGGGAAAGATCACAAAAACATAATTAAAATTTCAAATAGGCACAACTCTGAGAAAGTTGCACAGAAATACCTCCTCTCCTGGGACATACAGTGTCATATCCTGGTAATATCCTGTACATACCAAGTTAAGTAAAAATATTTGTCAGGTATGCTGGATAAGTAGGCCAGAAAAATGATTACAGACGGATGTATGGGCAATGTCTTATCATAATATGTCCCGTTACTAGAAATCGGCATATAAAAACTAATCTGTAGATGATGTAAAATATATGGGTAATGACTACAATATCCAGTAAACAATGTTGTACAGTTTATACTGATACATTTAGTTTGAAAAAAGATTTGTTGCACCCATCTGGATGACCATGAAAACAAAGATGATGATGATGATGATGATGATGATGATGATGATGATGGTGATGATGATGATGATGATGATGATCACAGGGCTGCTATCACTGATATGCTGGGCACTTCAGATGGTTTAACAATATGACCCCTGTAAAACTTACACCATTTGATAAGTGAGGACTAAGTGATCCTAGTGAGTCTTGTGGTACAGCCCCATCTGTATAGTTGCTTTGCTGTATATTTTGTTTCTTTAAGCTGTCAGAACCTGTGAAATAAAGACAATGTATAAACATTAAAAAAAAATATCGATAAAAGAAAAAAGTACTAAAAGTACTGAAAGATTAAACACAATAAAAATAAATGTAATGTCTATATATTATCAAATAAAATAAAAATAAATCCACCATGAAATTGAGTTTATTTCTATATTTCTTATCTCTTGTACCTCATACCGTCTTGCATGTAGAGGAATTTTTTTTTGAGTGATACAAAAATTGGGAAAATTTATACAGTCCATATTATTTCTACTATAATATACAAGTTACTTTGCAATAAATGGCTTACTACATGTAAAAGAAGTATAATTAAACATTTTTAACACATTTTTCAAGATAATCTGAAAATCTTTCTACTAAACAAAGAAATATTGAACTAAAAAGGTTTGATAAAGATTGATGGAAATAAAACATGTAATTAATCAAGATTTAAACATTGTTTATAGACTAACTTTGTCTTATTAATTGTAAAGATATACATGTAAACCTGCATAAAGCCATTTCATTCTTATTTGCTTGGAAAATGACACAAAGGGACCTATAATCACTGGTCTTAATAGACAGGTGGTTTTTATACAGAGGTGGTTATGATAGCAACATTATTTTTCTTGTACTTCTTGTTCAGCTCAAAAACATTTTAAAAGTTACACCAGCTAGTAAACACTGCCAGCCTGCATTACAGTATCTCAGAAAATAATTATGCGGGTGCCTACCTTGTGACGATGTTGTTGATCTTGGAGACAATTTACTATGAACATCTGTGGGTAATGGAGTACATGGAAAGCTAACACCATTTTGCCTCTCTAAAATCTCACTAAATTCTCTCCTGAAGAACAGAAATAAAATTCAAAAATTAAAACACAGGAAAATTAAAAGATGGAAATATCAGTGCAAGTATGGATCACAATAAGCTGTAGAAATGATGATAAAAAATGATTGATGGGAAAAAGATGACTTATATGTATGCACTTGATGTCCAAATACCATAAATATAAAGTCATAATCAATTTCTGCACTGATTCAAAACAAACATTTTCAAAATTAACGGCGTTTTCCAGTATACCATGTGAACAATAACTCAAATGTTTGTGTGAAAAGTTATATCACAATGGAAAAGGTTTTCAGCAAAAACTCCTGAAATAACACAAATTTTACAAAAAATATCAACTTATATGATTCCATCATGTCCATGTCTAATGCTGTTCATTGAACATGTTGAACAACTCCTCAGGAGGAATTCAATTCATGTGAATATTAAAAATAACAGATAAACATTAAGGTAACTAACCTTGATTCTTCATCTTTTGTTATAACCATCTCCACATGATCAGATGCTGAGGCAAGACGTAAAATAGAAACTGCCCTATACAAAATATAAATATATAACATTACTAAAATCTATTAGAGTATTGTTTCAGTGGATTTTTCAATATGAGAGATCAGAAGAACAGCAAAGGTCAACTACAGATCTAGTCCATAAACATGTTTTAACTGAATCTTGTTAAAATATTTTCAATATAAACAAATTAACCGAACACTTTAAAATGTATAATAAGGGTAGCAATGTATGTGACATAAGTTCTTCTAATGTCATAAAGGCCACCATGTAATTATGGACCCCAAGAAATATTTCTGTGCGTCCCATGGGACGCAAAAATTAAATCCATGCTGGGCTAAATATTTTTTCAGTCAGTAATTTTTGAATGCTTTTTATAGTTGACAAATGCTTGTTTGACTCGGATTGTCCTCCTTTGTTTTAGTAAAACTCAATTATGAAGGTTTTTTGTGACTTGCATCGTTGACAATTAACTTACCTTTCATTTGTTACACCTTCTAGACTTTCACCATTAACTTCTAATATTTGATCACCTATCTGTAAGTTACCTGTTAAAGCAACAACTTGCATTTAATAAAATGTATATATTTTGAAAAAAACTTAATCAGACAAAATATTACTGAAATGGGATGCAATTTCCAACCACCCCCACCAACGAATGTAGTTCCTTCCAAATACATGTACGTAACATTATTTTCTAAATTTATCCTTTAACAATAGGTATATGATTTGTTGGTGTTTATGGTAAAATTATTTTATTTTCAAATGTTTGCAGCTTGCACACAGGCAGTTACAAGCAAGCAGTAATTTTACATAATAGACATAACACAATTTTACTTGCATGTCAAACCTACTAAATACATGTGAAATTTTTTAAACTACAAAATTTCATGTTTTTCATGTTAACTTTGACCTTACCATCTATATCAGCTAATCCTCCAGGTAAAACTCTCTTTATAAATATTCCTAGATTATCCTGTCCATCTACACTACAACCTCCACATATCTTAATACCTGTAACATACAAAAATAACAAATACAGTTCTAATACTGTAGTGTAAACACTTCCCTGAATGAAGATTTTAACAATTTTAACTATTGATGGTTTTTCCTTCTTAGTAGTTATGTTTAGACAGGGTTCAATTTTAACAAGTTATATTATATGCATTACAATTTCTTGAGACTAGGAATAAGATTGGGTAAATTTTGATCGTAAGTTTTAGAAAATCAGTAGTAAGAATTCCCGTATTTGACTTGACAAAACATAGATAAGTTGTTTAATAATCTGGTTCAAATTTTCGATCCCATTGTTTCTTTCCTCATTTGAACTTGTGGCTAAAGATCCTGATTGGCAGCTAAAGATTGTTACTTTCATGAACATGCCGTTAAGAAGCCATTTTTAAACAAATGTATAACACTAGATCACTGTCTTGCATACATGGACAGTATTTACACATTGCTCTTTGCTCAAATTTAATTAGAGAAAGTTGGCATTTTACTATATACACAGACTAGAAAACAGTTTCAACTCCAATTTCTTGAAATTACCAGATTTAAGGTAAGTTTTAACTGGCAATCGTAAGGTAGTAATTTTAACTTCAAAATCATACAACTTGCCCCAAATTGTAAGGGTAGGCAAGTATGTATTATATGAATAACAACCACATTTCTTATACATAATGTCTATAAAAGTACAGTGTATTACATATTATATATTTTTAAAATGTATGAAACCCATTCTCTCACAAACCATAGGGTCTCAATCACATGGATGGTCAAGTGCATGGTCTAAAGGTTATAAATCATAATGCCTCTCTTTCTCTCGATTTGAATAACTTGGAGAGCTCTTAGTAAGTAAAAATTGTCAGTTTTCTCCAGAAACTCTGGTTTATCCCACCATCAAAGACCTTACTGACTCAATATAAGTGATAGCATTTTGATTAAGCCATTAATTCACCCCACTATACTCTAAAATAGGCAGCGGTAACATACCTAATCCTTTAGAACAGTTATCAAACACTATTAATTCTGCATCTCTAGCTCCTTCTTCCTCCTCTTCTTCTGCAGCATCTTGACTTCTATAAAATATAATATAAAACTTTATACAATGTGTCACACTCACAGTACAGAATAATAAACTAAGGTAATCAATATTATGTATCCTATGGCTAAAATCCAATTAACATATAAAAGCTGTCAGAAGAATGGGATACATACTAAAATTTCCTCTGCACATCTAGTCTATTAAAAATAAATGTTTCTATTAACAGAATGTCGAGAGATAGATATCATGTGCTGAAAAGTTGTCAGGGTATAGCTAACGAGGAGCCAAGATGAGCTGTCGATTCGACACTAATTTGTTAACTTAGTGTTAAACTTTGGACAGGTCTGTACTGTATGTGACTTTGGATGGACTACCTTTTTTCTATTATTCGGCCAGGCTGTAAAGTTTATGATTATGTATTCTGTGACATGTTAATGGATCCTGCAACATTATTATTCGTGGTGTCTATATGTCAACAGATTCATTACATGATTGTCTAATAATTCACACCTCACAATAAAACAGATATATTCCACCAATGTTCATTTCCATGGTACACTATTTTTTATGTCACTTATTTCATGGTGAGGTGGGCTATCGCCAAACTTTAAGTGATAGCAATGTAACGTTTACACTATGATACACCATAGAAAAATTGATGATTGGACATAAAACAACATTTAACCAAAAGACACTGCATGGCACCAATACGGATACTAATATTGGAATATGATATACACTCTTCTGACAGACCTTTACCGGTAACTGGAGTCTATTAAATGAACTGGAAGATGACAATTAATTTTAATCTCTCACTGAGAAATTGGTATGGTAATATAGTAATAGTCTGTCTGTTTGTCACACATTCTCTGATACTGTTCATTAGACATGTGAAGAAACTTTACAACTTTACAGAAATGACCAAAGGAAGGTGTGGTTGTGGCTTGTGCATATCGTTTTGCTACTCTAGTTCAAATTATTTTCCTAAGAGTTATGGCCCTTTGAATTTAAAGAAAATAAATAAAATCCATCATGTTCATGTTACAAATACCTCTCTCAGGGAATCTTGCTTTCACTGAAAGCTTTTTTCCCATTGTAGACTTTGGAACTTATCTTAGGAATTAACAAGCTAATTTTGATACAAATATCATTGTGCTAACATATCTCTTGCCTAAAATCCACAGTCAGACCTGTTCAATAACATATGTACAGATTCTGATAATTTTTTATTATTATTATTACCGGTACTACCAGTAAATAATTTTGAGTATTAGAATTTGTATTATATTTAAATGGATTTTATTAAGGATAAGAATTTTTATTGATTTTTTCACACAAAGCTGTTGAGTATCCATTGTTTAATTTTATTTGAAATCCCTTATGTGTAAACCACGTCTATTATCCATCCACTCTTAACCCATTATTGATCAATTAAGTCTACATTCTAAGTTTCTAACCTACCTCTGTACCACATAAATACAATGTTATACTAATGTAAATCGAATTAAGGCCATAAAAACCCGACCCTCTCTTTTTTAAAAAAAAAAAAAAAATTCTTGATAAACTAATTATAAATAAGTTATAACAGTAAAATAACAGAAGAATCTGAACACTTTTGGGACTAAAGACGTTATTTATATTAGATAGATATTCCATTTACACATTTTACCATACAACATATACTACTTACTATAATACTAGTATTAATGGTATAACCTTACAATACCATATACCTGGTAGGTCAATACAGACAGGTTTTCAGTTTACACAAGAGTTCAGTTTTAAAATGTGTCACTGTACAATTGACAGATCTCTGGCCATGCCCACAATGTTCTTACAAAGGGCCGACATGCTTGAATTGCACATATCGACCCGCATTGTGGCATTTAATGACGTCACTGACACTAGTATGTCATTAGTTGCTGTGACGTTGCTTTGGTACCGTGATGGCAGCCAGTGTTGGAACATAAAAGGCATGGCCGGCGATACCTCAATTGCAGCTATACATCAGTGGTTTTCATATCAGTGAGCATTAAGGCTTCCACATGTTCATATTTACCATCTGTGTCTAGCCAGTAAACATGTGAATTGTCACAAAATGACCAAATAATACAAAAAGACATCTGTGTGATGTTTGGATAAACTTAAAACTGTTCATGGGTAGCAGTTGTGCACAGTAAAATATTATGTTCTGAGAATATTAGTTTGTTATAGTATTTAAATTGTGCAATGTTTCATATGAAAAGTTTTGTTTAATAGCAT
The DNA here is from genome assembly GCA_021292105.1 of Anadara kagoshimensis. Classification (NCBI taxonomy): domain Eukaryota; kingdom Metazoa; phylum Mollusca; class Bivalvia; order Arcoida; family Arcidae; genus Anadara; species Anadara kagoshimensis. Next base: position 22,453,955 of record CM037873.1, read on the forward strand.
CCGTAAGCACTGACAAATGCCCCTGAAAAAGTTAAGTTTGAATAGGGAAATAAAAAGTATGAAAATTATTGTTATCTAATACTTATTACAACAGAATATGAAGCAGGAAGATGAAAACAAGTTAACTAAAATATATATCTGATCAAGAAGAAAGTTGTATTTGAAAATGAAGGACTTAAAACAGCGGAAAAAACAGTGGAAAGAAAATGTATTAATAGTGTTCCAAGGATGAATGCAAGGGCTCTGTGCAAAGGCAGACAGACAGACAAAACAAAAATAATATATTCCTGAATTTTTTTTATTTAGGGTGGGGTGGGGCACTTAAAACTTACTTTCATTTTGCAACTCCAACAATTAATTTTTTTTCTTAATGTACACTGAAGGATGTTGCTGTTTGTGATATCAAAGAAAACAAATTTATCAGAAAGCTTGATTAGCAACAAGTGACGTTAAAGATAGATTATTATAATACATTCTTATGTATGTACAATCAATAGCATTTAGCATCATATAAATGTCAATCCTCTCAAAATAAGGTTAGTAGGAAGCACATATAACAAATAAAAATATTTATTAGTAAAATATCTCGTACATTAAATGTGCATCTCTAATGTCAGAATCCAGAGGATATATGCCAAAACATGAATACATGTCAAACATTACGTCTGGTTACCATAGAAAATGGCTTATGACATTTGAAAATAAAATTTTCCTCTATTTAATGCCAATTTATACCAGTCTAATGATAAGAGTTATTGATTTATTGAAGGACAGTTCTTTATCATGTTTATATATTGTAGTTTTGAAGATTTCAATACCTTATATACGTAACTGTCTGGCAAGTGCAATGGCCATATTAGTATAAAGTACAGCTAATCAATAGAGCAACAATAATACAATGTACATGTAATACTAACGTCAAAACAGCACAAACAAAATCACCACACCTAGTAACAAGTCTATACACTACACAGTAAAGTAAATATATATACAATGACCTTAAAGATCAGAAAAACATCTGTACATAGAAGCCAGGTTCCCAAAGTTTAAAATTATTAGGATGTACAGGTTTCCAAAGTTTAAAATTATTAGGATGTACAGGTTTCCAAAGTTTAAAATTATTAGGATGTACAGGTTTCCAAAGTTTAAAATTATTAGGATGCACAGGTTTCCAAAGTTTAAAATTATTATACGTCTAGTAGTACCAGGTCACCAAATTTCCAAAAATTGTGAAAAATATACTGGTAGCTTGTACCTTTTTACAGTATTTTTTCACAAATCTTCTAAAGAAGATTACTTTTTAAAGACTTTCTCAGAAATTCTATGTTTCCATTCCTGGTAGCCAAAATCGCCATTGGCTACTAATTTCTGAGGAATTCTTTCAAAAAGTAACCTATTTTAGCAAATTTGTGGAAAAATACTTTAAAAAGGACTATATTTTCACAAATTTTGGAAATTTGGCTACTAATTATTTTAAATTTATGGAAAGCTAGGAAATTAGTAGGTGATTTTGGTTAACAGGAAGGGAAACATAGCACAGAACTCATTATCATTTCATCTCAATTAAGGCTGACCCGATCGGGTCTGACCCAAGACTTGAAAGTGGGTAGTGACTGTTCTTTCGCCAAGCACTCGGCATTACGAAATGAAAGTCACGGTTCTTTTGGATGGGAACTTAAAATGAACGAGGTCCCATGTCACGGTGGGCTTGGCATGCTAAAGAACCCTGCTGTATAATGCCATCAGCACAACGCACAGGCAAAATTTCTGCACTTTTGCCTATAGCTGGCGACGTCTCGATATAAGTGAAATATTCTTAAACCCCATTACTCACTCACTCACTCAATTAAGGCTGAACTTATTTTCAGCAAAAAGACATTTCTACTTACATGTAACATTTTAGTAATGAAGTAGTATTATGATAAATAGTTTTTTTCATACAATTTATTTATTGATGATTTGCATGCACTTGGTGCTACATGTATTAATAAGTCAGCCAAGAAACAAATTTTGAAAACTAACAAAATCATGATATGAGATAAAGCAATGCTAAAAAGATCTTTGTCAATTTAATCTATTGATGTTGCTGAAGAAAAATAAAGTTTTTTTTTTCTGTTTTCTGTCTTCAGCTAACTGATATTTTGATATTTTAGCTGTTTACAATTCAAACTTTTGTTGAAAATGTTAAACTTATTTATAAGAAAGTTGTGATAAACAAAATATTCTGTATTATTATGATAAATGATAGGCAAATCTTTCCTACTGTAACAATACAAGGAACCTCATAGTCTGGAAATTTCCAATATGTTCTCAAGAAATTGGATTTCTTCTTGGCACCCATTCAGCCTCTTATTACTTCAACCAACAGGGGTAATCTCAAAACTTTATTTAATACATGTACACTATTACCATAATTTGAATACAGTCCAAAACTTCATGAATGGATAATTGATTATTTATGGTAAACGTTTATTTCATAATCAATTTCATTCAAACACAATTTACAATATTACAACATAGAACAAATCCCAGTGTTAATCCTGGAACACATTAGTAATTGTAACAAACAAGTACATGTACTTGTTATGGTTAAAAGTTTAAGTATATCCTGAGCTTACAATGTGTATATGTTCATATCCCAATTTAAGTGATGTAAAATGACTAAGTGAAAATAATTATTTTAAAGTAATCATCCTAAAGTTTAAATGAATGGAGTGCAGTAATGGTGTATAATGCCCATTCAAGATTCTTTCTCTTATATCGAGACAGTCAGTTCTTGGTTGGTCGAGGAAACTAGAACCACAAACTTTGAGCAAGGAAACTAACAAACTTTCTGTATGGATCCACCCAACCTAAGCAATGAGAGGCATTGTGATCTGTAAGCCTGCACTTCATACCACTTGGCCACTGAGACAAAGTTCCGATGACATGATACGACTAAGACTATGTTACTCCAGGACCCCCTTAATCGGAATGTTAGTCTATTGCAAGATCAAGCTTTATTTACTAAACATATACATGTTTTACTTATCACATGACTGCTTTGTTGAATTAGTCCTAATTTGTTGAAGGATTATCCAAGGAAATGACAAATCTTTTATCATATCCCTTTCTATTTTATATAACAGTTACCGTAATATGATTGGTTGTAGCATCTACTGGTACATGCTTAGGTCAATTGATTGAATGGGGTTCATGCCCTGGTCAAGAAGATTTCACTTATATTGAGATGCCACCAGCTATATGTGAAGCGGTTGAAATTTTTACCTTTGCAGTGCACTTAGGGCAATATGCAGGAAGGATTCTTTAACATGCCAAACACACGACATCAGTCTTAAGGTCTCTTCCAAGGATTCGGTGACTTTCATTTCTAAATCCTGTGTGATTTGCGAAAGAAATGTCACTAGCTATCTCCCATTCTTTGTCAGAACCAGTCAGTAATTATTGTATATTATTTATTGATTTACCTAATATACTGCTGAAGTTGTTCTTGATGAGTAAGAACTATAGTACTAGACATGGTTGATCTACATCTTACAGGAAAATCATCTGTCTTTTCTTTACCTTAGTAACAGTATGGATACACATTACTTTAACATCTAAAACCTACAAAATAAAAAATACAGAAAATTTAGTCAAAGAATGGTTACCAAACAGGCACAATACAAGACTTCGAAAGTTTAACACTTAAGCTAATGAATAGATGAATAAATGCGGAATCAGCAGCTAATGATGCCTAATCTCTGCCCCATATTTGCTATATCTTGGCAGCTTTTAGGCCAATAGGTTTCTATATTCCAGCCACTCAGTGGTTAAGATTTGATTTCTATCTGTTCATTTTATGACAGGTCTGCACTGTAAAGTAAAACCTCGTTAATTACCATGCTAACTTGCTTGTGGCCAAAGGTGTTTAAGACCAGAAGTTCCATACATGTACATTTGTAATTCTGTTACATGTATTTTACCTTTTATGGCATAGCTTCCTAAGGCGGCATCTCGATATAAGTGAAATATTCTTGACTGGGACGTTAAACACCATTACTCAACTCAACTCAACTCAACTCATAGCTTCCCAAGATATATTGATATACAGAGTTGCCCTTTTCTATGCTTTGTCTGGTTTTTGCTGTGATTTTTATAGGCAACTTTTCTGTACATGTATATAAGATTTTTTCTGTTATCCATTTTGTAAGTTATATAAATGTTTTAAACTGAACATTAAAAAAATGCAAAAACTTAACTTATATCAATTACTTTCTTGGTCTATGATTTTATTCACCTCCAACACAATATATTTGCACCACAACAATAACTGAACTTTATTTGAAATAACCATATGGTACCCTTAAAATTGTGTAACATGTCTTCTTCATACATGAATGAATATTTAATAAAGAATCCCTGACATAAAAATAGATCTGCATCAGAACCAAAGATCAAAAGAGAAACAATACATGTATCTGATATGTACAATGAAACAAATGAAATGAAAGAAAATAAAATGCCCAAAATAATCAATGACACGAAAAGTAAAAGTTGTTAATAGTGTATATATACAAAGTAGTATGTGATGATATTAAATACAAGATGTTTTTGTTCTGGAATAGTGTCAACATTCTGCATCAATTCATAGGTGTATTTCAAGGGTTAGAGCACAAAACACAAGACCAGGCAGTTGTAGATAAACAGTCACAGTCATCCAACAATGGAAGTGCTCCGTCACAAAGGTTCAAATGATTTATTAAATATATTCATGTCCAATTTTTATTTATTTATTTATTTATTTATTTATTTATTTTCTCAAAAAAGATGACAAACTAAAGAAAAGGTTTACATCACTTAGAAGGTTGACTTATATAGGATATTATCTGTCTAATATTATATGTTTAATTTATTGATATTCCATTAACACTTATGTTTCAACATTTTCAATTTTAACCAAAACTTAAGGAGGTAAAAGTCTCAAAGATGTGGTAATACCGGAAATGTTACTTTAAGTAGTGTCATGTGCTACTTTTGAAATTTTATTAAATAATACGTTCAAAAGTTTGTCATGTGATACTTTTGAAATTTTATTAAATAATACGTTCAAAAGTTTGTCATGTGATACTTTTGAAATTTTATTAAATAATACATTCAAAAGTTTGTCATGTGCTACTTTTGAAATTTTTTTTATTAATACGTTCATAAGTTTGTCATGTGCTACTTTTGAATTTTGAATTTAATTTCTAATAAATAAAACATTCAAAAATTTGTCGTGTGCTACTTTTGAATTTTTATTAATAATACATTCAAAAGTTTGTCATGTGCTACTTTTGAAATTTTATTAAATAATACATTCAAAAGTTTGTCATGTGCTACTTTTGAAATTTTATTAAATAATACGTTCAAAAGTTTGTCATGTGCTACTTTTGAAATTTTATTAAATAATACATTCAAAAGTTTGTCATGTGATACTTTTGAAATTTTATTAAATAATACATTCAAAAGATTGTCATGTGCTACTTTTGAAATTTTTTTATTAATACGTTCATAAGTTTGTCATGTGCTACTTTTGAATTTTTAATTTAATTTCTAATAAATAAAACATTCAAAAGTTTGTCGTGTGCTACTTTTGAATTTTTATTAATAATACATTCAAAAGTTTGTCATGTGGCACTTTTAAATGTATTATTTCATAACAAGAGGTCCATGGGCCTTAACACTCACCTGTGACCTTGACCTTTGAACCCATAACCCTCATTCATATATCAAAATGATCATTAGGCCAATAACTACAATATTTTAGCATAGATGCTAATACAAAATAGTATTCAAGATAATTAACCAATTCAGTATTTATTTGCATCTGTGACCTTGACCTTTGAACTCATTACCTTTATTCATATATCAAAATTATCATTAGACCAATACCTACACTATTCCAATATATATATGCCTATATAAGGAGTTTATAGTTTTTGAGATAATCAACCATTTCAGTACTTGCTTGCATTTGTGACATTGACCTTTGAACCCATGACCTTCATTCATATATCAAAATGACTGTTAGGCCAAATACCTACAATATTCTAATACGTACATGGCTATACAAAAAGTTTATAGTTTTTTTGATAATTTACCATTTCAGTACTTGTTTGCATCTGTGACCTTGACCTTTGAACCCATGACCTTTATTAATATATCAAAATGACCATTGTGCCATTACCTACAATATTCTAATATGTATGCCTATACAAAAAGTTAATAGTTTTGCAGATAATCAACTATAACAGTAATAGTTGTTCATCTTTGACCTTGACCTTTGAACCCATGACCTTGATCTATGTATCAAAATGATCGTCATGTAAATACCTACAATTAACTGAAAATCCCATGCCAATATCACCTGAAATGTTTAAAAAATAGCATTTTTTTATCAAAGGTCAAAAACAGGGACATGACCTTGACCTTTGACATCTTTTGGAAGAAAATAGCAAGACAAGATCAACAGTGAAATCTCCATACAATCATCTTCAGCCGTTATTGAGTCATAACAATAAATCTCTCATTTTCAAAATTACATAATTTTAGGCAAAAAAACGTAACCTATTTTTCGTTCAATTTTCATGAAAAACGCAATTTTAATGTTCCCAGGTATGCTGAATCTAAATATCTAATCAAAATTTGCCTGCACCTTTTGATTTCAGAGAAGGCAATTTTTTTGTCTTTTTGCTATTTTTAGTAACGGCGGCCACCTTGTTGGGCGTGGCCAAACCCCGAACACAATTTTGAAAGGCTGTTACCCAGGCATGATAATCGCCAAGTTTCATCAAATTTGGCCAAGTAGTTTTGGAGGAGAAGATTTAAATGTAAAGTTTACACACGATGGACGACAGACGGTGATAGATTGCAATAGCTCATCTGAGCCTTTGGCTCAGGTGAGCTAAAAAGTCAAAAGTAGTGCATGACAGTGGTGTTAAAGATAGCAGAAAGTCCTAAAATCATAGACTGGTAATTTTTTTGTAACTTTTAAAAAGGACTGGTTACATTATCAAGTCTCCTATACACCAAAATCAAACATGTTGAAAAATTTATCAAGACAAGGACTGGTTGAAAATTTTGACTTATAAAGCAAAAGCCCTAAATTCAACTGTTAAAAATAGAAGACAATATTAAAGTTCTTCATTAGTGGCTGCTTAATACAAAAAGTAGGTCAAAGATCAGAGTCACCATCTCACAAAAGAGAACAACTTTTTTATAATGACAAGAGGAAGGATTTTTAATTAATGGACATGATAATTTTGAAGAAACAGGTAAGGAAAGTAAAGCTTGGAAAATTTGTTTGCGATTACGTTCCTTACAAGTGTTTTTTAGATGTAGTGAAGGGGGCTTGATAGAGCGCTTGTGGGGCTTGAATGCTATGATCCGCCATCTTTTTAGGTCAAGAGTAATTCAAGAAAAATCGGCCTAAAACCAAACTGAAATTCCAGAAATGTATATGATAAACCAGACCAAACAAAAAACCGTGGTTAATCGTATTTTCAATGGATCTTTCTAGCCCTGACTGGGTAGCTCAGTTGGTAGAGCATCCAATTGGTATTGGCTGAATAGGCTTCATAGGTGACTGGGTAGCTCATTTGGTAGAGCATCCTACTAGTATTGGGAAGGTCCTGGGTTTGAGTCCTGATTTGGCCTGCTGCATTTTTCCCCTTTCCTGTTACATAGGTAAGAAAAGTTGTGTTAACACCTTGGAATCATATTAAATTATTAATGATATTTATATTTTTTTTAAATCCAAATCAATTATTTTTCAACTTAAAATTTCTTTGTTTAAACTTTTTGTTTTTGTTTTTTTTTTCATGTTTTTTTTTTTATTCACAGAACTAAACAAGTAAAAAAGGGGATAAGCCAGGTGCCAGGTTCCAAAGTTGGGGTCTTGGGTTCACCTGCTAGGTACAATAGGGCAAGTGTCAATTATCAATATGTATGCATTTCAAAAACATACACTGATTCTTAAATGAAACATAAAAGTTTCTTCTTTACCTTAGTTTCATTTTAAAAAAAATTATTCAAAATATTGTCACATGACAAAGTTATTGGGATTTTTTCTGTGTATGTATATCTGTCTGTTGAACTTGTTTAAACTTACAAGTTAGGTATGCTACAAAACATTAATAAATTAAATATTTCCTACATCATTAGACATATTAACAGAGGGCAAACTACTAGCTATATATGTCCTTGATACTAAACATCTGGTGCCTGAGAATAACAAGTAACAATAGGAACATCTTTGTAATCTTAATGAAAAACAAAGCTTTGTTATATTTCTTGGAGAGGATTTAGTATACATGTAAATCAATTATAGTTCAAAAGATTAATGCCAGTAAATAGTATAAATGTAGTTACTGGCATTAACCTTTTAAATTATGATTGATTGGATAGAGTTTTAGGTCCCAGTCAAGAATATTTTTGTTTTCATTGATATGTCACCAAGTTAAAGTTAAAGTTATACCTAGTGCCACTAAACACTAAACACTCTCTCATATCTTTTACTTATTTTATTAATCAAGAACGTGTACTTGTTGCTAATTCAACATTAAAGCTGGGCAACTTGTACCAAGGATAATAGATAAAATAGATATTGTTTTCTCCCATGACAAGTCATGCAATATAGAAATTTCCCATTGAAGATACCCACGGTGGATATTTCTATCCTCTATAGGTTGAGCATGCAATTAGCGCTGGTGGCATCATAATCAAAAGACAATTGCATGACGTCATCATGTGAAGAACATGACATCATTTTGTGGGGAAAAGACACAAAAGTCTTCAAAATTTAGAAATTTTGAGTGCATTTCAAATGTTTATTTTGGGAGTTTAGAATAAATCATTTTGTTTTGTAGTTTATACATATTGTATAAACCAAATTCAGGTACATTCTTCCTATGTTTCCACAATTTTAAAATTATTAGTAGCCAAATTTCCAAAATTTGTGAAAATATAGTACTTTTTAAAGTAATTTTTCACAAATTTGTTAAAATAGGTTACTTTTTGAAAGAATTTCACAAAAATGAGTAGCCAATGGCGATTTTGGCTACCAGGAATGGAAACATAGTTCTTCCCGATGACAGTATTTATTTTTAACCAGAGTGTTGAATAACAAAGTTAATTTTTTTCATTATGGTGTCGATGTCTATGTAAATCGAATTTGAAGCCAAATATTGACATTAAAATGGGAGAAAGTAATCCATTATGAGATTATCCATGTAGGATAGGAAATCTCACCTTCGGGGTAGAACATTTCTGGTCAGACTAGGCAAGCCTCGTCTCTGACTGAAATGTTCAACACCTCGGGTGAGATTTCCCTATCCTACATGGATACTCATAATGAATTCTTATATTCCTGGGTATGAGTTACCTCAGTTTGGGTATGAGATGTCTTGAGTACGAGATGTCTTGGATACGACATGTCTTTTTATGGGTACAAGTTGTTCTGGTATGAATTGTTTTGGGTACGAGGACTGTCACAGATACTCCTTCTTTCCAAGGACAAAACAACTATGGAACAGACTCCCATCACAGTTTGCAGCAACTCTATCAGCAGCAAACTTCATGGTCTTACTGGATAGGCTACCAGTAGACCATCCTACATTCTACTGACTATACAGCTCTTTACTGTTTTTAACTGTAAATAGTGCCGTAAGAGGTTTTTAACCATCCATCTCATGCTTGAGTAAATGATACACTCCAGGAGGAGGCCTACTCCATATATAAAAGAAGATGTAGCAATCTGCATGGGTAGCTCAGTGGTAGAGCACTCGCCTATAGTGCGAGAGTTCCCGGGTGGGATCCCGGTCCGACCCTGCATTTTTTCACTTTCCTGTTACATTTGGAGGTTCGTCTGACACTGTGAAGTGCTTGCCAATAGGTTGGTCCCAGGTTGGAACCGGGTGGTTTTGATTCAAAGTTGGATCAAATAATGAAGGGAGGAATGTAGCGGTCTGGGTAGCTCAGTGGTAGAGCACTCGCCTATAGTCCTGGGTTCGATCCCCGGTCCGACCTACATGTATGGGCTCGTAAGGCGTTTTCGATCACCAGGCGTTTCCGATCACTTATGTAAATTCCGAATGGTGAGCATGCGCGGCCGAATTTTTTAGGCCAAACGATCTATTTATAATGACGGAAGCACGTTTTTTCTACCAGTGTAAACAAATAGTCAAAAATGCTTTCTGGGAAGGTAGGATAACTCACATTCTGTCCGCGTTGATAAAAGCCGCCATTTTTGTTATTCCCGTTTTTCATGTACCATAATATGTCCAATTTCTTTTGATATAATCATTTTCATGCAATCCGGTGTCGTCTGTTTACTCTCTGATCGTTTTGACAAATATCAGTTCATGTGATGTCACCAGTTATAGTCTGTTTCAAGAAAACCGAGGCTGTAAAGTGGCACCACGTGTTATAGCATAATTGTTATATATCGGGAGCAAGATTATACAACACTTGGTTCTATAAATGCAATTCAACACCATAAAGTGATAATCGCTACCTGCTCCATGCTTCACAACACATTCTCAACAGATTTTTACAGTTAAAACTATTGATGTTGCATCAGTATATATATTTATATAATATATATAGACATATGTCAATATAAGGTTTCTAATTGTTATGAAATCGATGGATGACACACAAATGGGTGCATGGTTGCTGGAATATGAATTAACTTAGGATTTACATGAGGTAAGATATAATGTTTCATGTTAACACTGGCCGGTTTTGAGCCTCAAACACTTTTACTTTCTTGTGTAATACGTCACTACATCACGTGATCGGATTCACCTTTCCGCCATTTTTGTTTACATAGAAATGGGGACCGGTAGGGATTTAGATAAAACATGCTGTGTAATAGTGTTGGGTACCACGAAAAATTTTGTACCGCGGTATATCACGGTATTTTAACAAGTACCGCGGTATGTACCACGGTATACCACAATATTCTTGAATGGGAAATTCTTACTTCAAATGGAGCATAAATATGAATCAATTTGACCAGATGAGTTAACAACACAAAATAAAATTTAATTTATATTCTTTTTTGCCATCTATGATTTGAACATGAATTAGTATGTTTGATATGCTACTTTAATGTTAGATAGATGACAGTTGAATTTGTTATATAGCAACTCAAACTACTGACTACTGCAATCTTGTAAAAAGCTTTAATTAAATCTGGAACAAAGCACATTTACAGTCGCAAATGTCATAAAAGTTAAAACATAAACCATGCTCATCACTACTGAAATTGTCTGATTAGAATATAGAACTTGACTAGAAAATCCAACCACGCTATCTAATAATAATTCTATTTTCCTCTTTTTTAAACCGAAATGTCTCCAAATGGCAGATTTCCACCGAGAGTTTTTATATGTCAAATTCTGCCGTAAAGCAGTCGTATGTAATAACGACATCGTGTACGATATCAGTTGATTAAAAACTTTTAGAAATTTTATTTAATCTGTATTTTTATCATATATTAAAATCATTAAATGCATGTAAATTAATTTGAAATGATTCTAAATGATTTAACTTAATCAAAAATCGTTGTTTTATAAGATTGTCAATTTCCGTAGATTCGTGTTTACGGAAATTGCCGAAGTACCGGTATTTCAAAAAGTGTACTGCGGTTTACCGGTTTACCTAAAATGGACCGGTTTACCGGTATACCGGTAATACTGCACACCTCTACTGTGTAATGCTTTGATTGAGTTTTTGTCAGTATAAAAGCATCCATATTAATTAGTTTTAACTACGCTGATGTACATTTGATTCAGTATTATTTAGCTAGCTAAACAATTATTCCAAAATCCACTAAGTGATCGAAATCCCCTCATAGCATTTTTTCTCTTTCCTCTTACAAAGAGTTGTTCAGCAATCATGTCCAGTACCCTGCCAGCAAAGGACACTTAAATGAGGAAAGATTGTTCTGGTGTGTTTCCTAATGTAAGTTACAAATTACTAAAAGAATTAAAACGTCCATTGTCTTTTTCATTCAGATTTTATCCCTAACCATAATTTAGGCTAGTGAACAGACACTGACAGTGACAGGCCTTTGCCTTCTGTTTATAATTTCCAAGTTACTCAGTGGTGACTGGTCTGATTTTAACTTAATCAGGGGCAGAAAATCATTCCATTTGTCTATTATTTCATCTACAATATATAAACTTAATTTGTAAGTAACTCACATAATCGTTTTTAACTTAATTCTTCAAGTTCATGTTTGTGCAGTGTATATAATCTTCCAAAACACAGGAAGCGGAAGTTCACTATATTATGTGCGCAAGCGTTTACGTGATTTTACCCAAAATGCAATTTAGTGCACTTCTTTCATCTCCGCCATCGGGGACGATAGGAAAACACTTAGGAACCGTTTTGTTTTATATTGTAAATTGTGCCACCAAACTATTTTGGATATACAGAGACATAATGCATTTTCAGTGACTTTTAGGAACTAGAGATTTAGAGTTTAAATCAAGTGTAATTCACCCATAAAGACCACCGATATGACAGGGTCATCGACATTGTTTTCATAAACACTTTTTTGTGTATTCATGATTATCCAATTTTTTCGTGAATCAAAAGATCCTAGAATATAGATCTGACATATATCAGTTAAGAAATGGGATCTAACAAACAGTCCTCCAGAGGGATTCCAGTTGATAAGGTAATGAGGAGTTCATAATTTTGTGTAATGTGTAGGCCGGGTAGATCCATCAGCTGTTTCAGGTCATGCATCGGTGATTTTATTTATTCAGGATTAAGTTTGACCTACTTATGGTGTACCCCAGCCTCAGGACTATAATCATGCAGTAATCCCACACTTGTAACCTCTTACATATTTCATCACTGTCTGATTGGCAGGTGGTTTAAATAGATCTGAATAAACAGTACACCGAAATTTGCTCACTCTTATTTTTACGTTCTATTGGTATCAGCGGGCGAATTTGCAAGAACAGAGAGGTGATTTTGACATGGGGCGATTGACTTGAATTCCTTATTTTCATATTGATGTAAAAGCTTAGGGTTTTCTGGAACTATTCAAAACAGCCATGTTTGCTACTGTTAACTATAGTGGGTGCAAAAACAAATTGGCATAAATTTAATAATAAAAAAAGAGAAATAAATAGTAAAATCTGCCAATATTGCAATTTAAGTTATAAACTTATAAAAGATATGGTTATTAATAGCGTCAATAGGACACGCATCTTTGCATCGTAACAAAAACAGAATTCGGGTCTTTTTGCTGTAAAACTTATTTGATCCCCAAGTCATTTTGATTTGAGTTGATTTGCCATTTCAGTTTACCCTGGGTCTTTACACTCTATTTTATGTTTTCACATTATACATTTAGTATAAAAAAAATTGTTATTTTGGGTGTTTTAATTTATTATCTAAAGATATGTTAATCTGATACATACTGTGAAACACTGTGTTTATAGTACATGTACCTATAGAGTACACATGTTTAAATTTTTGTAATAATTTATCTTAAGTCCGTTAAGATTAAGGAAGTAATGTTCATGATTAATTAACAATTAGAACTGAAAGTCGTGTGAGGATTTTCCTGTTTAACTAATCATTGCCTGCTTCATATATTGACTAAGTCATTAGAATTTTATGACTATGAGCTAAATAGTTTTCTTCTATTTTAAAGTTTCATTTTCAATGTTTGTTTTACATACTGGTATTTAATTTATTGCCTTGTTGGAATACTGCCATTACTTGTAGTTATTTACTAGTATATAAATATGAAACAAAACTTTCCGGTCTCAATTTCATTTCTTAATTTAAACAATGATAATTGTTAAGTAAATTGTTTTCCTTGTATGTGTAGTAAGTAGATGTTTCAGTCTAATTAAACATGGCACACTTTATTGTTTACCATTATCAAAAGGTGCAAAATTGAAAAAGTTGAGTTAGGAAGTTTTTTGTTTGTTAAATATATATTGTAGTTGATGCATTGTATATAGTAAAACCAGATTGACACCTCGATAATGTCCCATTCACTTCCTTTGAGTAAACAGTCACACAAAATTCATACTTTAGTTTATGATGCTCAGTCTGTTTCAATCGCTTCTTAATGTAAGCAGAGAGGTGTCTTTAGCGTGCACTGAGACATGTGACCTCAATTTTGAGTCATCAAAATGGTTACTGAGTAATGAGCTTTTTAAACCTCTAGTATGGGCAGAAGGTGAAAGTCATCTCAGAAAAGTTCCAACTCTAGATTGAGGTTTGAACCTACAACCCTTGACTTCAAACTCAAAGAGTAGTGTCAGGGTTCTGAAGATAGGTAAAATGTAAAAAAAAAAACAAATTAAAAAAATGTCTCTGAATATGCTTATTGTTTTCAATACATCCAAACTTCAAAATGTTATGTTTCCTTAAGAGAATAATAAGCAAATTTACAAATATTTTACAGTTAGAAATGAAAAAAATATATCTCTGGTTTGTTAATTGGTCCAAATCCTAAACTGTGAACTGTGAACATACTATTAAACAAATTGCTTGGAACATTGGAATCATGGATGTATAGTGAATATTGCTTTAACTAAAAATAGTTTATCATTAACAAAACTTTGATTTTATGTGATGAAATCAATTTTCACTAATGTCAATGAATAAAATTATGATATAGCATACTTAAGTACAAACATGTATATGGCTATTGACATGTGTGTTAAATGTCAAAAGTTAAGACATGTGTAATACATAATTACATATCATTACATATTTGATGATTACCCTTGGTAATTATATTCATTTATAATATGAATGATCATTAACATTTTCTCTCAACTCTGATGACACTTCACCCAAGTATTTTGATGAAAATTATCACAGAATAATGTAAGAATGTATTCTGGTACAACATACAATTTTTTCCAAAATAGTATAAATTTTCTAAATAAATATCAGAAAGTAGAACTGGTAATTCAAAACCATAAACAAAATCATTCAGACGTAAGAGTATTTCTTATATCAACCTTTCATTGTTACTGGGATTACCGTAAGATTAGCAAGGGCCTGGTGTCCCATGGCTCCTAAAATTAGTCTGGTCCTTTAAATTTTACACATTTAAGTTCTATCTTTTTTCTGAAGTGAGCTGAGACCTCAACTCAAAATAGTTAAGCTTCATCACTGTGTTATCTGTTGATTTTTAGTTGTCAAATTGACTTTTTTTTTCAAAATCTCTCAAAACTCAATTTTACAACCACAGCTGACCAGGATTCAATCTCTAAAAGAATGATCACTGCCAGAGTAATCTATTGAAAAAGATAGGTCAAGTTTGTATATATATTTGGGTCAGGTTGGGTCAGCAAGTTGGTTACTAGGGCAAATCAATGAAAACTTTGTTAACACACTGCAATCCATGATTTTAGTCAATGTCTTTATTAAACATTCATGCTCAGAGTGTTCATCTTGACAAAGGCTAGTTCAAGTTTATATATAATAGGGATGATTACATGTACTAGGTCAATAAGTAGGTCACTAGGTCAATGTTAACACACTAAAAGTTACAATGTTAGTGCTATATAGATACAAAATGTTTTGCCCAATTTTCTTCAGACTTGCCCAGTATGACCCCCTTAACAGTAGTGAAATCAAGTTTGTATATATATGTACATGTACATATGGTTAATGTTTGTTAAAAAGATAAGTTACTGTAGCAAATCATAGAGACATCTTATTAACACTCTGCCATAATTTTTGCCAGTCTTCATGAGATTTGTGCAGAATTATTTTCGTGGCAAAAAGTAATATCATGTATCTTGTTAAGTCACTCAATAAGTAGTTCAAGGTCAGCTTATACAACCTTGTGAACATTCTAGAAGTCAAATGCTTGGCAAATCTTCATCAAACCCAGAATTTATTTTTCAACACAGTCAGGTGTCATGTTTGATGACAAAGAAAGTACATCCATTCTAGTTGAACAGTTAAAGAACTCTTATAAAATTGCATTACCTTATTTAGATAATAAAAATTGAGCTATATTTGTAAGTGGAATTTATTTTCAGGTGAGCCCCTAGGTCTTCATGTCCCTCTTGTTTTGTGCCTGATAAAATTTGTGTACATGTACATGTACATGCACCTTGTAATGTATGCTTAATTAGGGTAATAACCTCAATGTTGTAGTGAGGTCAATGTTTAGCTGTTCTGGTCATTCACATACCATCGTTCACATTACATAAATATGTCGATTAATGAAACTGTAGTAACTAATGAATTATATGATGTACTGACTTTAACAAATTTTTTAAGTTATTTTTAATGATTTCATCACCGTCATGAAAATACATCAGATGACAGTACTTCTGAAAGTTCATTGTAGAGTGTATTTTGATTAGTTTGCTAAGTATGACAGTGGAAGTTATAGCACTTCAAACACTATTTACAAACAGATTAAATTTAATTGTGAACACGACATAAACACAAACTACTGAGTATATTTGTGTACAAATTCACCAAAAATTGTGTCAAATTGAATTTGACATACATGTAGTTAATGTGACTCTGGCAGGGTTGGCTCTGGCTCTGGCTCTCAATAAGTTGGAACCAAAAACTAATCAATTTTTAAAATTTTCGAGCCAATTATTTTGTATTAAAAAAAAGAAGAAATTATGAGCAACACAAAATGTTGCAATTTTAATACTGTTATATATTTTTTTCTGCTGTATAGAATTGTTCTTGATTAAAAGAGTGTTTTAAATAACATAACTATACTGTATACAAATCAAAACATTTACCAGGTAGATTATTTTCCACCATGATGCAATGTAGCAAAAGTACATACGACATCATGTCCATATGATGCTGTTTTGTGCCTTGGTAATATTGTTCCTCATGTGTGATGTCAAATACTTGTCAAATCTCACAGATATACAATCACATTGTCATGATATTGTCAAGTTAATATCAAAAAAAGAAAAAAAAATAGTTCCAGAAAAAATAAATCATTAAAGATTAAGTTGTGAAAATTGTGTCATGTTTTGTTAGAATGATTTAAACCATTGCCAGTTTGTAGTTACTGGTAAGTGATAAAAAATGAGTAAAATCCTTTACCACACTTATGTCCTCCTGATATCAAACAGAACTATAAATTATTAAAATGTAAATGGCCAAAATATGTGAGGGTACAAATGTATGCTAGACCTTATATCTATCTCCAAAGATTGAATTGGGCTTTGTATTCACTCAAGTTTGCATCCCAGTTTAGATTATCAACTCCATGAGTAAATGTTGTTTTTTTTTCATTCAAGTTTCAATCAGGACGTCATCAGTTATAGCTGCTGATGTAGAAATTTGTATCATAGCTCTTCTGCCTGGCAATGAATAGGGTGGAAAACTACATACAAAGTGAATAACCTAAATGGTACTGTATTGTATAAAGCATTGATACATTTATTGTATTTTTTTCTGTTTTAGATAAATCTACGATTGATTCTTGTGAGTGGTAAAACAAAAGAATTTCTTTTCACCCCAAATGATTCTGCAGCAGACATAACAGAATGGGTATATAACAGTTGGCCCCCAGGTTTGTATTGCACAATAAAGAAATTAAAAATGAAAGAAACTACATTTACTATGTTTCCATTCCTGTAAGCCAAAATCGCTATTGGCTACTCATTTTTGTGAAATTCTTTCAAAAAGTAACCTATTTCAACAAATTTGTGAAAAAATTACCGGTACTTTAAAAAGTATTATATTTTCACAAATCTTGAATTTTTGGCTACTAATAATTTTAAAATTGTAAAAACATAGATATACTCGATTGGTTGTCTCAACACCACATGTATTAAAGAAACAGGAAGTTGCGATGGAAGATGCAAAGATAACTGGAATACAGTCAAACCTAACTTAGTGGCCATCTCTCAAAGGACGACCTGTAACTTATAAAGACCAGTAAAATTTTATTCCAATTGCTCAAATAGCTTCTTTACTATTTGAACTTCTTTATAATGGCCATCTGCCCATAAAAGCTTGTTTTACTGGTTCCATTGGGTGGCTTTTATAGACAGTTTTGACTGTATTTTATATATTCTAAGATTACTCTGCTATTTTTTAAAGTTACATACAATGCATGGAAAATTTGTATCAAGGTAGTTCAAGGAAGCTGTTTTTTGGTTTCTGTTTTTAATACAAGGATATATTGATGTTACATATACATGATATATGGGCTTTTTCAGCCTAGACTACCTGTTCTTTATTATTGCAGTATATATACCAATAATTCATATTTTACTACCCTATAAGGCTATTTTAAGCATTACGTGAATTTACATCACGATTACCATAGATCTGAGGAAGATAAAGGACCTTTTTGAAATCTATTTGAGGTATATGTATATATGTGTATTCAGTTCTGATTTCAGCTATATCATGATTATCATTTTCTGTAGATAAATGTTTATTGATTTTGTTTTTTCTTCAGTTCTGATATATAGACCATGGTTTTAGGAGTGTACTTACTGTGCTTTAAGGAGCAATTCAATTATAGTAATGCTTATGATATAAAGTGGTCATAATGATGTTACTTAATGCTTGCCTGCACAAAGTGCAGAAGAATTTGGTTTGAATATATTTGTATCCTGAATATGAATGTGCCTACAATTTTTCAATTTTTGGTTAAATTTTTTAGCTCACCTGAGCATCAAATTATGATGGTAAATTAATGTAATTGACTATTGAACTTCTACAAGGGGTATGGGACATATCCATGGGTGAGCGATAAGGCCCATGGGCTTCTTGTTGATGGGTAAAGTGCTATAAGGTTTTTGTACAAGACTAGATAGATTTTTTCTGGCAGTTGCATGAATTGTTATATATTGCCTTAGAATTAAAGGTACATTTAAAGAGTCCATATTAATCTCTAGAGGTCATTGGTTTGAGTCTCGAGATTCTACAAATCTATACTATGACTAGCTTACATACATTTATCATTAACTACTGTTTACTTAGATTAAGATCATAGACTTAACATACTAAGACAATACAATAGTAAAAACAATTGATCTCCTACTGTGAGATCAAATTTCTTTTTTTGTACTGCCTTAAGTGAACAAATCAATAAATTCTGTTTTTATAAGCTATCATATTGTGATCATAGTTGCTATGTGATTGTAATCAGTAAAGGCAGGTTTTCAGTTTTGTGGATTCAGTTGATTAATATTGTCAAGATTTGCTTTACTTGAAATGTTAAAACTATAAGGTCTCACTCTGGTGGCTTCTCTATGAATTTACGATGCAGTCATCACCACAACAACTTTTGACTTTATGAAGTACATAAATTTTTCCACTTGACAAATTTCAGCAATTTTTAAACTCATTAAAACCATCCTGAAATAGGTTTTGGATTTTTAACTTTTCTTAGGTTTCTTGTGCTTAAATCTCACTCAGGCAGATAGATGTTAATCTTTGTGAGGATGCTTTGTTATTGTGCTTTTCATAAATTGTTTTTTCCTCTGACTACTCCAGGTTTCTCTGCCATTCCAAAACTGGTTGTTTCAATATATGAGAAGAAGTAATCTGACCAAGACCATCCAGTCAGTTTTCTAAGATTTAAGGAAGTAGGGTTGAATCTTACTTTAGTCAGATACTAATGTGAAGATGTGTGTGTGTCAAAACTTGATGATTTTCTCTGATTACTCCTGTTTTCTTAACTATTCCAAATGTCCAAAACTAGTTGTGACTATAAGTCCTTAAGACTTACAGAAAATCTGACTATCAGCAAGTTTTAGTTTGGTATACATGGTCAGTGATTTTGTTACATTTTTTATAAACCAGCTTCCTTTTAAATTGGGAAAATTTGCATATTGCAAAATGACATGCTTGCAATAGATTACAATCCTCATTGCAAAGATGTTATATTGTGACATTGATATCTAGTATCCTCGACAGTCCGTGATTCGAGACTCTAATAGAAAACGAACTAAATTTTCTAACGCAACACGAATTTGAGAGCTTAAAAATAGACAACTGATTTTTCTGGATAGTTTCACAGTAAATACCTAAATTTTGTCTTTGATGCATGAAATCGTCATGCAGAGACGATACTCGCGTATAATAACTGAAAACAAAAATGGCCTCGAATCTTAGGACGCTCTCGATTTTAGGACGGTCGACGATATATCACTGTTGTTTTTAGAATTTTAGTGATCAAATTGGGAAAATTTAGTCATTTTTCCCCAGGGGAAACTACCTTTATTCGGTAGTAATTTTAGCCAAACAAATTCACTGATGGTATATGGAAGAACATAATTATAGAAATTATTTGTTCGATTATCCTAACAAATATTGGAATAAAATGTATATAATGGATCTTAACAAACTTATCCATAATAGTGAACGGCCAATATTCACAATGTTAACAGTCTATTTGACATTATGATTATGGGTATTTCTACATCTAAGTAGTTGTACTCAGTTTATTTAATCATTGAATTATCTTCTTTCTAGAAATGGAGTTTTTAGTGCAATAACTTCCATTGCTACACAAAGAGCAAACTAAATGATGTGCACCATCATGTTATGATTAGTTTGCTTTGTATAGTACAGCAAAGATGTTATAAACACCATTTTAGACAGTTCTATGGATATATTATATTTATTTTATTTTTTTAAGCTTGACTGAAATTTAAAACAATGATACTAATGACATGCATGCCCAGTTGCCAGAATAGCCAATAAATGACTTCTCAGTATATACATATTAAAACAAAAATACCATTTTTTCTCGCCTGTAACCCACACTTTTTTGCAAAAAATAAAAATTTGAGAAGGGGGTGTGGGTTATGCGTCAGGTTACAAGAAAAATTCATTTTTGGCCACCTCTCAGGATCGACTATATATGGTAAATATAAATTTCTTTATTTTAGAATGGACAGAGGAGCTGCTACCATCGAGCAATATATTAAGGCTTATTTATCAAGGAAGATTTCTACATGGCAATGTTACTCTAGGAGGTATATATATATAATAAACACCATAAAGAAGTACATCTGATATATGTAACAAATAAAACAACTTAAGGTTATCATCACTTAGCTCAGTCTGTTTCAATCACTTGTAGTTGTACAAGTTGTAAGCGCCCTATGTAGTGGTCACAGGTTGCCTACTCTTTTTTTAACTCTAAAGAGGTGTCTTTAACATGCACTTAGACACGGGACCTCAGTTGTGAGTCTACATACGAAAGACTATTCTAGTATTGAGCTTTTTACAGCTCTAGTATGGGCAGGGGATGAAAAATAATCTCAGAAAATTTCCAAGTCCCTATTTAGGTTCGAACAAACAACCCTTTAATTAAAATGACGGTAACATTACTACTCGGTCATGTCGCCCATCTGACTGCATGTATGATTTAAACTGATTAACATAGACATTAGCAGCCTATCAGATTCTGCTAGGTGGTGGTTGTGAGGAAAAACGCAGCCATTTTAAAAAAAATGTAAATTATTATACAAAGTTTGAACAAAAAAAAAACCCACTGTTGTATGCTGTTATGATTTTGAATAATTTTCTTAGTTTATATATCCATTGGCTGTTGTATTGGTTACTTGTTATGAAAATCTTAACTTCCAACACTTAATAGCACTGCTAGATTTTGCTTATATCTAGCTTAAATGATGACTGCTCTGGATCTGTTACTTATTCTCACTCAATTTTGTGAATTAATTGATATAAATTTTATTTACAGCATTACAGTTGCCGCTTGGCAAAACTACAGTGATGCATTTGGTTGCAAGAGAAAATTTACCAGAACCAAATAATCAAGGTACATTATTTTATCCAACATATACATTTGAAATTTTATACACAGTGTAAATCTGTTTTATGGAGTGGAGTAATGGTTTTTATAAGTGTTTTTGTATCTACAATGTTGTAGTAACAATGTACTAATTTTTGTCGGTGTTGTTTAATAGTTATCATATTTATGTCCCCACACCATTTCTTCTGCCATCATTTTGTCTACCACTGTTAGAAAATTATCTAACAGACCTTCATAAACTTCACAGGAACAATCATTGGGTGGAGTTTATGTGCCATTAGCTATTTGTATTTTGATCATTTACATGGTTCGGAAAACATGGATTTCCAAGTTGGGATTTGTTTGTGGGACTTATTTGAAATGTCATCCAATTTCAGTTACATCTTTATATTTGTAAAAGTTCA
This sequence comes from Anadara kagoshimensis, assembly GCA_021292105.1. Classification (NCBI taxonomy): domain Eukaryota; kingdom Metazoa; phylum Mollusca; class Bivalvia; order Arcoida; family Arcidae; genus Anadara; species Anadara kagoshimensis. The sequence continues at coordinate 22,476,167 of CM037873.1, forward strand.
TAATGTGAAAATCAAAAAGAAATTTGCTGTTGCAAAATTTAATCAATTGTATCGAGTAAGGTAATTGTGATTTACTTCCCAGTCAACATTCTTTCACTTATATCAAGGAAGCCGGTTCAGGGATGGTGGAGGAAACCAGAGTGTACAGATAAAACTACTGACCTTCTGCAGACTAACTTTCTTCTACTAGAATCTACCTGATTGGAATTTAAACACTTTACCTTCTTATGGGTTTCTAATGCAAATTCTGTACAGTCCAACCTGGCTTAAAAGCCACCTCTATATAAGAGCCAGTAGACTTGTATCCAAATTGTTCTTTATTCATGTTATTTGAACCTGTAAATAAAGGCCACCTGTCCATAAAAGCAGCTTTTACTGGTTCCTTTGGGTGGCCTTTATAGACAGGCTGGACTGTATATATAAATTTAATCAAAATGTGTATCTTATTTTTTTTTAGGTCAGTTAAAAAAGGATAAAAGTGGAGAAAGTAACTGTAGTAATTGTTGTGTAATACTCTGACAGTTAATACTATAAATATCGCTATGGTAATGATGACGGTGATAGTCAACAGGATGGAATCCACCAGTAGCTCTTTAAATGTGTAGTTCATCATGAGCTGTTGAGGAATTCTATTATAACACATCTAAAGTGTAAACTTGTATGTGGAGGAGACAAGAGGATTATAAACAGAATCACGGGTTGATCGATCCCCTTGAGGACTGCACTTTCACATATAGCTAGTCTGTGATAAAATTTAAATACGTAATTATACTAGGAAAATGTACCAAATTTTTAGTGTTGGACAATGTTTTACTACTTACAAATGCATGAATTAAGTGATATAGATTCTTTCATCCCCTTGTTGAACAAAAAAAAAAAGAATTTAAAAAAAATTCAGTTTTCTTGTCTTTCATTTTCTTCACTATAGTATAATATCAAAATCTACAAAGATATAGTGTGTGTTAATTACATGCTGATTGAGTACAAAACACCATTGTTACTTTGCTTGCTGATCTTCTTTGGTACATGCATGCATAGCTTAGACCCAAGGTTAAACATTTCTTAGTGTATGTACCATGTGGACTGTGCAAGACAACTCTAGTGATTTTGGCTTTACAAATTTTTAACAATTTTAATATGTTTTCACATTTACATTTTATCAATATAGTTTTGTAGTACGCATCCATTATCCCAACTGACGGTTTTACACTGTCTTTTGACAACTGTTGTTCAGCTTTAGATATACAATATTCCATAAAACAAACATGTTAATTTATTTAATAATTTTTTATTAAAAAACGTTCATTTCAAAGTATTAAGATATTGAAAAAGCATTGCCCAGTAGCTTAACAAGTTATAGTAATGTACTAAAATGCAATACCTAATTTTACAGTTACATGGACATGCTTTTATTAGACTTGTCTTTGGTAATTGGTTTTTCCAAGTCCAGTAAGTGCACTTTTATAAACCAGTTTCCAAGTTTTCTATTGGAATTTCATTAATCTAGTTTCTACTCAGTTTACTTATAAAAATAACAAAACAACATAAAAATAATTAATGTACATGTATTTTTTTTTCACATTTGGAGAACATTATTTGAGGGAAAATAAAACTTTATCTTAAATACAGTATCCATGTTAAACAAATAATGTAAGTTAACGCTTAAAGTATAATGACCTTGCTTAATTTTGAATTCTGAATGAGTTGATGTAAAAAAAATTTAAAATACTAGTTAATTCACTTGTATGGTACATGTATTTAACCTTAGAAAATAAATGGTAATTTATATGAAGTTTGCTGCATGTATGCAGATACTTACATTTTGTAGAGCAATTTTCTATCGGTCACTAATAAAAAGTGAACCCTCTATACAACACACACACACACACCACACACACACCACACACACACACACCAGTTACTACTTGTGGCCAGTGCTTTCTTGTTAATGCTAAAAAAAACTACTTAAAATTGGACACTTTTTTAAAACGGGAACACGTCTGAAGGGTATTAAGTTCAAGATAATATCAGTCCATAACATTTCACTTGGCATCTCTTTAGTACAATACTTTTAAATGATAGTTTAAGCTGCCTGTCCTACCCACTGGTATTCTGTTGATTTTGCTTTTTCTTGAAATCTACGGTAGTACCTTAACCGTTCTATAGTGACTATCTGCTGGAAGATGTGTCTATTTGTGATCCCTTGGGTGGCCTTTATAGACAGGATTGGCTGTAGAAATGTTTTTAACTTGGCAGGAAATATGCTTTATTTCATAGTACCACCTTTCATATTTAATAGATAAAATGTGCAGGACATACAACACCACCACTATGACTACCACCACATGTGTCATCAAAATCTATATTATATATTATATATTGTCTCTTACGGTGCTATAAATATATATTCTATCTACTGTTATCTAGCTGTTTTGTTTCACTGTGACTCCTTCCAGCCGCACATTTTCTTCAACTAAATTTTGTCATAGACAGTAAAACAAATTATTTGCCCATTCAACATTCAGTGCTGATTTAGGATATTTGATAATACTTGATACTCTACATCTTAAATTTATACATTGAACTTGAAATCCAGGGAGTTGACATTAGTCTAGTCATTCATTATATAAAGTGTTCATTGCAACTCTTAACATGACAGTAAAAGACTTGTACAGATAAATACTTCATATATTATTTCCTTATAATCCTCAATAGAGAATGTTAAAATTTTTGGTACATAAATGATGAAATATAGAATGTAAATTAATTTCTGGTTTACAAAATCAGCACATTTCTATGTACATTTAGTGCTCTAAGTTTTAAAGTGTTCCCACCTCTGTAGGGGTTCAAAATTATGTTTTGTAATGAAAGGTCCTGGACTTTTTGTCTTTTTTTTTGGTAGGTCCCACATAAGGTTCAGAAAGCCCAATATCATCATGTAGAAAAAAATATTCCTGGTAAAGAAATGCAGATCAATCAGACTTTTATAGGTTACATATCAAGGATCCCAATGTAAATCAATAGGTCCTTGATTTCAGCCACTGAAGTCAAGGACCTATTGATTTACATTGGGATCCTTGATATTTAAACGATGGATCTGCATTTCTTTACCGGGAACATTTTTTTCTACATGATACATACTACAGCCCTTGGGAATTTTGAAACCTTGTTCTCTGTTCAGTTGTCTGACATCTGCAGAATCTGATAATATTTTCTACTTCTGTATTGTCTTTGTTAAAAGAGGATACCATCCCCACCTAAAGTGTAACTGAATTTGTAATATGGTTGTTTTCAGAGTTATTTCCCTTTACACAACACAGATTAGATAAAACTTGATGACACATGTGGTGTTCAACTTGATGTTAAATGGAGCTGTTGGAATTACATTTTTTGTCAAATTTTGCTTGTTTTTGTTATTGTTGAATTGTATATATGTATATGTCAAAGATTTATATTATATTATATATACATAATAATTAAGAAATGATGTATATTCATTAATTTTTGTTTACATACATAGATGTACTTAAAACTTTTTTGTTAGATGTTTTTTACGGTCCTGTTCTCCATGTCAAGTTTATTATTATCATTATTATTATTATTACTTGTACACATGTTGACGACAAAGATTTTCATTATCTTGCATTTCATGAGGTGTATTTATTATCGTACAATCATTATTGTTAATTTAAATCATATCATCATTATAAGAGTTTTGTTGAATCAAAATCTTTTTTGTTTTACAATTAAATATTATTATGTTGATTTGAATTGACTGTGTTCTGTTAAAGGTCAATTTGGTAGGATGGTTTTAATTAGCACAAGCACATGATAAGTATTAATTTGATTTAAAGATTTAACAGATATATTTTTAAAGAATATAATTTTAGGTGTCTTACACACTTTAAAATATATAGGGTTGATTTATGAACTTGGTCGTAAGTCTTATTATACTCCTCTTGTTGTAACTATTATAACAACTATCTTAAAAAAAATAGTATTTTAGATTTTGCTTACAAGCCTGCTTGAAAATTCACATAGGTCAAATAATTCCTTTTCAATAACTCTAAATGTAAATTGGTACTGTATGAGAAGAACATTAGCATTCGCAACTTTCACGGTTTTAATCTTATAAACTATTTAGCAGTAAGAAATTTTCACGGTTCTGACTAGGGAAAGTGTACCAAGGGAAATGAGAAGTTTTAGCTTAGATGATATATTCATGGTACAAGAGTCACAGTGAAAATCGCAAATATTTTTCCTGAATGTTTCTTCTTATACAGTATACAATCATAATCAGTGGTTTCTCTTTTTGTGATATTTTCAACATGAATGTTGAGGCAGAAAGTGGGCAAGGGGGAGAAACATGTTGGTTTCACTGAAATGGAAACCTAAAGCAGTTTTATTTGTCAGTTCATTATTCATGCTATAGTATATTGATGCATTTATACATTGAACAGCTTGAACTATTTTAATAGGTTTTTAAAACATTAAATTGCAATCTTTCCATAGCTAAAACTGTTTATCAAATGTGTATTGTCATTTGATTAAATTTGTAAATTATTGATCTTACTTTATGTCAGTCTATTTTGCCATAAAGACCCCATCCAACCTTTCAAGTTTTGATGAAATAAAGAAGCACTGTCTTACAAGTGTGCTTAAAATCAATGGCAGGTTTCCGAAGTTGTCCTTCCTGACACAAAAATAATGCTGGATGTGAGTGATTGATGTGTGTATACATGTAGTATGGTGTTAAAAGTCTTGTCATGCATGTATTATTTATTCCTTCTGTATTCTTGTTAAATTATAAAATCTGCATGAAAAATTTAGATAAAAGACTACTTGCATGTACTTAATAAATACTATGAAGATGCATTGATATTGCAATACCAGCTAACACATAAAAACATACATTTAACTGAAATACATTTAATATGCAGTTGGCTGGCAAAAAACCATTTTAAGGAGAAATTTGATTTCAATGCTTTATCATTTAGATTGCATGTTATGGCTTCTATTCCTGAACGTAAAATTATATTAAAAAATTTCAGTAATTTTTCACAATATTTTGATACTCCTTTTTAAATTTTAAGAAAATCATCAAATTCTATATCTGTGTATGATCTATGCAGTAGTTGATACAGCATTGGTTCAACTGCAACATTTCTGGATACTACAAAATCATTGATAATCACTTTGTATATTTTATCGACATTGCTATAAAAAACAAACTTTGGCACATGATATATATTTACATATTTCATACTCAGTGTGCAAATCTGAGATAAGGATTACATTTTTATTACACAACACTTGAAGGATTCATGTGATGTATTCATTGATTGCTTTTATTACAGAAGTACTTAAAGCTTATTAATAACACAACTTGGCAACAGCAGGAAATTTAAGATACTCCACTCAAAAATTAATTATCTCAAGAAATTTGGAGGTCATAAATTTAAATCCATTCTGATTAATAAACAGATTTTATCATTGCCTCATTGTCATTGTTCTTTTCTCACTATCATCATCAATATTCGTTTTCTGAACTAGATTCAGGAAAAGTTTTCGTTTTCTTTTATTATAAACATAATTGATGTATCTGCATGATTTGTCTTTGTGTCTAGATACAAATGTACATGTGTTTTGGCAAACAACATTGGACTGTCTGCTTGACCTTTCATGAGGAATATTCATATAGGCAAACACACCCATGACATGGATAGTATTAGGATTTGCAGTTCATGCATGAATAGTGTTCGTGTTTAGTGTTTCTCATTATGTAGGCGAAATCAAAATGTGAGTTCCCTATATATAAATATATTCCTTAAATTAAAGGTCAAACGGCCAGGTCAAACTTGACTGCTATATTGGCATAATGAACTTAAGATCATAATACAGGTTTAGAGACATTTCACTTTCCACTTAGGAATTGGCGACATTTTCTTTAAACTTTTTATCATACTGCTGTCTCAATCTGGTCATAATCTCCTTAATTGTTTTAATTTGGAAAGCAGTATTATAAATAAGTCAAAGTTTATGTTATTGACTCTCTACATTTGGGTTAATTGAGAAAAAATGAGTCATGATACAATATCAGAACTTGTGTTGCCTTGTGGAAATTTTCCACTGATTATGGAACATGTTCCATTTCTTTCTGCTGGATGAATGTTGTCACATGGATTCCTTATTCCTTGGCACATACGTCATTGAAACAAAACAATTTCAAGGAAATCTGTTTAAGGGTTCAATCCCACTTTGACAGCATTTTAAAATGCTGTACCTGTAGGTAGGAATTTAAATGTTGGCTTAGTGGGAAGACACTATTTTAAGGATCCACAAAGGCCTGTAGATGTACCTTTACGTGTTCTGATGTTGTAAGATGACAATTTTTTTCTGATTAATCAGATTCTTGTTTTCTTTGTTACTTAATATAAGAATTCCTTTATATACCTCAGACTTTGAATTAATTGTATGTGGATGGCTTAATTGGGACTAATGGCTTTACTACAAACAGACTTATTGAATAATTATATAAATCTAATGAAATTTTTATATACCTGAATATTATATATAGTGAATTTGCATGTAATCATTAAAAATTGACATATATGAATGTGTCAAGTTATGTATGTCAAACAAGGTCACAGTATTGTACAGCTTGTATGTGATAACAGGGGGCTAGGTTCATTAAAAATGTTAAAATGTCCATGGTGTATATGGTATATATATCATGCATTTATGGATATTTTTAAAAATTTTATAATGAGTCTGACCCCTGTTTATGTGATATGGTTTCTGTTCATTAAATGTTTTAAATGGTTGGAATTGTTTTGGTTAAAATGGTGTACGGTATATTTACAAAGTGCAATATGATTGTTGTAACTTGAATTTTTAACCAACAACACTAAGAAAAAATTCTAGGTCTATTTATTTGCAAACATTTTGTTTGGCACACATGTAATTGAAAGTGGATTACGGATTCTGTAAATATTAGCTTAATTGTAAGCTTGCTACAGAGTGATGCACCTAGATTGAAATTGCCACTAAATTTCTTTATACATACTAGTACATGTATAACCAACAATGTTTATCAAAAATCCCCTAAAATTTAGTCGCAACAGCAGCTATTTATTTTTAAGTTATTCGTCTGTATTCAAGTTTAATATTTGTCATTATTTAAGTTATAAGCTTATGATAGTAAATGCAATATATGATTTTGGTGAAAATCATTTCAATTTCCACTAAGCTAAACAGAATGTTTGTAAAATCAGACCCAGAAATCTTTCGACACCTTTTAAAGGTTGATCCTTTCTTTAATGATACAATACATGTTCTCTCTTGCCTAATGACAACTAGCCATATATTGTTATCTTTTCTCTGTGTATTTTGTCATGAAGACTATTTTTGCTGTTGTATGAGAGTCCTTTTTTCTTCATCAAGTAACTGGGAAGTCTCAGACTGGGTAACTAGGTTACAGATACTTAATCTCTGTATGTTATATAGGATAACCATCTGTAACCATGGTAACTGTTAACATTACTTCAAGTTACCCAACGTTATGATACATAGCAAAAAACTTATTTGTTCATTCAGCATAATCTTACAGATGCTTACTTGATCTCTTCACTATAACTCTGTTTGATGTCCACCTTATTGGTAATAAACATCCTTTCTTAAGTATGACTGTATTTTATTTAAATAGGTTGCACATAGTATTTTGGTTAAGTGTAAATGAACACAGATCAATTATATAGCAAGCTGAACAGGAAATAGGCAAAAATAATATATCTAGTAACATTACTGGTACATTGTAAAGAAAAGGGTAAAGACTTTTATATATGCATTGTCTTTATTTGTTCCTTCAAAGCAATTTTGATCTCACAAAGGCAATATTTTTATTGATAAAATAAGAATGTTATTAAAAGAAATTATATAGAAGAAAAAAATGAACTTTAAAAATGGCATTAAACAAGATGACTAAGGTGTTTGGATGTTATACCATGTATTACCAAGTTTTACGATCAGCTAAGGATTTTAATTTGTTTGTACTTTGCCAAAATATTATGTGCAACATAAACATATTGATAACAAATAAGATACTGGTTTATACATAATAGTGGTTGTATTAATTGATTGTAATTGTATGCTGGCATACAAGAAACATTATTTCATCGAGTAGTAAGCGTCTTCTCTGTTGAAATATATATTGTTGGCAATTATAATGTAAAACAATGAAATGTGTACATGTATATTTTTCAGTAAGCAGAATCATTTTCATGTTGGTTACAGTTAGTAAGCTATCAACCCTGGCAATGCAGCCATCGTGTTCCTTTATGAAGTCCATGCTTATTATGATAACAGCTTTAAACAGCCACTGTTCATACTTTCATGTAAATGTATTTAATACCATATATACATGTGTATTTCAGGATTTTATGAGCAACACAGAATTTTGTGACTTTTCTTTTGCATTGCATAGCAAATTACAATGATAAAAATAATTTATTCAACAATTGGCTGCTTTTGACAAGTTTGATAAATAATATGTGCTCTGTCAATACCAATAATCTTTATTTAAATCTGAATTAAAAAAGCTAGATTTTGTCATCTCATAGCTTAATAACAATTTAATTTCCTTACATGACTGTTTTTATTGCTCAAAGATGATAAAGAAACATTAAATTATTCTTGGTAACTTGTGCTTTATCACATTGTTGAATCAGTATAAATTTGTGATTCTATGCAGGAAAATTTTCTTCTAATATATCAATGCAGTTTTCCATATATCTTTCATTACATACAAGTGTGAAGTACTACTTAAGCTACAGTAATGTCTATCTTTAAAGTTTATTTTATAATTTATGAATGTTTACAATTCATAGGTCTTAAAACTCCCGGTTACATTTTGTTAATTGGTGGATTAGACATGTTTAATTATTTAAAGTTTTAAAATATTTATAATTAAGAAACATTATTTCCTGGATTTTAAATGCCATACCATGTAAGTGGTTATGGATTTTTGAAAATTTTAAGCCAAGATCTAGTTATTCAGAAATAATTTACGGATCATTTAAGCATGTATTTTGCACCCTTACACAATATTATCATGTGTAAATATGTCTCATTGTAATTGGTCAGAGTGTAAACTTTAAACTATGACCTTTGGCCTTTTTAGGTCTTGTATTGTTAGTATGTCAAGAGAAATTCAGTACTTGTGGTATACAAACAAATTAAATGTCATTTGACATAAAATATATCCAGTGTTGTTTTTATTACCTTTGTCACCAAAGGTTGAAGCAGGTGTAGTAGATTCTCGACATTTTGTCCACTCTTTTGCCAGCCCATCACATTTAAAGATATACAGACCACTGTGGTAGCTCAGTTAGTAGAGTGCTCACTCCATAAGTGCCACTTAGTGGGAGGTTGTGGGTTCGAACCCCAACCTATTCTGACCCAAGACTTGAAATTGGGTAGTGACTGTAACACTCGGCATTACGAAATGAAAGTCATGGTTCTTTCAGATGAGAACTTAAAATAAATGAAGTCCCATGTCATGTTAGGCTTGGTACAATAAAGAACCTTGCTGTATATTGCCATAATCCCAACGCAAGGGCAAAGATTCTGCACCTTCACCTATAGCTGGTGACATCTCGATATAGGTGAAATATTCTTGACTGGGACGCTAAACACCATTACTGAACTCAACTCTAAAGGTATACACTTTGTGTGATCTGTAAGTCCCATTTTATTTAAGGTATGGTTTTCAAACTTTGCATAGGCTTTACAAGATGTGCACCTGTTGCTGTACATGTATGTTCAGTGCATTTGTATAAGTTTCAGCAATTTGCATACAGCTAGTATAAGACCTAGAACCCAATAAACTCCATCAAACAGATACAGGAACTGCTTTGTATTCTATAGGTTCAATGAGATTTAGCTAAACTGAGCATTATGCAGAGCTGCCAACTGACCCACAACCCACGGGTCCGTCCCTCATTTGGACATAAATTCCCGCTGACCCGCCAAAAAGGGGACTGACCCGCAAATTACCATAGAGTTTGAAGATTTGCAGTGTTATCACTCAAATCCATCTGTAATCGCGGCGAATTTGAGTGATTACATGGGTGGACTAAGGATGTAGTGGATTTTGTGTCTGGATCAGGTGAAAAATCACTACATGTGTACTGTATCCATTTCTCTAGGAAATCACGTGACAATGCACCATATTTTTGTATATAATTTTCAATTCTTTTGGAAGGAATGCACCCAGACCTTCCACCCTCCTTTCGGTGGATTTCGGTCGGACCCGCAATTACATAAAATAGGGTTGGCAGCTCTAATTATGAAATTCTTTTTTGTGTGACAAAGATATAAATTGAGAAAATGATTTTAAATATAGTGGTACCCCTTTTATGATCCCAACCTTGTTTTGTTTATAACTTTATGGAACCTTGGCAGAGTGGTCTAAAGTGCTGGCTACAGATTAGTGAATGTTAATATCTAGACTAAAATTGAATTTTGTAAAGACCCTAGTGCAAGTCAGTTTCTTCTTGATACAAGTGAAATAATCTTGATAGGTTTAAATACCATTCCAGCAAAACAACCAGTGACTTGATTTTGGCTACTTTAAGAGCATTCAGAATATAGCTGCAGAGTATAAGCAGCTTTGGTGTGCTTTAATACAACAGTCTTCTGGACCATAACCAGTGCTGGAATTATTAAGCAATATACCATATGTGATTGTACCATACAAATAAGTCTTAATCACAAAGTCTTAAGTATTGTGATTTCAAATTGAATAACATGTAAAAGCGATTATAGCCGTCGGTAAGATTTTGGTAGTGTTTATAAACATGGAAGAGTCTATAATTTAGATAGGGTTCATATATAAAGGTGGTGACAAATGAATACATGTAGGTCTGAATATAGGCATGTGATAACACCGTTTTAATACCTATTTTGTGTAGATTAAACTAGCTATGTATATAAACACTGCAAAAATATCGCAGAGGGAATACAGTTGAGTGCATTGGTAAAGAACAAGATGGTGGCATAGATTAAGAGTCTTTCTGCAAATTTGGATACAGAACAAGAATTTTCTTGAGGACGCCAGTTTGACATTTTGACAGATACTGTCACACATGTTCTTGTTACAAAGAAAAAGTAGCAATTTAAGTCAATATCAATCTAATGTATTCCAGCTATTAACAAAGAGTTGAGTTGAGTAATGGTGTTTAACATCCCAGTCAAGAATATTTCATTTATATTGAGACGTCACCATCTATAGGCAAAGGTGCAGAAATGTTGCCTGTGTGTTGTGCTGATGGCATTAGGGTTCTTTATCATGCCAAGCTCATCTTGACACAGGACTTTGTTTATTTTAAATTCACATTCCAAAGAACTGACTTTCATTTCGTAATGCTGAGTGCTTGGCAAAAGAACAGTCACTACCCACTTTTAAGTCTTGGGTCACACCTGATCGGGGCTTGAACCCATAACCTCCCACTTACGGAGTGAGTACTCTTCCATCTGAGCTACCACAGTGGTACAATTCAGATGGAGCATTTTACCCAAGAATAATTTACATTCATGAAACAAATTATCTCAAACTGAAGCCATACAATTTTTCAAATGACTAAAAACAAAGTAAAACATTTTATATTATAATTTAATACAAAAAAAGTAATTAAATAGTTTCATTTGGCACTAGAACTACATGTATATAGAATTTACATGTAAATAAATATAAAATGTATAGTTTATCCACAATCTGATGGCAAAGTATACAGCGAGTCTATTTTAATATTAGTGTAATTGTAATAAATAAAGTGTGAGCTTGGTGATTATACATATACGACAATACACTTCTTACATCCCTGTATATGCATTATTTAAACCTGCCCTTGTTTATAAACACTCTGCCATCAGATTGCGGATGACCTATACAAATAAATATCACAGACTCTGAGACTAGGATGATGAAGTACTCAGTAAGTTTATGTGTTACACAGTCTATTATTTGTTACAGATTTAGATAAAGATAGTCCTTGATGTAATCTGTCTAGTATGATCTCTGGATCTTCAGTTGGTCTTGGTAATGACTTTGAAATCTCTGCTATCAAATTTATTGAATCCTGAAAAATATAAAAGCAAATATGAACGTCATTCTCTGTGAATTAAGAGTACTGTCAGCCCATGTTATCACTGCACTTGTAACATTTCAAATCATCAAAATTACAAAAACAAATGGTGTCTTTATTGCAGAAACAAATTTCCTTAAAAGTTCATCAATATACATTTAACAGCATTCAAAATAACAGGCAGTCCCAAAGTCCGAGACTTGCAATATTTGGGAAGGACTATAAAAATCCATTATGAGTATCCATGTAGGATAGGGAAATCTCACCCGAGGGGTTGAACATTTCAGTTAGAGACGAGGCTTGCCGAGTCTCTGACCAGAAATGTTCAACCCCGAGGGTGAGATTTCCCTATCCTACATGGATCAACTCATAATGGATTATTTTTCTTCCATTTTAGTGCCAATATTTGGCTTCAGGTACGATGAACATAGACATCGACGCCATGTTTGTAAAATCTAACTTTGTAATTTGACATTTTACTTTAAAATAAATATGACCATTGGATAGATCGTACCGGATTTTGGTTTATACAAAATGTATAAACTACAAAACAAAGTGGTTCATTAAAAAATCCAATATTTATCATTTGAAACGCACTCAAAATTTCTAAATTGTGAAGAATTGGATGTAATTTTCCCGCAAAATGACGTCATGTTCTCCATATGATGACGTCATGTAATTGTCTTTTGATTGTTACGTCACTAAAGGTCACGTGGTCATGTGAGATACGTATATCTCACATAGGGAAAAACCCTATCTTACATGAGCAGATATGGAAGAATATAATCTCTATATACCACAATAAAAATGTTGAAATTATCTTGACAAAGACTGGTTTAAATTTTGACTTATTATCACTGTATGGATGACATTCTTATAGAGAAAATTTAAACATTAACAAATTTTATTATTAATCACTTATAACACTGATACATTTGTAACATACTAAACATGAAAGTTATACCGATATACATGTACAGTGTCAAACAATATCATTACATGTTTTAGACTTTTACACATCCAAAAGAAAAAGAACTCTGACAACCAAATATTTCATAGTATCCATGTGCAGAGGTGTACTGATAGTATTCTTTCATAGTACAGAGTATGTATCTAGCTATCTAATCAAAAACAATATATTTAGCATGTGATGTACTAACACAGTCCAACCTGCCTTAAAGGTCACCTGCTTATAAAGGCAGTAGAATTGTAGTCTTATTGTTCTTTATACATATTATTTGAACCTGCAAATAAAGGCCAAGGCAGGATTGACTGTACATGTATACTGGAGTAATCCCAAAAAGGTAACATAAACTACAATTATTTCTAGGTGTATACAGATGTGTTATTTGTAATGTATAGTTTAATAGGATTTCTCTATACTGTCAATCTTACCATTTTCACTAAATGATGGTGAATTTTGTCCTCAATAATATTCCTACGTAAAGCAGTTGTCTTGGAACGTACAAATTCTCTCTCAGCTGAAGCTGCTTCCATCTCTTTTTTATGTTTTCTACAATATGTAAACATTGAATAATAACTTACTAAACTGATGCTCTACCATTTAAAATTTAAATTAAAGATAACTTTTATCACAACTAATTATAAGGGATGCAAATTTACTGCTTTAATCATGCAATCTGCAAATTTGGACATGGCTCATTTATTACACTTTTCATAAGATTGATTAATTGATTGAATGGGGTTTTGTGACCCCATTAAGAAGATTTCACTTATAATTGGGATGCCATGATCTTTTCAAAAAAAAAAAAATACAAAGGAGACTTTGTTAATAAAGTTTATTCCAACATTTGAACACCTGTGTATTTGTTAAGTAATTATGTTCCCTTAATTAGGTGGAGGACATACTCCATTTCATTTAACAACATTTTGTCTGCCACATTTCTCAAAAACTATTTGAGACCTTGAGAGTTATAAAACTTCATTGGAACAATCTTTGTGTGAAGTAGATGCATCTTATGCTCAAGCACTTGATTAAGAAAACATTTATTTGGGGACACTTTTGAAATGGCATCTGATTTTAGTTATAATTTGTGATGGCTGAAATACACACTTATTGGATCGATTATATTTATTTACCGGTAACCTAAAAAAGTCTTGGTTGAAGACTACTATGAAAAATAAATAAAATAAGAAAAAAGCATAAAATCCCCCAAATTTTTAAGAAAAAAGCATTAAAAAAACCCAAAGAAAATTTGCTGTCATTTTGACTAAAATCAATGTAACAACTAAGTCGTATTCACAGAAATTATTCAGTAAATCATACCTGCATTTTCTACAGTTCTTTGGTTCATGCACAGGTTCATTAGCTGCCTAAAATAGAAATTTTAAAATGTTGTCATAAAAGGTATACTATACATACATTGTACATATTAATTCTAATTTGTTTTCAATAAATTTCACAACTTCCTGTTTTGATTTTTTTTACTTCTATCATAGATAACTTGTGTAATGTCTTTGAATTATGTCATGGGTATATCAATAATAGAGTCACATGACAATGAATGATTGGACAGGAATTTTTTTCTCAAGTTGTCTCCCTTATGTAAGTTACCATAAAATTCAACTCGTTCATTAGTTTTGTGGTAATATTAAATCCAATCAATTCTGATCTGATTTTTATTCCTTTCAACACAATTTTTCTCTACACCAAGAAAATTGATAGTTTTGAATTAACAGTAGTTTGTGTTCAGAAATGCATTCCTCATAGTATCAGGAAGATGAAATTTTTTCAATTCTGCTTTTTGAAAAATCATCTTGATCCTTAATTAATGGATTAATTTATTGATATTCCTCTGAAATTTGACAATAAGTTATTGTGGTAACAAAAGTATTCTCACCTTTTTTATATTTTCCATAAAATTTCTCATTTTCAATTTTTCTAACACTGATGAGTCGAGACCATAATCTGTTATTTTGGCTTCTTTTTCTCTTCTTCTTTGAAGATTGTCTGCGGTAACCACTGGTTCTGAAGCTCCTGTAATATACAATGACAAATGTAGGCATGTAAAAATATCTCAGTCCAATTTTACACATTGATTGGATCAACTGATGGAATAAATGGGGTTTTATGTCCCAGTCAAGAATATTTCAATTATATCTAGAAGTCACAAGCTATAGGTGAAATGGCAAAAATTGTGACCTTTGCTGTGTGGTTAGCATAATGTGCAAGAAGTGTTTTTAGCATGCCATGACTACTATGACATGAACAACAGTATTAAGGTATTTTCTACAGGACCCAATAACTTTCAGCCACTACCTATTTTCAAATCCTTGTCAGAACCAGCCAGGGATCAAACCCTAACCTTGCACAAAGCAATTAACTCTACCAACTGAGCTACCATAGTGGTTTCCAATACAGTAAATCCTCGTTATAATGCCCCTCGATAACTTTGCCACCTCGCTTATCGCCACACTATTTTGAAGTCCAAAAATCCATTTTGTTTATGTTTTTCTTTATCCACCTTCCCCAATTTATTGCCAAACTCCTTTATAATGCCAAAATTTGACTGAACAAATGGTGGCGATGAATCGAGGTTTTACTGTATAACATACTTTCAGCTGATGTTACAGTATAGGTGGTCTTTAATGCACTTACCATTTTCACTTTGCTTTAATTTCTCTTTTAGAAGTTTCAATTTCATCATTTTGAAATTTACCATATGTTTATTTTCTCTGACTGAAAGCACATTAAAAGATATATAATTATACACAAGTACAAATAAAATGATAAAACAGTGACATTAGCAGTAATTAATCACATTTAAAATATCATCTTATATTTGAATATGTATTAAAATTACTTCCCTTTTCTAAATTTAGAATAAATAAATCAATAAATAAATATAATGTCAAATTGTGAATACTCAGTTGTTTGGGGTATCAACATGTTTTGAAAGCCATCACACACTGTATGCACAAATTCTTGATGTATGACTATACATGTGTATATGGTATTTGGATAATACCTTGGTAGAAGTTCATTGTTTCTTACATTCATTTATATTGAAAGGAGAACAACCTCCCCAGTGTGTCCCATGTCAAGGTAAACAATCTGTTCAGCACATTTTGCTGGATTGTGTTGACTTTGCACCTATAAGGGATAATTTTTATTCAGCAATATCAATGCAAGATCTTTTTAGTAATGTCAGTGGACATCAAATTTTAAACTTCCTTCGGGAAATTAACTTGTATAGTAAAATATAATTGTTTTCTTGGTTATTCTTAGCTTTCATTTTAATAGTTTGTGCTATTGATACTACTGTATCTTTTACTTTTTCTAGCCGTAAATAGCTGCAATATTGCTGATGCGGCTTTAAACAATAATTCACTCACTCACTCACTCACTCACTCTTACAAAGTGGGGTGGAGTATATGTAATGGTGTTTTATACCCAGTCAAAATTCTTTACTTATTTTGAGGTGGTAAGTTCATGGATGTTGGAGTGCCCATAGTACCAGAAGAAAACAACAGACCTTCCCTTAATATTGACTAACTTTCCCTTGTTAGGATCTGTCATCAGTGGGATTCAAACCTATGTGGTAAGAGGTGCTGTGATCCACAAACCACTTATCCACTGAATACACTGGGGATCTTTAACTGGTTTTAAAAGACATTGCACAATGTATGCACAAGTTCTGGATGTATGTCTATACTGTAGATCACTTATTTTTCATGAGTAGAAAATTTCGCGTCAAGATCATCTTGGCCCTATTCGCGAATATTTGAATTCGTGTTTCGAATCTTATTGAATGCAACATATGTATGTCAACATAGAAATATCTGTGTGCTGGAAATATTCGTGTGATAGTTGAATTCGTGAATGGGATGAGTCCCGAATTTACGCGAAAATAAATGTCTCAAGAAATAAAAATGATCTACAATAAATGATATCTGGATAATACTTTGATAGGTCTTAATCACTTCTTAAAGAATATAATTGCCTTTAAAATGTCAATAACATTTAATTACCTTTAGCTTTAAGTTTTGTTTCTTTCTCAGGTAAGTATTGTTTATAAGGTCTCTGTTTGATATTGAATACCATGGCTGAAGTAAAGTCCTCCTCTGCCTCCGCTGATAGTAACTGTAAAGCTGCCTCTTCTTCTTGTCGCTAGAAATTACAAATGGCAAATTAAATAATTTTAATAATGCATGTAACAAACTGTTTCAATACAATTGTCAATACTGAAAAAGATAAGTAAAGTAAAAACAAATATTGATTTGTTATCATGGTTATAAAAAATGTTCATTATTTAGACCAAAAAAAAATAATATGTGTTTCCATTAACGCTCTTAATTTTTAAAATTTTACAATGACCATATGGGGAAAGGCTGCCAACTTCAACAACAGTGCTTGTCAAAATATTTTCCAAAAGACTTTATGGTTGGTATAAAAATTTAGGGTTACTCTGTTAGAGGAAACACAATTATTTTGTAAGCAGTATTTAAAGATTTATTTATTTACTGAATGACAATGGGATTCAAAAGTCACTGTTCTTAAGGATGGGAACTTAAAAAAAAACAAGGTCCCATGTCACGGTGGGCTTTGCACGCTAAAGAATCCTGCTGTATAATGCCATCAGCGCAACACACAGGCAAAATATCTGACCTTCCCCTATAGCTGGCGACGTCTTGATATAAGTGAAATATTCTTGACTAGGACGTAAAACACCATTACTCAACGTAACTCCTTTTGTATGCAAAAATTATCTGTATGAAGTTTTTTAAAGAAATTAATTTGCAAATTATTTTACATGTACATATATTTCCAAAATTATCGTACATGCATTTTCAAATTTCATAAATTTAAAGTTAAGAATTTGAATATATATATACCAATCTTTCTTGTTCCCCTTCTAATTCTATGGCTTTACTGTAAGTTATGTCATCTGTAGCTTCAAATGTATAGCTGTAATCATACTCATCTTCAAAATCCCTGTAATATATAAACAGGTTTTGTGTTAGATCCATTTCAATATAAACACCTTTCTGTAATAAATGGGAAGGCCTATCAAGTTAAGGGTCATGTATGTTTACTTTGCCTTGCTTCATTTTCTCTTTTCCGACTTTTATTTTATATTCTTGGTTGCATTTATATGATTGGTAGTACCAAGTATATGTTTTTTTTAAATTCAATTATTTTTTCATGCAATGCAAAAACATACAAGCTCACAATTATAACCGTTTTAATCTATATGTCAAGACAAGAAAATAAAATTTAATTAAATTTTGATTATAAATTAAAATCTTAATTGTGAAAATTAAAATCAAAATCACATGTGACTAAAGTAATATTATTTGATATTGGGAGTGGGGCCAAAATTGCTAAAATAAAGTGAGGGTCCTCACAGTCTGTTACAGGTCTATTCTCAATCATTTGTGAATGGATGGAGCTATGGCAAGCACCCTTGTCATTGTGAAATAGCATTCAAATTGCCAAAATTGTGAAAATGAAAAATATCTTTATTGTTGTAACACTCTAAAATAGACAGATGAAAATATGTTTAATGATTTAAATTACTAATATAATTATATTAGTGTTGTTAATATTTGTTTTCAGATAAAATCATTTATTTCTGACATGAATTTTGTGAAAAACCGTAATATTTTTAATTGTGAACGACACTCAGTATTGGTCCAAAATATGGTGCTGGGAGAACCTTGTGTTATTACCTTCCTGATGAAAATGTATCATCTTCAGACCCATACTGATAGTCAGTTTTATCACCATACACACTAGCAGAGCTCGAATCTAAACCAGTTGCTGATTCTGTAACTTCTGAAGTACCAGGAGAGTGGAATGTCCTGGTATCCTCTGTAGTTGATCTACTGTATTCCGCATCTGGAGCATGTGTCATGGACTCAAATGTATCTGTATAAGTGTGATGATGACCGTAACTAGTTTCATCTGGTTGGTCTGTGTCTTCTTCTTCAATCAAGGTCTCAATCTGTGTTTCAATTCTCTCTGTGATTGATTTTTTTGTAGCCGATGCATCCACAAATGTATCACTATACAAGTCCTCATCGCTGAATGAATCTGAGTATTTAACAGGCGATTTTGCTGAATCTTCCTCCTCAAAAGTATCGGTATATGAACACAATGTTGTAGGTGTAGGTGTCCTTGGTGATCTTACCGGTGCCCCAAATACTGGTGTATTAAGGGAATTCCCCTTAAATTTCACTGTATGTTTTGGTTTAGATAGAGTATTCATATCTAAAATGAAAAGAATAATTATATTTATCAACAAAATGGTTTTATTCTACTTACCACTGTTAAATTAGGCAGAAGTATCTATCTTTTTTAAGGATGGCAAGTTATTTTTTACATTGTCAACATACAATGTATCAATACCAAAAAGTAACTTGCCACCATTTAATGCAGATACTTTAACCAACTGTTTATTATAATTGTCATTTTCGAAATGTATTTATTGTGGAACCAGTGGTTGTAAAATCGCAGTAAAAATAGCAGTCTTAATTTGTATAAAGTGAAGTAGTAAATTTAAGATATAATCAAGTGTCTGTCTAGCACAAATCATTCGATCTTGTGATAGTGCTAACTGAGTACTCAGAAGGGTCAGGTTCAACCCTAAACTGTACAATCAGTGCAGAAACGACACCTTCAGAGAACAACTATCCTACGTTGTTCTGAACAAAATCCAAAGAAAATAAACCCTTAACAACATGTACATACTAACATAGTTTTAATCACTATTTAGTTTTTTCACTTGCACGTCAAAACTGCATACTTAAACCAAAAAATTTTCTTTATTTCCACGCATGCGAACAGTATGTAATCTTCTGTTAAGAAGGAATATTGTATATTGAAAGAAGAAGAAGAAGAAAGAAGAAAATCTGTTCATTCCTGTTACATTGGAAAAAAAACCCAGATGCTTTTGGGCTCTTAAACATCTTACTTGTATATTTTATAAACAGAAAAATAACAATCCTCTGTGGTATTTGGCTGTCATTTGGGTGCAAGACTATGTCTACATTGTAGACTCTAAGCAAGCATATTTTCCTCCTTTTATGATATACCATGCAAATCTCAGACACAAAAAGATTTGAAGATCAGTCAAGCAACAGCATGCAGACAAATTATGCCAGATGAACATCAACTCAATCAAGTTCTCTAATAACTGTATATTTGTATTAACCTGTAAATGTTTAGCAAATCAACGCTACATACTCTAAACTTGAATGCAGACTCTCTTCTTCATAAATTTTGTTGTTGCTTATGACGCCATACCGCTTAAGTTCTCATGCAAAATAGAGTGATCTGCCCTTGTCTACACTTCTTTCATTATGGTAGTTTCCATCGATGTTCAGAGCACTGCATTTTTTAATGAACATAGATATACAATGAAGACTTAAGAAGAGATAATCCAACCTCTGTTAAAACGATAAGACATGGTTTTACAATTGTACAGTGTATAATTAAAAGAGTGAGCGGGAGAATATATACGCCCGTCAATCAATGTCTATATTGTAAGTTAACATCTTAAACAGACAATTCCAATCAGTCTTTAGTCCCAAATCACCATTGAAGTTAAACCAGCTTTGTCAAATGACAGCATCTCAGAACATATACCTAGTAAGTTTAACAGCATGCCGGACATAAGTGTAGAAAGTATTACATGCTTAAAAACCGTCTTAAAGTGGATAAAGCAGCCGCTGATGACCAGATGATATACAACCCATCTTACTCAAAGAACTACACAAGGAATTGTCACCAATCCTACAAATCCACTTCCAGCTATCTATCAACACAGGGAACCTGCCGATTGGACCACTGCCAACGTTAATAGTATATTATTTAAGAAAGGAGACCGTTCTAACCCAGCAAACTACCCCTTGAACACATCGTAACATCCAATCTCGTCAAACATCTTACCAGGAACAACATACTTTTTTTTTATCTCTAGCATGGTTTTCGTGAAAAAAACGCAGCTGTGAAACCAACAAACAAATCTCATCTTACTAGACTTCAGTGATAAAGTTTTCCATGAGAATCTCGTCTACAAACTTCACCAATATGGAATACGTGGCTCTACACTAGACTGGATACATGGATTCCTCAGTAACCGTTTCCACAAGTAGTTGTAGATGAATTCAACTCGTCATCTATCCCCGTAACATCAGGTGTGCCACAAGGGTCTGTACTCGGTCCCATATTATTCTTAGTATACATCCGCGACTTACCGGAACACCTAACATCACAAGTCAGACTGTTTGCTGACGATACTGTAGTTTATATTACCATTGACAACTTTTCGGATTCTTCAGTATTACAACAGGGCCTACAAAAACTTGAAACATGGGAAAACAGTGGGATATGGAATTCAACCCAAGTAAATACCAGGTTATTCATGTTACAACATCAAAAACACCAATACCAACCAAATACAAAAAATGTATAGCCTCCATGGAGAAGTGCTCAAAACAACACCTTCAGCTAGATACATTGGAGAAGACATCACAAATAACCTGAACTGGAGCACACACATCAACAGAACAACCACCAGTGCAAACAGGAAACTCGGATTTCTAAGACGAAACATCAAAACAAAGAACCAACACATCAAAACAACGGCATACAGAACTATGATAAGACCTAAATTAGAATACGCAGAGCACCAGATTTGGATCAGTTCAGGGTGGCAGTGAACAAATTACATCACCCCAGACCCTAAACGTACAAGACAGTTGCGTAACGTAAATGGGTCATCTTTTCGACTTTCTCATGAAAAGTGAAGAAAATATTTCATTGTCGGCGTTTTGAACTTTAGATTTTTTATTGAAAAAGCCAAGGCGACTTTAAAGTGCTAGTTCACCGAGAAAGCAGTTGCCGCGTCCCAATGACCCATTATCCATTACCTATTAACTGAGCTACACGATCTCATTTCTTTGAAAACAATCTTTACTACTCCATAATTGTAACCGAAATGCATAATTGACACACAAACATAGTTCTAGTAACACTATTTATCCTAGTGAAGCTTAACATCACTGTAAATGCCTAGTTGTAAACCCACTAATAAATTGAAATCAACATTAAGTATTGTTGTCAGTCACAGTTATAATATTATTATAAATAACCTGATGTTGTAACGATTTACATGGCAAACCTTTGTCTTGAAACCTTCAGAGAATTACAGAATCCTGGATTTTATTCTATTGAGAATTTATGCTAATATACACCCTAGCTACCTTAATAACTTGTCACATGACCTGTTTAAGAGTTGGTTACTAATTAAATGTCGTATTGATTAAAGTATAAACATCACTGACTGGAATACAGAAATAACGCCCCATTTATAAACACAGCATGGATTTAAAAAGTGTTGATTTTATTTGCTTTTGAAATTTGTTAATTGAAGGAAGAATGTCTTGTGCGTTTCCAGTCCAAGATGCAGTTTGAGAGTCACAAATGAATCATAATAAAAAACTAAGGTAAGGAGATTATGTTTATTTTCTAAATTCATAACTAAATCAAATCTGTAAGGTGCAATTTGTGTTTAAAATTACAAGAATTATTTAAAATTGTGGTGATTTTCCAGGGTAAGAAAATCGTGTATAGATTAGATAAGGCCGTTTATTTTTCATTAGATCTATTAGTAGCGCTTCATTATTTAATAATCTAAACAAAAGATTAGATAAGGCCGTTTATTTTTCATTAGATCTATTAGTAGCGCTTCATTATTTAATAATCTAAACAAAAGTAAGATGTTTGTGTAAATTGCAATTGTACAGTTTCAAAATAGGAGTCTTTATATAAACTGTCCGTTCAAATTAAAATTGTATCGTCATTGCTCTATTTCTTCCGTTTATGGGACCTCCGTGGCAGGTTGGTCTTAAGCAATTGCTTGTTGATTACTGTCTTCTAACCGCATATATCTGAATCCCACCAAGAAAATACTGGTCACATAGTGATAAAGCTTCTCAGATCATTTGCCAAAATTCGGTGCTTTCGGTAATTCCATTACATTAGAGGTTCTTTTTTGGTCTTGGAAACAGTGTATATTATTACTTTTAGTTTGCCATAACTTCTCAAACTGTGTGTGTAAAGTGTTCAGAATATTCCAAAGTGACCGAATATATGGACATCTCCAATAAAACAAAAATATTGTAAGCTTTTATAGTTGTCGACTAGATGGACACAGAGATGGTGAGCTTTTTTAATTAACAGCGTTTTAAATGAAAATAGACTAGTATCTTATAATAATATCTTAATTGAATTACTTATTCCATGATGGATGGTAATGGCTCTTGAAAATTAATTTTCGTCTTATGAAATTTTCAGGTAAATTACATACATTGTATTTGAAGTCTTTAGAAGTATAATGATGTAGATCGTGTTAACGTAATCTTTAATTAATGTTATGTAATGGTACGTGCTTAATTTCTGGATTTTAAGCTGCTTAAGTTGATATTTTATGCACCCATTTTCCGAGATTATCTTCCTTACGCAAACCGTTACAAGCGGGGAACGCCACAGGTTGGTGCTTTTGGAGCAAGTCGTGTTTCTGTTTGTAATTTGAAAATTTTTATTTCCTCGTTATTATATTGAAAGAAATGGGATTACTTCTGGACAAATGTACGATGGCTGAGACAGTTTGCCGCTTCTATATCCCTAATAAAGCATTGTAAATAAAACTTTAGCAGTGCATTCAATCCACAACTTAAATAAATACATAGGCGCATGTTCCTCATTCGTCGTACCGCAAATACAAAACCGGGCCATTTTGCCGAAATCTTTTTGTAAAATTTTCAGAGATTACTTTTATTCTTCAGGTATCACGTAATATTATCACAGAGCCCAATAGCTGTTTCCATGTATTTCATTTTTTATTTTTAGCAGGAATACGTACGTACAATTACATACTATGATGCTGTTGGGTGTTGTACATTGCACTTAATCCTATTGTAAGCTTACCCTTTCTTCTCAAAGTATTTAATTTCTGTGTTGTCTTATGTTATAATGCGGACTCTGAGATGTTTAGAAATACTTAAATGATTTGAAATTGTCTATTTTTCGCTACCAATGCTCAAATTGGTCTAAAGTCGCTCGCTATGAGGTTTATATTGGTGTTTTGAAGATTAATGTATCCAATAAAAATGACAATGGTAAGCTATTTGGTATACATCTTCAACTTTGGTTACTAGAAATGGAATAGTTATCATAGTTATATGAAAGTTTATTTCCGGAGAACAGAAAGGTTTTAGACAAATGCTTTTCGCTATAATTAATCCATGCTGTAAATTCTGGTAAGGTGGGAGAAACGGGAAATTTGCAGCAAACCACTGCCTTCGACAAGCGAGCAAGGTCTGTCACAATTCCTTGATTTGGCTTATGTTATTTAATACAACTTTTGATATAAGTAAGAGTCATTACGATTATCACAATAGTTTAGGTACTATGAAACACATTCAACACCAACAATGGGTAAATTTGAAGTTTAGCGACTTTATATATTTATTCCACTATATCTGAATGACCTTTTTTGGCGTTTCGCTGTTATATGTTTTGGTCAGGGACCAAGCTTAAGGTCCAGCGACTTTATATGAATACATATCTGAATGTTCAATTTGACGATTCCTTGTTCACTGTTTGGTCAAGGTAAACCTGAAGGTCTAGCGATTTTATTCGAATATATATCTAAACAACTTTTTGGCGTTTTCTTATTACCTGTTTTTGTCAAGGTTAAATCTGAAATTCAGTGTCTTTATTTCAATATACATGTATATCTTAATGGCCTTTTTGAAATTTCTCTCAATTTCTCTCAATTAATGGTTTTTGGTCAATGTTAAATCTGTTCAAAGTCTAGCAACTTTTTCCAATATACATGTATATCTAAATGTTTTTTTGTTTCCCTGAACTTATTTGTGTTGGCCAAGTTCAAATCTGTTCAAAGTTCAGCAACTTTATTTATCTAAATGGTCTTTTTTGTGTTTAACTGAACTTAAATGTGTTGGTCAAGGTTAAATCTGTTCAAAGTCCATCAACTTTATTCCAATATATATGTATGTCTAAATGGTCTTTTTTGTGTTTAACTGAACTTAACTGTGTTGCCCAAGGTTAAATTCAGCAACTTTATTCCAGTATACATGCATATCTAAATGGTCTTTTTTGTGTTTAACTGAACTTAAATGTGTTGGTCAAGGTTAAATCTGTTCAAAGTCCATCAACTTTATTCCAATATATATGTATGTCTAAATGGTCTTTTTTGTGTTTAACTGAACTTAACTGTGTTGCCCAAGGTTAAATTCAGCAACTTTATTCCAGTATACATGCATATCTAAATGGTCTTTTTGTGTTTAACTGAACTTAAATGTGTTGGTCAAGGTTAAATCTGTTCAAAGTCCATCAACTTTATTCCAGTATACATGCATATCTAAATGGTCTTTTTTGTGTTTAACTGAACTTAAATGTGTTGGTCAAGGTTAAATCTGTTCAAAGTCCATCAACTTTATTCCAATATATATGTATGTCTAAATGGTTTTTTTGTGTTTAACTGAACTTAACTGTGTTGCCCAAGGTTAAATTCAGCAACTTTATTCCAGTATACATGCATATCTAAATGGTCTTTTTTGTGTTTAACTGAACTTAAATGTGTTGGTCAAGGTTAAATCTGTTCAAAGTCCATCAACTTTATTCCAGTATACATGCATATCTAAATGGTCTTTTTTGTGTTTAACTGAACTTAAATGTGTTGGTCAAGGTTAAATCTGTTCAAAGTCCATCAACTTTATTCCAATATATATGTACATGTATATCTAAATGGTCTTTTTGGTGTTTCACTGAACCTAAATGTGTTGGTCAAAGTTAAATCTGTTCACAATTCCAGCTACTTCATTTCAATATATCTAAATGGTCGTTTTGGCTACCCACTGTTAACTAATTTGGTAAATATTAAATCTACAAAACGTCTTGACACCACATTCCTTGGTTACATCAGAAAAATTAGAATATGTCAAATGTTTAATGGATTTTATCGATCAGAGAAAGACATGATGCTTGACTTTTGTTAGTAATGATTAATTAATGTACTAAGTAAATAATTCATACGGTTATCGGAAGCACGTACCATGCACGTGTAAACACTATTAGACATTATTAGGAAAACACTACCTGGTAAGGTATAATTGATTAATCATGTGGTTATGTTGATAAAACTTTAAAAAAATGATGACTACCTCAGGGAGAGATCGACCTTTCTGATTTAATTAGTCTGTGACAACATACAGAACCCCCGTCGGATACAGCACAACAGATAGAGCCATCAACACAGGGTAGCTCTACATATGCCAGGATGTCCGGTTTCTTGAAGCAAGGGGCATTAGCTATAGGTCTGTACATGACCCTGTTATTACTGAAGTCGATAGCAGGCTAGCTCTATATACGCCAGGATGTCCCGTTTCTTGAAGCAAAGGGCATTAGCTATAGGCCTATATATGCCCCTGTTACAACTGAAGTCGATAGCAGGGTAGCTCTATATACGCCAGAATGCCCGGTTTCTTGAAACAAGAACCTTTAGCTATAGGTCTATATATGGCCCTGTTATAAATGAAGAAGAAGAAGAAGAAGATGATGATGATGATTATGATGTTGATGAGGTTGTTATAGATGATGATAATGATGATGATAATTTTAAGCGTGATAACATCAAACCTTTCCCACTCATAAAACACAAATGGTGATTTAATCAAAATGATGGTGTCCGTAGTGGTTTGTTCATATTCACGGAAATATCAAAAGTCGCCGTCAAAGCAATTTCAGTGTGCCCCTGATAATAAAAGGGTCATTTAGCTATATACATGGCAAATGTCTAAAATATAAATCGTAAGGACATCTAATGGTCAATGAAATATTGATGTGATAATACCCCGTATTAATACCCCCGGTGATAGTTTTATTTTGGAGAGCTCCATCAACAGAGATGCCACACGAAACCAACAGCTAGATATGTCTCGTAAGAGACTCGTGAAATTACAACTCTAAATAAGTTATTAACTTGAACCTTTCCGTGGTAAATGTCGCATATTACGAAATCCAGCCATTGGCACACTATCATCTTATTTTTGTCTTTCGATATAGTCCCTTAAATGCTTCAATCAATTAAATCACGCTGTTGTATTAATTGTTGGAGGATAATTTATATGTTATAGATCAGTAGATTCCTCTATTATTCATTTCATAATTGCATCTATCGGAGAAAATTTGCCATAAAAATGCATTATTGAATTAAACTGTTGTTGTCAATATCATGAATTTGTGGCATTGTTCCGGCATCAGAGGGAATGAATTAATAAGACTGAAATAATGAAAGATAAATTCACTGATTAACGGGAAGTTTATAATGGAAACTATGTTAGAAAGCACGGATATTATATTGGTTGGCATATACAATACGTCTAAACGAGTCCCTTGGTCACCACACTAAAACTAAGATATCTCGTAAACTACACTGCAAACTTTTCATATATAAACTCCTTCAGGAATACCCACTGAATATATCAGCCTTTTCACTTAATCAGAAATTTTAGTTTGTCAAGTTGGGTATTCAGTTGTGCTCGCCAACAGTACTTTTAACACACACCTGGACAGGATTTTGACATTGTGTGAAGTTTTACTTTGAAAAATATACTGAGATACCATCGACAAAATATTAAAGAGTTTTTGATAGACAACATATACATATATGTTATATTTGGCAAAATTATTTCCCAAACAAACAACCGGTGTACCAATGGGCACAAACTATACACAACTGCTTGCTGATTTGTTTGTTCCTTAATTCGTAAGTAGAATTTATGCTCATAAAATCATTTTACTCTATAAATGTCTCTTTCATTATCATAAACTTAGCGATAATATAAATGCCATGTATCCTTGTGAACTTGAAATAAAAGAAACGACTACATCACACCTCTATTACGGCACCCAAGAAAGGCAACATAATCATTCGAAGCTATATGACAAACGTGATGACTTCAGTCAACTGCCCTTTTCTATACAACTACATACCAGCTTTCTCGGCTTATGATGAATATGTTTCACAGCTAATACGCAATGGTAGAGCTTGTTCCAATTATGGAAACTTTACACATTGCAAGTCCAGACTTATCAAGGCTTATCAAGGCACTCAAAAAAGTTTATGGCCGTCATCACAATATTATTGGTATTGTAACTACGATGTTTCCATAATTCCATGTTCTATTCAGTTGCTTACCCTTCCGGAGCACCCGGTCTCACTTTCCTGGCGGAAGTTAACGTGTTGAACTAAATTTGTCAATTCTTGTTTTTTTTTATATTGAGATTTTAACATGGATCTTATGTTCGTCTTTGATTGCATTTCACTTTATATAACTTTATTCAACAAAAATTGTTATTAGAAATAAATTACATGCAAGTTACAGTTTTCTAAACATTGACGAATATGTCAACCGTTTTGTAATAAGTGCGTGTAATAAAACCACTTAAAATAATCAAGAATTGAATGCTTCGATGGCATTTAAATTAAAAGGCAACAGATCCAATTAATAATATAATATCTAAACTAATCGGTCGATATTTCAACATCTTGAGACATAGAATAAGTATCCACTTGGAGAATGGAGGTTTTTCTCAAATCAATTATTTTTTTTACACATTAGTATAAATTAATTTGTTCGGCATTATTGAGTTCGAGATGAAAATGCATCACCATTTTACAAAGAAAATGCATTTTCTTTA
The DNA here is from genome assembly GCA_021292105.1 of Anadara kagoshimensis. Lineage (NCBI taxonomy): Eukaryota > Metazoa > Mollusca > Bivalvia > Arcoida > Arcidae > Anadara > Anadara kagoshimensis. The sequence continues at coordinate 22,505,066 of CM037873.1, forward strand.
AAACAGCTGCTTGAACTCACCCGAAACTGTGTGCTTGAGATTTTAGACAAATGAAGCTCGTTTGACAAAGGGAACAAATGGGCAGTGTAGTGAAATATTGGGCATGGTATTTGTTGGGTATTTCTACAGTAAAATACATATATTGTCTTTCTGAAATGATGCTGACACAGGTAAAAACAAATTGTCTAATTCCTTATCTTGGGTTTAAATGACAATATACATGAACTTCTGTATGGACCACAAGGAACATCGAATGCACCAACTTTAAGACAATTGTGAAGTTTTAGAGTAGTTTTAGGCAAAATTAGACAAGTTGCAATTGTGTTTAGTTTAGAATAACCACGTTGTACTTAATTGGAAAACATTCCCCTGTAATTGGACAGTATTGGTTTACAAGAATTTCACAGAAATGTTTTTAGTTATGAAGAGTCAACAGTGCACAGACTTGCAATTTAGTCGATAACTGACCATTTAGGATTTGTATGCCATCCCGTTTATTTTTCTTTATTTTCATGTTTCTTAAGTACATTGTGGACATTAAAAGAATTAAGTGCCGTCTATAAAAATATAACTATGTTTTGTAGTACGAGTATGTTTTATGAAAATGAATATTAACAGTATCGTTTCAAACTCCAAACAATAAATGCAAATTTGACACGTCATCAAAATATAGCAATATATGTGCAACTTATAAATTTTATATACAATTTCAATCCTTAACATGCTTCAGTGATTTTTTCATTAATATTCACTACAGATTTCTTTAATCTTTGAAATTGATAAAATTTTATTTCATCCCCTGAGGTTGATTTGACAGAAATGATTGAGTGCTAAATGATTTAACGGTGTAGCATATACCCAGCCTTTATTTTTAAGGTTACAGAGTAAAATTACAATCGATTCTTATATAATATACAATGTATTTTAAACAAACATGAAACAACATTAAAGGTGAATTATTGAATAGAAATATGTCAGCTCACTGTGGAGTGTTTGACACAGTTTATTGTCAAGGATAAAAAAGTTAATGAATTCTTTGATTTATAAAGCTATCAAGCATATATTTTGATATTAGATGGATATAGTTATGTCGTGTGCTGATTTTGAAAGCATAATATTAATATTTCAAAATCAACACAAGACAGGGTTTTTTAAATGTAAAAATTGACAATTTTAAGATGTAACCAAAAAAAAAAAAATAATAAAAAAAACCGTTTGACGTACATCTAAACTTTTAATAAAATAATGTAATTTGTAACAGAAAACATACGCATGGCAATTACCAATGCAGCCTAGAACACAAAATACAAAATACCAAACAAATTAAATAATGAAACTAAACAAGATCAACATATGTAACTTATTATAATACCGACTTTAGACAGGCACTGGGTAAAAAGACAAACAAAAGTATGGTGATGTAGTTAAAGTCGTACGACCAATGGTTATGCAATTTCTAAAACGACGATAACGCGAATAATGCGAAATGTCCAATTCTATCAGTTTTCCATTTTCATTCCTCATAATACACTTTATATACTTTAAAAACATCACATATCATAACTGACGTCACTGAGAGCAAATTCTTTCATACGAAAATAACAGGTGCATGTGACCAATCAAAGTGCTTGAAACAAAGGACAATTGACGAGTTTGCAATTAACATTTCGAAATCCTTGCCCTGTAATAATTAACGCCTGACATGTCACCAGTGTGATTTTGCGATTTTTAAAATTAATAACATGATAATGACGATAATGTCTGTTTATAAGAATACATTTTTGCATTGTTTGATGTCTCTGTGTCTAGGATTGCCCTGGATATATTTAAAGTCCCATAGTTCCATGTTCCTTTCACACAATTTTGATTACACGCGTGGCGGGTGTAGCTAGCTAAACAGGAGGTGCTTACCCTTCCGGAGCACCCGACCTCACATCCCTGGTGGAAGTTCAAGTGTCTAACCTAACTTGTCAGTTCCAAAGTTTTTACTTTGCTCCTGGATTGTGACTCGGACATGGATTAGTATGTTTAGCACATTTCAAAATTCAAATCAATCGTGGAAAAAATCTGTTGTGAAGATAAAAGAATTCATGAATGTTATATTTACCAATAACGTTCATATCACTCATAAGAGAATTCATGAATTAGCATTTTTGTATTGACTAAGAAGTTTAACATAGATACGCAGAGTAGAACATAAAAGTATAATCCCTGTTAATGCTAAAGGTATATGTTTCATTGTTCATCTTAAAAGTCATACGTGATGATAAATATTTATAAGCTTTTATATATGTCTATATCTCGGCGATAATGTTTTATCAATCCTCAAATGTGTGGGTAATATCTTTGTATCAATGATATATCGCAGTACAGAAATACAGAATCTGATTTAAGCTGACAATGGCCAGTCTGCTGCCTTGTAAGATCTACTAGGAAGATAGTCGAAATCCAGGTCGATCTCACACACAGAAGGCATGCTTTCATAAGCAATATTATTTGAGAATTCCAAAAGTGCAACACGATTTTGGTAATTTATGAAAGTAGTATATGTGAAGACGTCATGACATTTGCCGCTTGCTTGTTTAAAACTTTTAACAAATTCTCTCTAAACTCATTAAAGTGCTGCTAATTTTATACGTCTATTGTTTAATATTGATATTTTTAAAAGTTTAAACTTTTTATTTTTATCCATGAGAAAACTGACTTCACATAAGAAACAAACTGTAGAAGCAGTGTTGTTTTACATTAGTTACACGCAAGAACTCTACATTTTCACGGAGTTTGCTAATTGCTAATTAACGCTGTACCACCTGATCACTACCTCTTTACGTTTTGAAAAAACGTTAACATCGCAAATTCTCGAAATAACGTCATTTTTACGGGAAAACGTCATCTTCTGAGATTCTCTATCTATTGGAAATAAGTTTTCGGCACAAACGTTAGAGGGTATCACGTGGTATAGCGGCAAACCACAATAAGTAATACGGTTCTGAAAAATTGTTTGATGGATCAAAACTACAGCTAAAATATTAAAATCTCGAGTTTTTTTGGAGATATTCATCTATTCTTTCGACGACACAATGTGTTATTCAATACACAGATGTAGATTCCATACCAAACACCTAGAATAATCCTCGTTAATGTCAAACGTTTATTTATTTATTTTTTGTCCTGAATATCAAACAGTGATAAATATTTATAAGTTTTTATGTCTCTATCGGATTAGTCGAACGATGATGTTTTATCAGTCTTCAAATGTGAGAATATTTTTAATCTCCAGGGACAATTAGAAGTATTTTCAGTTGGTATAAATCACGGTATCGGTGACTTATTTATTGTTTCAGGATTTGGGCTATCTATGGAGATTGTGGTGGGTTCGGATATATAGTTTGTGATTATTCGAATGAGACATTAAAACTAGAAAGTTAAACCTCATACAATCAATCACATAAAAAGTACTTAAAAACTGAACATTCTAGTGTAAATTACTCACTGAAGCATTTTCAAATTTGTAACTAGATCATCAGATATGACCACTTAGTTTTGATCACAAGATGAACTAAAACTAATAACTATATAGCTATAATTAACATTGGTATAAATGATGTTAATAATGTGTTTTATTGTCCAATACATCTGTATTTATCATTCTATGACGGTAATATAATAATCAGTTAATCGTTTTGACTTTGAGCAATCACTTCTTTACGAGCTATTTACAGTCAATACAGCAATTGTGTTACTATAAAAGGCATTATTTAAGTCAAATCAAGACTTTGTGCTTAGTAATCTATTAAGCGGATAGGATTATGTTACGCATCTTCGACTGCATAGCAGGATACTTGACAATAGCCAGATGTATCTAATGGCACCACAAGTCAACTTAAGCAACAGATATGGCAGATAAACTGTACATACAATATCAAGTCAAACACAAACATACCGTTTCATGTTCAAATTGCAATCCCAAAAGCAAAGTATGGAAAAAATGAATCCCAAAAATCAAACCAAGAATTTAAACGGAATAGAGTGCATTAATCATGTTTTATGACCCAAACAAAAGTATTTCACTTATATCAAGCTTGTCATTTTTTGGATGGTGGAGGAACCGAAGTGTTAAAAGATAAATCACTGACTTTTGGCAAGTTAACCAACATTATATCTCACAGTAAGATATGTTCGAGTGGTATTTCGCACCTAGGCAGAGAGAAAAGCGCTTTGCTCCGTAGATTTAAACTGATACTGATATGCAACGTGATTCAGCAACAATTGTTGGTCATTTAACAACCAATGATTTTGGCAACTCTGAATGTTTGTAAATAAGCTTTCATCTTTAAAATCATAATGCAGCATTGGTCACTTATAGGTCGCGCACGATAACTTGGCACATCCGGGCTTATTCATTTTGTAAATAAACATTGTAACTCGGACTCATGAAACACGCACATTGAACAACTCGCCAATGTCCATGCTGCACCTTCATACATATTTTTGTTGAAATATAAATATTTATCATATTCCACTTATCTTGGACATTTTCATTTATGTTCTTTATTTGAAACTTTTTAAATATTCACATGAAATTATTTCATTTCTGCATAATTTTTGTGAAGTTCCACATAACTGTGGAACGAATTGTCTGAAGATATAACAAGGTATTTGTCCTTAACACCTTTAATTTGATAGGATAGGTTACTGTCGTCCTTGGCTCAGTGGTATGTAACATATCTTACAGTTAGTGGACAGCTATATAATTTTGTCACAAGTGAGTTCGAACACTACCGGGTCCATACATATATATTTTTTAATTTTATCTAATTTTGTTTTTAATTTTTATTATAAAAACTTTTCAATTAAAAAGTAAAAGAAATAAATGAATCTATACTAATTATTTCAATGTGCTATCAGGCTAATAATTAATGATTTCTATCTTGTAAATGTATGAACAACCTAAATTTTAAAATTCTTGTGGAAATTATTTCTACCAGAACTACATAACATTTAAAATTTGCATAGGGCAAAATTTTAACGTCTCGTTTCATACAGAAATCAAAATATTAGCACTATTTGGGACTAATCACTATTAATAATCCGTACCTCACCGCCGCGTCAAACGAAAAAATCAAACTGTAAAACTATATTAATGTGGAAAAGGATGCCAACATCAATAAATTTTATACTGTGTTTATTCATTTTTTTATTGTTTTTTTTAATTTATTTATTTTATTTATTCATATCTGGGAATAGACAGTTAATATTGTTGTCATGTGCATAATTTTAAATTTAATATTTTTCTTAAAATTCAAAATGCTCCACATGACGCTGTGCGAAATATAAAAATACAATTCCTCCTTACACGTGAAATATTTTATGTCCAACAACACAACTCATATTAATGCATTCATTTTTATAATTTTTATGAATAGATTCAAAATTAAAGTGAATCAAATGTACCAGTTTCCAATTTGTGATGCAAGAGATTACAGCAGGTGTTTGTTCTAATTAATAATATAATACAATAGGATATGAATTCCAACATATCATGGCGTTGGGTGGATCTGAGAGTTAAAAGGGACGAGATGTTAATTATTAAGTTAATTGGACCATTAATTAGAACATGCGAACGAGTTGATTGGTCACGCCCTCGTAAAAATGTGAGAATATAGTATAATAGGTATAAGGCGAAAACGAGGCAACACGTGTGATTTTCATAACCGAGAAGATGTCTCAAAATAAAAAGATTATATTAAATTCACAGGCAAAACAAATTGCCATCAATGTTGTAAAACATTGCTTTGATGAGGCAAAACAAAAATGTCTCATAAATCCCATCAGCTGTCCCTTGGAGAGAGCAAGTGCAATGACGGGTGTGCCGAGGAGAACATTATCAAGATTAAAACCATTTCAGAAGAAGATACGACTGATACAGCTGACGAAATTTTTACTGTTACCAACTTGCATGGAGCTGCACAATTATAAATTCCAGACACAAAATAAAAACAAAAACAGAATAAGACTAAGTACATAAGATTAATAAATAAATAGTTTTGAATTAAAATTTTTCGCAAAGCCATTCAGTAACTTGTTTTAAATATATTCAGCATACATTTCATGGTGAAGAATTTATTATTTGATACAGCAAATAATAATAAATTATTATTATTATTTCCTATTTTGACTTTTTATTAAATAAATATAGAGTCAAAATAGCACACGACAATATATTGACGATATTATTATTAATGACATTATTGTTATTAAAATTACTATTATTAATGGGCTTAATCAAACTTTTTTGTTAAAAAAAATGTATTATAGCAGGATAGAACTCTCAACACTTGTCCCCGTTATACACTATGGGCCAAAACATAACATTTATCGAACGAGCTGCAATGTTTATTTACAAACTGAAAAACCCCGGATGTGCCAAGTTATCGTGCGCGACCTATAGTTACGATTACAAGGTGAATGGAATTGATAATACTCTATCTATAATTACAGTCCATCCTGCCTTAAAGGTCACCTTTATATAAGGATCACTTACTAATAAAGGCCAGTAAAATTGCATCCCGTTTGTTCTTTATATTATTTGAACCTGTATATAAAAGCCACCTTTTCATAAAGACCACAGTTACTGGCTCCCTTGGATGATCTTTATAGACAGGTTTGATTGTATCGTTAAAATAAATGATTTTTTTTGTTTAATTGGTCTTTCGTTTTGTGATGGTAATATAAATCTTTAAATTACCGGTAATCACTCTGTTATGATAGAGCTTTACGATCGGTTTTCAGTCAATAGGGCAACTTTGATGCTATATGCATGGGGTACTGTGTCAAGCATCTTTCTGGACTTTTAGAACATTCAGACCAAGTATAAATTGTATTTGACCTGGTCCAAGATATTTTTTGTTATTACACAAGGTATTGGTGTAGGATCAGCCACTTTGACCATTTAGATTCTTAGCAAGATGACATCAGTAATGTTGTTTCAAATGTGTTTTAATTGTTCACTATTTCTGTATTTGCCATTCTGTGACGGTTATATTACAACCAAGTCAAAAAATTTACTTCATTTAGACCTATTTACTGTCATTGAGGCAATTTTTGTAAATTTGAAGCGAGTCACTATAAGAGTTGCAGGAGTTACTAATAAAGATAAAAGTTGAAGTTGGTGATGTCATTTCAAAATGTTTTAGAGTGCATTGCAACACATACTTACCATTTTTATCGCCATAATTTCTTACATTAATCAATTGAGGTGAAGTTAAGGATTGCGTAGTTACATTGTAATGTGGAATATAGGAAATGTCAGTCTATGACGATAATACATGCATATAACGAAGTTAAATCAATCACCTTTTTACCCCTTATAAACTGTCATTTACTAGTAGTCAATTTTCTGACTGCCAGAGCATAAACCAAACCCAGCCTCTTTAAAGATTTAGTTTTGGGTTTGTGAACTTAAGGAAGTGACTAATTAGTTAATAATTTATTTAGCAATTTCAATATAATGCAAAAGTGACCTCTCGGAAAGAGTGCCAGTAGACAGGTTTTTATATTTTAAAACGACATAATTTCATTGAGAATAAACAATGCTTTAGTACCAACAGTTTCAGAAGCCAGAAGTAATTTATATCCAAATCTCTCAATCTGTAAATATGGGCGTCTAATCAGCACGTTTTTCTGTACTTTTCTAAGAGAAAATATGCCATTTTCTTCATTTGGACAGAACTGATACGTTTCAGATGATTTAAAAACTGTTTTTAACACCTGAGCTTTGACCCTCTATTCCTTGAAGAAGTGAATATAGTAATGCTTGACGACTTGATGAGACCTGAACCTACGTGGCAATGCACTTAGTACACTAAATATCTCATCGAGACACTTTCACATTTGTAACTGGATCATCAGATATGACCACTTAGTTTTGATTACAAGATGAACTAAAACTAATAACTATATAGCTATAATTAACATTGGTATAAATGATGTTAATAATGTGTTTTATTGTCTAATACATCTGTATTTATCATTCTATGACTGTAATATAATAATCAGTTTATTGTTTTGACTTGTAGCAATCACTTCTTTACGAGCTATTTACAGTCAATACAGCAATTGTGTTACTATAAAAGGCATTATTTAAGTCAAATCCAGACTTTGTGCTTAGTAATCTATTAAGCGGATGAGATTATGTTACGCATCTTCGACCGCATAGCAGGATACTTGACAATAGCCAGAGATATCTAATAGCACCACAAGTCAACTTAAGGAACATATATGGCAGATAAACTGTACATACAATATCAAGTCAAACACAAACATACCGTTTCACGTTCAAATTACAATCACAAAAGCAAAGTATGGATAATGAATCCCAAAAATCAAACCAAGAATTTAAACGGAATAGAGTGCATTAATCATGTTTTATGACCCAAACAAAAGTATTTCACTTATATCAAGCTTGTCATTTCTTGGATGGTGGAGGAACCGGAGTGTTAAAAGATAAATCACTGACTTTTGGCAAGTTAACCAACATTATATCTCGCAGTAGGATATGTTCTAGTGGTATTTCGACCCTAGGCAGAGAAAAGCGCTTTGCTCCGTAGATTTAAACTGATACTGATATGCAACGTGATTCAGCAACAATTGTTGGTCACTTAACAACCAATAATTTTGGCAACTCTGAATGTTTGTAAATAAGCTTTCATCTTTAAAATCATAATGCAGCATTGGTCACTTAGTTACGATTACAAGGTGAATGGAATTGATAATACTCTATCTATAATTACAGTCCATCCTGCCTTAAAGGCCACCTCTATATAAGGATCACTTACTAATAAAGGCCAGTAGAATTGCATCCCGTTTGTTCTTTATATTATTTGAACCTGTATATAAAAGCCACCCTTTCATAAAGACCACAGTTACTGGCTCCCTTGGATGACCTTTATAGACAGGTTTGATTGTATCGTTAAAATAAATGATGTTTTTTTTTGTTTAATTGGTCTTTCGTTTTGTGATGGTGATATAAATCATTAAATGACCGGTAATCACTCTGTTATGATAGAGCTTTACGTTCGGTTTTCAGTCAATAGGGCAACTTTGATGTTATATGCATGGGGTACTGTGTCAAGCATCTTTCTGGACTTTAAGAACATTCAGACCAAGTATAAATTGTATTTGAGAATGACCTGGTCCAAGATATTTTTTTGTTATTACACAAGGTATTGGTGTAGGATCAGTCACTTTGACCATTTAGATTCTTAGCAAGATGACATCAGTAATGTTGTTTCAAATGTGTTTTAATTGTTCGCTATTTCTGTATTTGCCATTCTGTGACGGTTATATTACAACCAAGTCAAAACAATTACTTCATTTAGACCTATTTACTGTCATTGAGACAATTTTGTTAATTTAAAGCGAGTCACTATAAGAGTTGCAGGAGTGCTTAATTAACTAAGTTCAAGTTGATCATTTCAAAATGTTTTAGGGTGCATTGCAACACATACTAACATTTTTATTGCCATAATTATATTAATCAATTGAGGTGGTGTTAAGGATTGTGTAGTTACATTGCAATGTGGAACATAAGAACTGTTAGTCTATGACAATAATACATGCATATAACTAAGTTTAACTTAAAACAATCACCTTTTTACCCGTTATAAACTGTCATTTAGTCAATTTTTGACTTCGAGAGCATTGACCAAAACCCAGCCTCTTTAATTATTTAGTTTTTGGTTTATATACTTAAGGAAGTGACTAATTAGTTAATAATTTATTTAGCAATTTCAATATAATGCAAACCTGACCTCTCGGAAAGAGTGCCGGTAGACAGGTATTTATATTTTAAAACGACATAATTTCATTGACAATAAACAATGCTTTAGTACCAACAGTTTCAGAAGCCAGAAGTAATTTATATCCAAATTACATCCTCTCAATCTATAAATATGGAGGTTTAATCAGCACGTGTTTTTTGTATTTTTTCTAAGAGAAAATATGCCATTTTCTTCATTTGGACAGAACTGATACGTTTCAGATGATTTAAAAACTGTTTTTAACACCTGAGCTTTGACCCTCTATTCCTTGAAGAAGTGAATATAGTAATGCTTGACGACTTGATGAGACCTGAACCTACGTGGCAATGCACGTAGTACACTAAATATCTCATCGAGACACTTTCAAATTTGTAACTGGATCATCAGATATGACCTCTTATTTTTGATTACAAGATGAACTAAAACTAATAACTATATAGCTATAATTTACATTGGTATAAATGATGTTAATAATGTGTTTTATTGTCCAATACATCTGTATTTATCATTCTATGACGGTAATATAATAATCAGTTAATTGTTTTGACTTGTAGCAATCACATCTTTACGAGCTATTTACAGTCAATATAGAAATTGTGTTACTATAAAAGGCATAATGTAAGTCAAATCCAGACTTTGTGCTTAGTAATCTATTAAGCGGATAGGATTATGTTACGCATCTGAGACTGCAAAGCAGGATACTTGACATTAGCCAGAGATATAATGTCACTACAATTAATTTCAAGAAACGGATATACCAGATAAACTGTACATGTATAGAATATGGTTATAACAACTCAAACACTAACATACTGGTCCTTGTTCAAATTACAATCCCAAAAAGCAATGATTTTAAAAAATCATACAAAAAAGCAAACGCAAAATTTGAATGGAATGGAGTAACTGTGTTGTTTGTCCCTACCAAGTGTATTTTACTTATATGTATATCAAGCTTTTTTTATTTCTTGGATGGTGGAAGAAAAATCACTGAATTTTTGCCTCACATTAGGATATCCCCAAATTGGATTTCGAATTCAGGCGATTATAGTCGCTTTGTTGCGTAGACTTTTAACGGGTACTTACCTGCAGCGTGCTTCAGCTGCATTTGTTGGGGGCATTTTACAACCAACGAACACTGTTTTCCAAAATAAGAATTTGTAAATAAGCTTTCGTCTTTAAAATCATGAAGCATAATTTGACTATTTTGTTTCGAAAACTAGATAAATTGAACCAATAACACTGTATCTAAAATTACAGTCCAACCTGCCTTAAAGACCAGCTCTAAATAAGGGCCAAATAGCTACTTATAAATGCCAGTAGAATTGTATCCCAGTTGTTCTTTATTTTATTTGAACCTGTATATAAAAACTACCTTTTCATAAAGACCACAGTTAATGGCTCCCTTGGATGACCTTTGTAGACAGGTTTAACTGTATCGTTAAAATAAATCTAAATGACTAGTAATCACTCTGTGATGATACAGCTTTAGGATCCATTTTCAGTCAATAAGGCAATTCTGTTATTATAGGGATACTATGTCGAGCATCTTTAAAGACTTTTTATAACACCCAGACCAAGAATAAAAGTTTGTTCAGGATGACTTGGTCCAAGAGGTTTTTTTAATTATAATTTCACAAGATACTGGTGTAGGATCAGTCACTTTGACTGCTTTGCTTCTAAGCAGGATGACATCAGTAATGTTGTTTCAAATGTGTTTTAATTGCTCACCATTTCTGTACTTGCCATTCTGTGACGATTATATTACGACCAAGTCAAAACAATTACTTCATTTAGACCTATTTACCGTCATTGAGACAATTTTGTTAATTTGAAGCTAGTCTTTAAGGGTTACAGGAGTGCCTTATTATCTAATTAAGATAAAAGTTAAAGTTTGTGATGTGATTGCGAAATGTGTTAGAGTACATTACAACACATAATAACCATTTTATTGTCATAATTGCTTATATTAAGCACATGTGGCCATGTTAAGGATTGTGTTGTTACATTGCAATGTGGAATGATGTAAATATTGTCAGCATGTGGCGGTACTATAACTGAGTTAAAACAATCATCGTTTTACCACTTATATACATTAAGTCAATTTTCTTACTTCGAGGTCAATAACCGATTCTAGCCTCTTTAAAGATGCGTTTCGTGTTTTAATCATTTAGGAGTGGCTAATTAGTTAATAATATAAAAGTTCAGTTTTGTAACAACAGTCAAACCCGCCTTTAAGGCCACCTCTATATAAGGGCCACCTGCTTGTGAAGACCAGTTAAACTTCATCCCAATTGCTCTTTATTCGTGTTATTTAAACCTGTATACAAGGGCCAACTACCCAGAAAGACCACTTTTACTGGATCCCTTGGGTAGCTTTTATAGATAGGTTTAACTGCTGTATGCATTTTTGTGTTAACACACACACACACCCACCCACCCACCCACCCACACACACACACACACACACACACTTTAATATCTATTATTCAGAGAACATCATATGTCTTTACTGCGAAGTATCCAATATTGCATTACGAAACAAAGGAAGCTGCAAATAAACTTGACTATTTCGAACAAGACAAAATAAACACATATGGAAATCCAGCGACTTTGGACTGTCGACACTGCATGTATATAATTATGATTAAAACGTGTGTCTCAGATATTTTATAGGATACACAGTCTGCTAGTTTTACGGGATCCCAAGATACGTTGTATCATTGCAATCAAAAACAAACATATTAATCCATGTCCGAATAACAAAACAGAAACAAAGCAAAAACTTTGTAACTGACAAGTTAGATTAAACACGTGAACTTCCACTAGGGAAGGGAAGCCGGGTAATCTGGAAGGGTAAGCACCTCCTGTTTAGCTAGCTACAGCCGCCACGTGTGTAATCAAAAATGAGTGAAAGGAAATGGAACAACTATGGGACGTCAAGCAATGTTCTAATTCGTGTAATCTAATCATCAGACGACTAATTAGTGCTGATTACAATATGAAATGGAACAATAAACATTATCTGTAATTAACAATAAAATTCAACGATGTAAGTAATGTACAGCACAGGTCTGTCGAAAGTTTAACACGTCGCTAACGAATCAGGGCCGAATCGGCAGCCAATATGAGACCCTCGTTAGCTATAAATTCGGAAACTGCTATTAATCTCTCGGTGGCAGCTTTTCGGCCACTATCTATCCATATCTCGGCCACTCATCAGCTGAATATTTCGACTCTTTTTTATTTGCTCAGTGTTAAACTTTCGACGGGCCTCTACTGTAAGTAACGTATCTAATATGTTTCTGTAATTGTGTGTTCTGTTACCGTGATATCACAATTCGTAATCGTTCTGGCTTAGATCAATCTCTTATTTAATGACCAATTTGCAGCCAATAGGACCATTTTAAAACTATGAAAGTATTATCAGAGTCAAGCCTCTTTAGGGATTATCTTCTTGTATCTAGACATGAAAGAATTTGTTTATTATATTTACGTTATGAATTACCTTGACCCATTATGCGTTTGGTGCTGTTTTAAGTTTTATAAAAAGTAACTGTACGACAACAACAATCATAATAGAGAGAGTTATTATTCTAGAAATTGCCAGGTTCTCCAAGTCCACATCCCAATCTGAACTGAACTTTAATGCCATATAGGGGGTTTGGAAACATTTTCATTTGTTCTTGTATTAGCCAAGTTAGAAGAAGAATTGTACTTTTGATTTTGAAGAGTAATTTTTACTATGGCGTTTTCCCTTGTCCCCGAGTCGCACATTTAAGTATCAAACAAAACAAACTGATCCATGTCCAAATCACAAGTGCCCGAGTCTCCAAAGTTCACTAGTTTGTCTGGGTATTATAATAAAAAATGTTCTAATCACAACCCAGAAGAAAAAGTGAAAAATTTGGAACCGATAAGTTAGGTGAAACACGTGAACTTCCACCATATATTGTCCTTCCTCATTTCTCATTAACGGGTATTTATGGTGACAAATTAAATGAGTCATGACAGCGCAATTGAAATGGAATCAGAGAGTAATTTATCATTCCAGTCAGCGACACTTAATGACTTAATTACAAATACAACATTAACTGTTTGTTACAACATTATATATAGTTATACACCGTATTGATTCGTCCATTACTAAGTGCACTGCATACAAACTAGTGTGTAGCTATCAGGATCATTTAAATGTACAACTATAACATTGGATTGGTATGCTCTAGTGTATTGGGCTTGAAAGGAAGGATAGTTCTAAATGGGTTGATAAAGTATTTTCATCTCGTTGATAGAAACCTAATGGAGCTTGGAAGTTCCGTAACAAATGGAATGGCATCAGGACATTAGACCATTGTTTTGACATGTTTTGTAATGTTGTTGTTGCATTTAAAAGTAAGTATTGGTTGTGTTGCGAATTCATTTATTTCAGAAATATTTTAATATTGACATGTGCTACTTTTGAATTTTTATGAAATAATACATTCAAAAGTAGCTCATGACAATATTAATACCTATTGTAGTCACGGTTTACATCATAGTTATTTTGTTTAAAAGTGTCAATGAAACGGGACATTCTGTGAATTGAATGGTACTCATATAAGTTTGTATTATCTACCTAAAATACCGAGGATTGGGGTACTAGTCGCATTCATTCTTAATTATCATTATTAAAATACCGTTCTAGAAAAAAAAAATTGAAGTGATGTACAAAAGTGTTGTTCACTTAAACTGGAAGTTGTGCAAATGAAATTCAAATTAAAAAAAAATAAATAAATAAATTAATAAATAAATAAATTTTAGCGATATACATGTTGTGTTTTCAGTGTTTAAACATATTGAACAAAACTTAAAGATACTTTTTTCAGAAATAGATACATGTAGTAGTACATGTATATCTTACTACATGTATATCTTTTGTAGGCCACAGTTGTGAAACTTGCAAACTACGCAGATGGGACGGCAATAATGTATACTGATTTCATTGATTGATCTGAAATATGTCAATGTATTTAAAATCGTTGTTTATGTAATCGCTGTGAATGGATATTCCTAGAATAATGTTTTGATTCAAATTTATGTACAAAGATATGCCATTGTGATACATAATGTTCCGGTTGACCTTTTGGGTGTGATGTAGTTATGTTTGTTATTGTTATCAAATCACGTTGGAATCATATTCAATTAGCCTGACACTTGTTGTACTGAATAACATAAGGTATGAAGGAAAAAGAGAATGAGGGTTCATTTTCGAGAAAGTGAAAAAATTAGATTACGCATATTACTAGAAATGGTATGAAAATACATACAGTTTAGGTCATCTTTAGTCGATTCACCAGGCTCATAGAAAAGTTATTAATGTACAACTGAGTACTGAGTGTTAATTATTTCTGATTTGAGCTTATATATATATCAGGACAACTGTAAATGGGTCGTACAGGTTAACCTTCAGTTGTATCAGTTGTTATATCATGTTCATTGTTGTTGTTTAGTAGACTGAGTTACATATACACTATGTACAGGGAAGCAGCCAAACAAAAAGTAGAAATATTGAAATTGGGTTCAATTCCAAGCTTTGAATAAGTTAGCAATAGCAATAGTGACATTGGATCCAATTCCAAGCTTTTGAATAAGTTAGAAGAAGAAATAGCGACATTGGATCCAATTTCAAGCTTTTGAATAAGTTAGAAGTAGAAATAGCGCAATTTGATCCAATTCCAAGCTTTGGAACAAGTTAGAAGTAGAAATAGCGACGTTGGATCCAATTTTACGCTTTGGAATAAGTTAGAAGTAGAAATAGCGCCATTGGATCCAATTCAAAGCTTTTGAATAAGTTAGAAGTAGACATAGCGACATTGGATCCAATTTCAAGCTTTTGAATAAGTTAGAAGTAGAAATAGCGCCATTGAATCCAATTCAAAGCTTTTGAATAAGTTAGAAGTAGAAATAGCGACATTGGATCCAATTTCAAGCTTTTGAATAAGTTAGAAGTAGAAATAGCGATATTGGATCCAATTTCAAGCTTTTGAATAAGTTAGAAGTAGAAATAGCGACATTGGATCCAATTTCAAGCTTTTGAATAAGTTAGAAGTAGAAATAGCGCCATTGGATCCAATTCAAAGCTTTTGAATAAGTTAGAAGTAGAAATAGCGACATTGGATCCAATTTCAAGCTTTTGAATGAGTTAGAAGTAGAAATAGCGCCATTGGATCCAATTTCAAGCTTTTGGATAAGTTAGAAGTAGAAATAGCGACATTGGATCCAATTCAAAGCTTTTTAATAAGTTAGAAGTAGAAATAGCGCCATTGGATCCAATTTCAAGCTTTTGAATAAGTTAGAAGTAGAAATAGCGCCATTGGATCCAATTTCAAGCTTTTGAATAAGTTACAAGTAGAAATAGCGACATTGGATCCAACTCCAAGCTTTTGAATAAGTTACAAGTAGAAATGGCGACATTGGATCCAATTTCAAGCTTTAATGTAATTAAAATCCATTAAAATCACATTACCGATGCTATAAAATGTTGCGCCATTAAAAATTTATGAAACTTTTAAATCGTTGCAATGGAAATTTCAAAAACGAATCTACACGCTTTAAATTTCTATAATCATGATAATGGTATTTTTAAAAAAAAATTTATGGTGGCTTATTTCTGACATCTAGATAATTTCAGTCGACATAAAATTATCTAAACATGTTGACTTAATATCACGACAAGTCGAGGTAATATGACGGAAAGTCGTGGTGGAAAAATAAAAAGTTGAGATAAACAACACGACATGTCGAGATACTTATGTCGACTAGTCATGGTAAGTATCTAAGTATCATGGTAATATAATTTTTATATTGATTCTTTTTATTATATTTTTCAGATGGTTACTAGTGAAAGTTAGAATACTGTAGCAGATAATTCCATACCAGATGGTATACTACAACTACGCGCCATGGTACTACGTAGAGACGTTGTCATAGGACTGGTGGTGGTACCGATCGGTCTCGGGATACTATTTATGCTACTGGTAGCTTATTATTCTACGAGGAGAATACTATGTGAAATATTAATATGTTTTTGGAAGAAAAAACATTGCTTGTGCTGCAAACATAAAAGTTGTAGGAAAAAACAAATGGAGAATTGTGTTGTCACCATAGAAACCGCGGACGATCAACCATTAGAATGCAAAAATGATTCCGAAACCACTAAATGCAAAACCCTTAGGAATTGTGCTGGATTAAAGAAGGAATGTGAGTGTGAAAATTGTGAAAGTCTTAAATATCACGATAACAAGTAATACATCACCCCAATACCAATATATATGTTAACGATATAGTTTTCATAAAAAGATAAGTTTGAACAGACAGTCCACGACAAATCTGAACTTGTCTTAGTTTGTACATGATCGTCATGCTATGGCATTGATAACATCACAAAATATACATATTCCACCAAGCATGCATAAAATACAAATTGATTGTTACATTTGGGAATAGAAGACATAGAAGACATTCAATTTGCATTTTAATTAGATTTCTATTAATGTAGTGAAAGAATTGAGCATAATTTGGTTTTTATTTTTAGTTTCTATGACATCACCACGGATCGTCTACCTATGAAAACGTCTTTTTTAAGGTGATAAAACTCGGTGACAACCGCTATGTGGAAAAGATGTCTGTTGTCTGTTGATGAAAAAATGCTTCATCATTCCAAAGTTTGGTTATACAAATACATTTCATTATCTGATTCGTTGCAGCAGCCAATTGAAGACAGACAAGTATTAATTATTTATTAAATATTATGACTTATAGATGTTCATAAATATTTAAGAAAGTCGGTTCTGTAAAAGTTGGATAAACAAGAACCATAGCTTATGGTAAAAACCAAGATTTCTGATTAGTCAGTCGCCTGAAAATGGTAAATACAATATATCATAGCAAGCGTCCCAAGAGACCATTTCTTATCTGCTCTTAATGTCACGTGATGACCAAGCATAGATTTCAACTTATATGGTTGCAAATGAATGTAGAAAGTATTGAAAGCTGGTATCATTGATTCATGTCATGTAGTTTTGTCGTTTTTTAATTACAATTCATTATTATATAATGATAGATTCTTCAATAGCAATCTATTTTTGCTTCTGGATTTAGTCTTAATGTACTGGTTCCAGTTTCACAATCATTCCTTAACTTAAATATGGCACTTTTTGACAATATTTAATGGAACTACAAATAAAAAGAATTATAAACTAGAAAAACTGTGAGCCACAAGCTCACAAAAATACCCCCACTCCCCCACATAAACTAGAAAAACTGTGAGCCACAAGCTCATAAAAAATACCCCCGCTCCCCCAACATAAACTAGAAAACTGTCAGCCACAAGCTCACAAAAAATACCCCCACTCCCCCCACATAAACTAGAAAAACTGTCAGCCACAAGCTCACAAAAAATACCCCCACTCCCCCCACATAAACTAGAAAAACTGTCAGCCACAAGCTCACAAAAATACCCCCACTCCCCCACATAAACTAGAAAAACTGTGAGCCACAAGCTCATAAAAAATACCCCCGCTCCCCAACATAAACTAGAAAACTGTCAGCCACAAGCTCACAAAAAATACCCCACTCCCCCCACATAAACTAGAAAAACTGTCAGCCACAAGCTCACAAAAATACCCCCACTCCCCCACATAAACTAGAAAAACTGTCAGCCACAAGCTCACAAAAATACCCCCAACTCCCCCACATAAAAAAATCCATCGGATCAAATTTTTAAATAAGAGGTGCACATCTACATTATTTCACAAGGATTGTGTGAAAGTTTCATAAAAATCCATTGAAGGGTTTAGGATGAGTTGCGGATAAGAGATAGGTACCCTAAGGTGTAACGGAAGGACGGACGGACGGACACCCCTATCACTATATACCCCCCCCCCCCGCTTTTTTTAAGCGGGGGGTATAAACATAGAATATAGATGTATCAAACTTACAGAGATCTTCACTAGCAAAACTTTTTTTGTAAATACAATTCTTGCACTTTCAGCAACTTTCTCTCTCTCTCTCTCTCTTTTTCTCTCTCTCTCGCTCCAAAACATAATGCAAGCAAACATGAACTGTCAAATAAATACGTACTATATATAATATGTATTAGGAATTTGTATTATAACTAAGTTGAATTATGATATTTCATGTTTTCTTTACAAAAAAAAATAAAAATAAATAAATAAATAATAAAAATAAGTAAATAATAACAGTGATAATGAAAAAACGTACAGAGATCTTCAAATCGACACCTTAAGTTTATGAATGTCTTGAAAACTAACAAAATTATTTATATTCCAAATATGCCTGATTTATGATAAGCAAAATTTTAGTTAAGAATGTGTTGTTACAATGGGAGCTGGCCCCTGTTTCGGAATCATTACTTAACTTAATAAAGCAAATTTTGACAATGATTTTTGAAATTATAAAACAAAAATTTTGACAAAACTAAATCAAAATTTTATAAGCTTGAATTGATCCCTTAAATTCTCCAAATATCTAAAAAATTATAGAAAAATTAAGGTATGATTTGCAAGATAAAGTTAAGTTAAGGAAAATCTTATTTAAGGAATGATTGTGAAACTACGAGCCTTATGTTTTTGTAAACACGTTTTTTTCTATACATGCCTATACGCTTTTATTATTCTAATGTTGTGATATTTTTAAAACATATTTATACAATGCAAAGTGCAATAAAAATATTTTATTTTTGTAACAAAACAGATATTGCTCTTGTTATACTGTTTTAAGGGGCTTCAGTGACCAAGTGGTCTAAAGCACAAATCTCAATGCCTCTCCATGATCTCCTAGGCTCAAAATCCACTCAACAGATACTAGTGTGAGAAAATTCGGATGCCGAAGGACAGGGGTTCTACATCTGGTACTCTGGTTTCCTTTACAACCCCATAACTGATCGCTTACAAATATACAACCTTGACACTAAGGCGTAAGTTGTAGATTTTCTTCAATCATACTAGAACTGAACGCTTTCGCATAAGTGAAAGAATCTTGACTCAGGCGTAACTTGTAAATGATTTTCCATTATACCAGAACTGACCGCCTCCATATAAATGACAGATTCTTGGCTGAGGCGTAAGTTGCATATCCAAGTGTGAGAAAGTTTGATAGTTTGCTTGACGGAGGACAGTGGTTTTACATCTGGTCACTCCGGTTTCCTCCACCATCCCAGTCTAACCACCTCTATACAAGTAAAAGAATCTTGATTGATGTTAAAAACATAACTTCTCTCCACTATATACTTACTGTTATTATCATCTCATATTTTAGTATGCAAATCAAGTCAAGTATTGATGTTAAGAATTTTAATATGTTATTCTTATGCAACAAGTTATGTTGTATCGATTCTCTTTCAAACCGTCATTTACCACAGAAATAAGTAAATAACTTTTTTTTCAAACTTGAATATTTGTCAATCCAGATTTGAATACAACAAGCATGGCAATATTGATTGTTTGCAAGATAATAGACCTCAAATCTTTTTCACAAATTCAGTATTACATATTTCCGTAAGACAAAAATAAATAAATTAATAAATAAATAAAAAATGAATAAAAAAAACAACACCGTGCACCTGAAGCTTACGCTAAAAGCATATTTGAGTTCATGAATAATCGTCTTAGTGGTTATTCAGCCGTACTCTTTCTATTTTGATGTAAACTGCTTATCACTGCTAGTTTATTTACTGTATATTTGTTCGGAGCCACTGTGTCGTAAAATAACTGTGTACAAGATCATGCCAAGTAAAGGTCGAATATTTACAAGTTGCACATAACGTTATAAGTAAATAAAACAAAGTATCACCAGATGTTGAAAATATTACCTGCTGGTTTTATATAAGATATATATGCGTTCAATATCGAAACTGTACTTACAACTGTTACAAACCCAGAAAAAGGCTTTCATTTGTACCATCCACTAAAGCTCTATATGACGAAATCGAGCATCTATGTCTTAGATAACATCGAGCACTGCCGGTACAATTGTTACAAACCCAGAAAAACACTTTCATTTGTTTCCTCCGCTAAAGTTTTAATTTCGATGGAAATCGCCTGAGTTGACAGAATGAAGTCATTTTGAATATTTCTCTGATGTTTAGGACCTAAAACTTATGCGTCGCATTTTGTACAGGGTGTTTGAAATATTTATGTACAATTTCTTGAGATGTAGGAAGTTTAGTTCAATATTGACGGTGTGTGGCACTAACGCTTTCATTGTTCACTAAAATTGGTTTAAAATATATGTGATTACTCTTCTTGGCCTCACATCTCTAGTATAAGTTACGTATTAAACTCAATTTACCAATGTTAAAGGTTTTAATTTTGCTTTTGGGATTGTGGTCTGAAGTTGGACTGGTACGTTTTTTTATTTGATTTTTTTCTCAATTTTTATTTCACACATGAAGGGTGTAGATAGCTAACCAGGAGGTGCTCACCCTTTCGGAGAACTCGGTCTCACTTCCCTAGGAAAGTCCACTTGGTAACTTATTTGCTTTGGGATTTAGATATGCATTTGTATGTTTATTTTTGATATACTATAAAGTAGTATCTAACGCCTTGTGCTTCTGAAGAGATCTTCAAAACTGACGCTCCATATCATGGCAGGCGTGGCACGTTTAAGAACCCTCATAGTGCACTGCCCTTTAAAAGCGCACTGCATGGATACGGTTTTTGGCAATTCGCTTATAGCTAACAACGTCTAGAAATAAGTGAAAAATTCTTGACTGTGATTTAAAACCCAAATCAATCAATCAATTAATTAATTAATCAATCAATCAATCAATCAATCAATCAATCAATCAATCAATCAATCAATCAATCTAATTATCCACCCGTTCGTCCGTCAATCAATCAATCGTGCTTAGAATGTTCAAATTATTTGATATTCACATTACTTTGTTGTAATAATTTTTGACATCTTGGTATAAATGTGAAGTTATTGCTTATCTGTCATATTGGATTACTATATCAATCAAACCGAGTCAGGTGGATTGTAACCGTCATATTGTAGGATGAATAATTTCCATCATTTCAGAATTGCTCATTAACATTACAGGCCTGTCGAAATTTTAGCACTTAAATAAGGAATAAGTGTCAGCACACTCTGGTCTTGTTATCTCTATTTCATCAACTTTTTGGCAGCTGCTCTCTATCTCTTGGCAGCTTTTGGCCACTTGGCACTATATCTCGGCTACTTGACAGCTGAGCTTCGACTCCTTTTTGTTAGCTCGACAGGTCTGTATTGTACAAGCTGTTATTTCAACAGCTAGAAATATGAATAATTCAAACACCGTTAAATCGTTGACTTTAACACGGCATATATAACTACTTATTGACGGTTTCGCTGACAAAAAACTAATTTTTTGTTGTTCAGTTACTGATAATACTAGTGTGTGATTTATATTAAGGTAATTCATACATAACATACATAGATATTCCATCACATTATTTCAATGCTGAATGTGTTTTTCGCATGATAGGTGCGATTTTCATATTTCTAGGACAAGAATTAATCCAATATATTTTCACTTGATCCCTTGTGGAATTATTTTTTACATGAGAATTGATATTTTCTCATTTCTAGGGCAAGTAATAAACCTTTTATGTCTTTACCTGCGTCCTTGTGGAATTATATTTCCGCACGGTTCTCATGATTTTCTAACTTCATTGATGGATAGTAAATTTTTACGTTCTGCCCGGTTTTCCATGAAATGTATTTTTTCACGACACATTTACAACTTCTATAAAGGACCATTATCATGATTATGATTAAGTCGTACATTTTGCTATCTATTTCGATTATGGGTTTTCTGTTTAGTCATTTTAGATTTAGCCTCATCATGGATTTGTTTGGTATTCCTGTTTGGTAAAGGATTATAAACTGCACATACTTTGGTTTTAGTATTTTATATCCTTCGAAAGCAAAACATAGAGGAACTTTAAGTCTATTTCCAATTTAAACATATTGAAAAGTCAATAGAATGAAGAAGCCAAGTACAATAAAATCTGAAATATTACCCACCTCTTTATAACGACACCAGTCCATTATCACAATTGTTTTAAAATCCTATTGATTCTATTGCAACCATGTATAACATGACTCGTAGTGTTATATTTACGAAAAAGTTTATAGATAGGTAAACTTAGCTACTAGTAAAATAAATGACAACTTGTAGAATAAACGTTAGCTACTAGTAGCCAATTATTTGTGATAGAGACAAGTTAGCTACTAGTAGCCAGTTACTAATAGCCAATTTCACCTATCTAAAGTATAAAGGTCTTTAACTAGCTGAAAACCGTGTTTAATGCATATTAGTATAAGAATTATGACACACCATTAACAGTAATGATCTTATTTAATACCACTTACCTCGTTTGTAACAATCACTCTTAGGAGTTTATGTTCACAACAATTATATAAAATCATTATTATGCCACAGTAAAATACTTTCTTTAAGCAATATATAGTGTTTGACACGTCTGTCTGAAATGCGTTTTTGTATAATTATCGCAGTTTACTTTGATAGATTTTCACCAAATTTTGATACATTGATAGATATGTTCCAAAGCAAAAAGCATATTGCTTTTGAATGTCAAAGGTCATTATCACAGATTCTATAAAATGATTTACCAATTTCCTTGCAATAACTTAATTATAATACACAAACATATAGTAAAAAGGATAACATATAGAGTTTGGAGGTCATGGGTCAAGGTCATGGTTATTATAAAGAGATTTAGTTGTTTTGTGTAATAAGTTAAGTTTGTTCCATCAAATATTCTAAAATGCAATAATTTGGTTTCACAACAATAATCAATCCTCAACTAAATGTTACAAAACGAAAAAGATGTGTTTTTATATACAGACCATTTGACTTAGTGGGTTTTCTTCGAAGAATGACAACGAAATTGCATATAAAAATGAACAAAAAGCAATTACATGTACTTTTATTTGTAAGTAAATGCAAAAAACAAATTCCTTCTTTTATGGTATAAATATTACGATTTTTCAAGAAAATTATGCATGTTAATTGTTTTCAATAACATTTTTTCTCACTTCTCAAGTTTTGATGCTAATGCATGTTTTGTAAGCTTTTACTTTTCTTGGAATACCTCTTTAACCTTCAAAAACAGTTTAAATCAGTTTAGTACACTGTTTAAACACAAGTTTACATATTACATTATTACATTGCTTTTGACATTCAGAACCTTCGCTGATTGAAGTCTGAATCAGATTCAGTGCTTAAGTTGCTTGAAACACAACCGGTCTTTTGTTTTAGATTTCTGAATTCCATTTAATATTATATTGCTTGAAACGCCTTCTTCGAACCCCCATTATGGATGTCTGAATCAAATTCACTGTTTACATTGCACGGAGCAGCTTCCCTGTATCAGAATATCTGAACCTTCACTAATGGAAGTCAAAATCAGAACGAACAATATAAATAAAGTTTATTTTTTTTATAAATTCTCATATTTTAATCGATACTGGTAAGTTGTAACTGAGATTAAAAAAATATCTAACTTGCAATATTGTGCATACATGTGTAAAGATCCTTATTGGTATGTGCTATTTTCAAATATGTATTTTTGTTTGAATGTATATGTACATAATAACATTAAAAAATAGGATACGACGTTATAAGTTCAGCTCTGTCTCAAGAGAAATAATGAACTAAAATCTGAGAAATAATTCATCACGAAAAAACCAAGATCCAGTTGTAGCTATGCTAAAAATAGAACGTACACATTTATAGCAGAAATAATCAAAGTCGACTTTTAAAGAATAAATTCAATGCGCATCCAATGATAACAGTATTTGCAACAATTCTTTATGAAAAACACTCTCCAGTAGCATTACGTTAGAATAGAAAAAACTATAGCAGAAATAACAGAATCTCCACTTTTAAAGAATAAACTCAATGAGCCCTAAATGATAACATTATGTACAAGAAATGTGACTGCATCAATTTACATAACTTCTATTTAACTGGTTATTAATTTTAAGTATTTCTGACGTGATGTTACTTTTTCCAATTTCAACTTTTGTTAGTACTCGGCCACCATGCACAACTTTGATCACAATCGTTCTTGAAAGGTAAAATAGTATTTTTATGGTATTGTTACCAGTTAAATATTCATATAGTTTAAAAATATCATTAAATTTATTTTTATCTTTAAGTTGGAACATAATTTGTCACCTTTAAAGAAACCTAATATTCTCGAGAAATTTTTTTTAGCTCTAATTGAATCTTGATATTTGGCCGTTTTAATTTTGCTTATTGTACTACAACCGCCCTGTTTCAAGATGCTTAGTAAGAGAAGAGAGCAAAAAAATCTTGACTGAGGCGTAAGTTGCAGATCCAAGTGTGAGGAAGTTTCAAACTTTGCTTGAGGAAACACAGTGGTTTTATTCCGTGAACTCCGATTTCCTCCACCATCACAGAACTGACTACCTCTATACAAGTGGAAGAATTTTGATTGATTAAAACCATTGCTTCACTCCACTTTATTCTTACTGTTATTATCATCACATATTTTAGTATGCAAATCAAGTCAAGTATTGATGTTAAGAATTTTAATATGTTATTCTTATGCAACAAGTTATGTTGTATCGATTCTCTTTCAAACCGTCATTTACCACAGAAATAAGTAAATAACTTTTTTTCAAACTTGAATATTTGTCAATACAGATTTGAATACAAGCATAATAATATTGATTGTTTGCAAGATCATGGACCTCAAATCTTTTTCACAAATTCAGTACTACACATTTCCGTGTGACAAAAATAAATAAATTAATAAATAAATAAAAAAAATGAATAAAAAAACCACACCATGCACCTGAAGCTTACGCTAAAAGCATATTTGAGTTCATGAATAATCGTCTAAGTGGGTATTCAGCCGTACACTTTCTATTTGATGTAAACTGCTTATCAGTGCTTGTTTATTTATTGTATATTTGTTCGGAGCCACTGTGTCGTAAAAAAAACTGTGTACAAGATCATGCCAAGTAAAGGTCACATATTTACAAGTTGCACATAACGTTATAAGTAAATAAAACAAAGCATCACCAGATGTTGAAAAGATTACCGCTGGTTTTAAAAAAAATATATATATGCGTTCAACAACATCGAAACTGCCTTTACAACTGTTACAAGCACAGGAAAGACAAAGACTTATATTTGTATCCTCTACTGAAACTCTAAATGACGGCATCGAGCATCTATGTCTTAGATAACATCGAAACTGCCATTACAATTGTTATAAACCCAGAAAAACACTTTCATTTGTTTAATCCGCTAAACTTTTAATTTCGATGGAAATCGCCTGAGTTGACAGAATGAAGTCATTTTGAATATTTTTGTGATGTTGAGGACCTAAAACTTATGCGTCGATTTTTGTACAGGGTGTTTGAAATATTTAAGTACAATTTATTGAGATGTATGAAGTTTAGTTCAATATTGACTGTGTATGGCACTACACACTTTCATTGTTCCTTAAAATGGGTTTCAAATATAGGCCTCACATCTCTAGTATAAGTTTACGTATTAAACTCAATTTGCCAATGTTAAAGGTTTTAATTTTGCTTTTGGGACTGTGGTCTGAAGTTGGACTGGTACGTTTTTTTCATTTGATTTTTTTTCTCAATTTTGATTTGACACATAAGGGTGTAGATAGCTAGACAGGAGGTGCTTACCCTTTCGGAGAACCCGGTCTCACTTCCCTGGTAAAAATCCACTTGGTAACTTATTTGGTTTGGGATTTGGACATGAATTTATATGTTTATTTTTGA
This sequence comes from Anadara kagoshimensis, assembly GCA_021292105.1. Classification (NCBI taxonomy): domain Eukaryota; kingdom Metazoa; phylum Mollusca; class Bivalvia; order Arcoida; family Arcidae; genus Anadara; species Anadara kagoshimensis. Next base: position 22,531,729 of record CM037873.1, read on the forward strand.
AATACTATAAAGTAGTATCTAACGTCTCGTGCTTCTGAAGAGACCCTTAAAACTGACGCTCCATATTACGACAGGCGTGGCACGTTAATGAATCTTCAAAGCGTACTGTCCTAAGTGAATTGCGAGTCAAAGTTTTTGCCACTTCACCTATATCTAGCGACGTCTCGAAATAAGTGAAAATGTTTTGACTGGGGTTTAAAATCAATCAATCAGTCATTCAATGCATCCATGCATGCATGCATGCATCCATCAATCAACCAATCTATCCATACACCCATCGATCCTTCCACCATCTGTAAATCAATCAATTTTGCTTAGAATGTCCAAATCATTTGATATTCATATTACTTTGTTGTTTTCAAAACGCCTTAATTATTTCTGACATCTTGGTATAAGTGTGAAGTTATTGCTTATCTGTCATGTTAGATTTATATATCAATCAAACCGAGTCAGATGGATTGTAACCGTCATATTGTAGTATGAAATATTCCCACCACTTTAGAAGTCCTCATTTACAGTACATAGCTGTCGAAAGTTTAGCACTTATAACTAACAAATTAGTGCTTGCTCACTCTGGTCTCTTGTTATTTCTATATCATCAACCTTTCGGCAACTGCTATCTATCTCTTGGCAGCTTTATGACCACTAGTTAGTTCAGCAGTCGAACTTCGACTTTTCTCGTTAGCTAAGAGTTTAACTTTCGACATGTCTGTGCTGTACAAGTTGTTATTTCAGCAGCTAGAAATATAAATATTTCAAACACCGTTAAGCCGTTGACTTTAACACGGCATATAAAAACAAAAAACTCATTTCTTGTGGTTAGTTACTGATTATAACAGTATTTGATTTATATTTATGTTAATGCGTACATAACTTTCATAGATATTCCGTCAATTTATTCCAAACCGAATGTGTTTTTCGCATGATACGCGCGATTTTTCTATTTCTAGGGCAAGTAATAACCAATATATTTTCACTTGATCCCTTGTAGAATTATTTTTATGCATGAATATTGAGATTTTCTAATTTCTAGGACAAGCAATAACCTTTTATGTTTTTCACCCGCGTCCTTGTGGAATTGTTTTTTCGCACGATTCTCATGATTTTTTTAACTTCATTGATGAGTAGTAAACGATATATTTCCACGTTATGATCGGTTTTCCGTGAAGTGTAGTTTTTCACGACACAATTATAACTTCTATTAAGAACCTTAATCATGATTATGATTAAGTCGTACATTTTGCTATCTATTTCGATTTTGGGTTTTCTGTTTAGTCATTTTAGATTAAGCCTCATTATGGCTTTATTTGGTATTCCTGTTTGGTAAAGAATTATAAACTGCACATGCTTTGGTTTTTTAGTATTTTATATCCTTCGAAAGCAAAACATAGAGGAAATTTGTTACAAGTCTATTTCCAATTTAAATATATTGAAAGGTCAATAGAATGAAGAAGCCAGGTACAATAAAATCTGAAATATTACCCATCTCTTTGTGAGGACACCTGTCCATTATCACAATTGTTTTAAAATCCTATTGCTTCTATTGTTACCATGTATAACATGATTCTTAGTGTTATATTTACGAAAAAGTTTATAGATAGGTAAAGTTAGCTACTAGTAATATAACTGGCAACTTGTAGAATAAAAGTTAGCTACTAGTAGCCAGTGACTTGTAAGAGAGAGAAGATAGCTATTAGTGGCAAGTTACTTATTGGAGACAAGTTAGCTACTAGTAGCCAGTTACTAATTGCTGACATCATCTACGTAAGTTTATGTGTCTTTAACTAGCTGATAACCGTGCTTAATAAATATTAGTATAAGAATTATGACACACCATTAACAGTAATGATCATATTTATTACCACTTACGTCGTTTGTAACAATCACTTTTAGGAGTTTATGTCCACTAAATATGATACAACAGATATCATTATTAGTCAGTTTATAAAATCGTTATTGGGCCAGAGTAAAATACTTTGCTTGAGCAATATATAGTGTTTGGCACGTCTGTCTGAAATGCTTTTTTGTACAATAACCAAAGTTTACTTTGGTAAAATTTCACCAAATTTTGATACATTGAGAGATATTTTTCAAAGCAAAAAGCATATTGCTTTTGAATGCCAAAGGTCATTATCACAGATTCTATAAATAGATTTACCAATTTCTTTGCAATAGCTTAATTATAATGCTCAGACAGATAGTAAAAAAGGAAAACTTATAGAGTTTGGAGATTAAAATGTTTTTGTGCAATAACTTAAGTTTCGTTTGCTAAAGTTCCACTGACCGCCTCCATATATTACTTCACTCAACTCGATTCTATCTGTTTATAACCACCACATGTTTTAGTATGCAAACCAAGCCAAATATTGATGTTAACAATTTAAAAATCTTATTTAAATGCAACAAGTGAATGTGGTATCGATTCCCTTTTAAACTGTCATTTGCTACAGAATTAAGTAAATTACTTTTTGCAAATTTAAATATTTGTTAATACAGATTTGAATACAACAAGCATGGTAAGATTGATTGATTGCAAGATAACAGACCTCAAATCTTTTTCACAAATTGAGTATTACACATTTCCGTGTGACCAAAAAATAAATAAAAATCAATAAATAAAAAACAGATCATGCACCTAAAGCTTATCATCTGCTAATAGCATATATATGGATTCATGAATAATCGTCTTAGTGGGTATTCAGTCGTACACTTTCAATTTGTGGTAAACTGCTTATCATTGCTTGTTTGTTTTTTTAGAATATTTGTTCAGAGCCACACCGCACCATAAAATAACTGTGTACAAGATCAGGCCAAGTAAAGGTCACATATTTACAGGTTACACCTAACTATATAAGTAAATAAAACAAAGTATCACCAGATGAAAATATTACCCGCTAGTATATGCGTTCGACAACATCGAAACTGTACTTACAACTGTTACAAACCCAGGAAAGACAAAGACTGTTATTTGTATCCTTCACTAAAACTCTAAACGACGGGATCGAGCATCTATGGGTTAGATAACATCATAATTGCCTTAACAACCTTCAAAGCCAGAAAAGACAAAGACATTGATTTCATTTGTACCCTCCACTAAAACTTCGATGAAAGAAGCCTAAAATGACTGGATCGGACATCTATGCGTTCGACAACATCAAGTTCAAAGGTTTTGTCACTTGACTTATAGCTAACAACGTCTAGAAATAATTGAAATATTTCTGACTGGGGTTTAAAACCCAAATCAATCAATCAATCAATCAATCAATCAATCAATCAATCAATCAATCGTGCCTAGAACGCTCAAACCACGCTAACTACGTCTCGAAATAAGTGAAATATTCTAGACTGGCGTTTAAAACCCTATTCAATCAATCAATTAAATGTACCTAGAACGTTCAAACCACACTACGCCTTAATGATTTCTGACATCTTGGTATAAGTGTCAAGTTATTGCTTATCTGTCATGTTAGATTTATATATCAACCAAATCGAGTCAGATAAATTGTAACCGTCATATTGGCAGCTGAATTATTTCCATCACTTCAGAATTCCTCATTTACAGTACAGGCCTGTGAAAAGTTTAGCACTTAATTAACGAATAAGTGCCAGCTCACTCCGGTCACTGGTTAACTGTATATCATCTTTTCGACAGCTGCTATCTGTCTATGGGTAGCTTTTAGTCACTAAGCATCTATATATCGGCATCTGAAGAGTCAAGCTACGACTCCGTTTCGTTAGCGCAGTGTTTAACTTGCGACAGATCAGTAATGTGCAAGCTGTTATTTCAACAGCTAGAAATATGAATAATTCAAACACCGTTAAGTCACCGACTTTAACACGGCATATATGACTAGGTATTCGCGGTTTCGCTGGCAAAAAAACTCATTTCTTGTTGTTCAGTTACTGATAATACTAGTATGTGATTTATATTAAGGTAATTCATACATAACATACATAGATATTCCGTCACATTATTCCAATGCTGAATGTGTTTTTCGCATGATAGGCGCGATTTTTCATATTTCTAGGACAAGTATTAATCCAATATATTTTCACTTGATCCCTTGTGGAATTATTTTTTACATGAAAATTGATATTTTCTCATTTCTAGGGCAAGTAATAAACCTTTTATGTCTTTACCTGCGTCCTTATGGAATTGTTTTTCCACACGGTTCTCATGATTTTCTAACTTTATTGATGGATAGTAAATTTTCACGTTCTGACCGGTTTTCCGTGAAATGTATTTTTTCACGACACATTTACAACTTCTATAAAGAACCATTATCATGATTATGATTAAGTCGTACATTTTGCTATCTATTTCGATTTTGGGTTTTCTGTTTAGTCATTTTAGATTAAGCCTCATTATGGCTTTATTTGGTATTCCTGTTTGGTAAAGAATTATAAACTGCACATGCTTTGTTTTAGTATTTTATATCCTTCGAAAGCAAAACATAGAGGAAATTTGCTACAAGTCTAATTCCAATTTAAACATATTGAAAGTCAATAGAATGAAAAAGCTATGTACCATGAAATCTGAAATATTACCCACCTCTTTATAACGACACTTGTCCATTAACACAATTGTTTTAAAATCCTATTGTTTCTATTGTAACCATGTATAACACGATTCTTAGTGCAATTTTTACGAAAAAGTTTATAGATAGGTAATGTTAATTACTAGTAACATAACTTGCATCTTGTAGAAAAAAAGTTAGCTACTAGTAGCCAGTTACTTGTGAGAGAGAAAAGTTAGCTACTTGTAGCAAGTTATCGTGGTAGAAAAGTTAGCTACTAGTAACCAGTTACTTGTGAGAGTAAAGCGAGGTAGTAGTAACCAGTTACTTGTGAGATAAAAGTTAGCTACTAGCAACCAGTTACTCATTGGAGAAAATTAAGGTACTAGTAGCAAGTTACCTAATTGTTAAATTTATCTATTTAAAGTTTACAGGTCTTTGACTAGCTGATAATCGTGTTTAATGAATGTTAGTTTAAGAGTTATGACACACCATTAACAGTTACGATCTTATTTATTACCACTTACCTCGTTTGTAATTAACAATTACTTTTAGGAATTTATCGCCACAACAGATATTATTAGTCAGTTAATAAAATCGTTATTATGCCTTGCTTAAGAAATATAGTTTTTGGCACGTCTGTCTGAAATGTGTTTTGTACAATAACCTAAGTGTGCTTTGGTAGAATTTCACCAAACTTTGATACACTGATATTGTTTTTGAATGTCAAAGGTCTTTATCACCGATTCATAAAGAGATTAACCAGTTTCCTTAGTTTCCTGGCAATAACTTAATTATAACACACAGGCAGATGGTAAAAAGGAAACCTATAGAGTTTGGAGCTCATGTGTCAAATGGATTTAATTGTTTTTTTGCGATAACGTAGTGTGTTTTAATAGAATTTCATCATTTTCTTTAAATGCACTAAATTGGTTTCACAACAATTATCAATATTCAACAAAATTTTACAAAACGAAAAAGGACGTTTTATGCACAGAACATTCGTCATAGTGGATTTTCTTCCAAAAATGGCAATGAAATTGCATATAAAATAGACAATAACCAATCACTTTTATTTGTAAGTAAATGCCAAAATAAATTATCTTTTTATGGTACTAGTGAGTATTACGATTTTTCAAAAAAAATATGCGACGTTTAATTGTTTCCCGTAACAAGTTTTCTCACAACTCATTAAGTATTGACGACAATGCATGTTTTGCTAGTTTTTAACTTTCCTTCGCACACCTTTTTAGTCTTCAAAACAATTAAATCAGTTTAATACACTTTAGTTTAAGACAAGTTTAAATCTAATTGCATTATAGCACTGTTTTGAACATTCAGAACCTTAACTGATTGAAGTTTGAATCAGATTCATGTTCAATGTTTACATTGCTTGAAACACCACCGATCTTTCGAATTCTTAATAGATGTCTGAATCTCTTCTCCGAACCCTCAAGACGGATGTCTGAATCTAATTCACTATTTACATTGCATAGAACAAATTCTCTGTATCAGATAGTCTGAACCCTTTACTAATGAAAAGCAGAATCAGAACCAACAATATAAATAAAGTTAATTTATTTATTACTTCTCATATTCGAATCGATACTGTTAATCGAGATAAAATCATTATCTTAGATGCAACTTTGTGCATACATGTGTAAAATATTTTTGTTGTGATGTGCTATTTTCGAATATTTATTTTTGTTTACATAATTTACATAATAAAATTCAAAAATAGAAAATGACATTTAAGAGATTTAATGATTATGAGTTCCGTTCTCTTAAGATAAATAATAAATTTCAGTCGACAATATTTGTGTATTATTGTCAGATATATCAAAAACAAACATACGTATCCATTTCCGAATCACAATCCAGAAGCAAAGTAAAAACTTTGGAACTGACAAGTTAGGTTAGACACATGAACTTCCACCAGGGAAGTGAGGCCGGGTGCTCCGGAAGGGGAAGCACCTCCTGTTTAGCTAGCTACACCCGTCACGTGTGTAATCAAAATTGTGTGAAAGGAACATGGAACTATGAGACGTCAAATATATCCAAGGCAATCCTGGACACAGAGACATCAAACTTATCAACAATACTGTGATGACGGCCATAAAACTTTTTGAGGGCCTTGACAAGCCTAAGCTTGCAATACCCCTGAGTGAACAATTTATTTGCAAGCAGCCTACTTCGTTGTACAAAGTCCCCGTAGTGGGAACAAGCTCTACCATAGCGTATAGTGTCTTTTATTTCAAGCTCACTAGGATAGATGACATTTACATAGTCTCCAAATTTAGGATTGTTAAGAGACAGAACGTCATCTATGTATCTGTATGTTGAGTTGAATGATTTGGCGACAGTTTTCTCTCCAGATTTAACAAGGTTCTGCATAAATTCTGCTTCGTAAGAATAAAGAAACAAATCAGCAAGCAACGGTGCACAGTTTGTACCCATTGGTATACCGATTGTTTGCTGAAAAACTATATTACCAAACACAACAAATATGTTATCTATCAAAAACTCCAACATTTTGTTGATGGTATCTTCAGTATATTTTTGTTTGGAATCCGTATGATGCTTGACAAAATAACCAGAATCCCTGTTCAGCACCAGATATTTGTATCTTGGCTTACCGTTTTTGTAGAAGAAAGACAAGTGAATAATTTCTTTAAGACGTTCTTTCAATTTAGAATGAGGAATTGTGGTGTATAGTGTAGAAAAATCAAATGTTTTTATACTTTTTACATGAGATAAAGTATTAGAAGCAAGATGTTCAAGTAATTCTTTAGAATTTTTGAGAATCCACATTTGGTTGATTCCAGATGTAGAATATAATTTTTCTGAATAAGACTGAAGACGATCTTTGACGATTGTCAAAATTTGTGTTAGAGTTACCGATAATGATTTAGTAGTACATTTAGATGAGCCTGCTATATATCTTTCCTTGTATGGATTTTTATGGAGTTTAGGAATCCAATACAAGTAAGGAAGATCAAGATCTTCCTCTTTAAGATTGATACCGAAAGACTCGAGAACTCCCCTATGGTTGGAAAGAACTTCATCTTTGGTAAAATTAGTTCTAGAATATGCAGGGTTATTTGATATACTATCTAAACTAAGCTCCTTAATAAGACATTCAAGGTAGAATCACTTACAAACGAGAATAATGTTGTTGGAAGCCTTATCAGCTGGGACAACAACATATTTGTTATGTATGTCTGTAAGAATTGCCTTGATTTCTGGATCCTTGAGTACTGAAGACGGTTTAGTACTCATAGACCATTTAAGTTTGGCAATCCTAGTTTTAACGAAAGATCTCACAACCTTTATCCAGTCGGATAAGGTATCAAGCTCAACATCTTCTAATTTAGCCCAACGTCTGGCGTACTCTTCAACGGAATCCATGACAAGTCGGAAATTCTGTCCCCAAGTAAAAGGTTGAGCTTCTCTATATTTAGGACCTTTTGAAAGTAAAGATCTTAATTTGGTGTTCTCAATTATATTGAGATCACCAGTTATTACATGTCCAGCCGGTCCATAAATATAGGGAGAAGACGAGCAAGAGCAAGTAGGTGGAGTAAAATTATGAAAGTTTAAACACTGCAATGTTTGTTTATAATTAAATATTTTGGATGCAATAGGTTTATTTTAGGAGTAGGAAACTAGAGGCGGAGAATTAATTTTGAAATAAGCAGGAATTTTAGATTGGACTTGTTTATTTTGAAGAATATTGGAAATGTTTATAGCATCTATGCTTTTGTTAGCATAGTGTAACTTAAGATATTGGCGTTGACCATCGTTATCAATATCGTTTTCCCGAGCAGGTTTAAATAATCTGTTAAAAGCAATATCCATGATGATAGCAGTAAGCTTATATTCTGGTGTATTTGAATTTATAGTAGTTTTAGATACGCATTCTTCTTGTAACTGTCTAAGACGGGATAGTGGTATAGAGTAGAGTTTAGTTCGGATATGGTGTAATCCGAGAGGTTTCTGTAGGAATGGTAAAAGATTAAGAAAACTAACATCATGGATATTGGGTCTGTTATAACGGCGATGTCCATGACTTCTATTGTCACGTGGTGTTTTGTTGAACAAGTGTAAAACATTTACATTGTTACAACCCGGGCTTAAAAGATTTCCTACGCTTACAATTTTGTCATTGCATCCATATGGCGAAGCAGTGCCTATTTTCTAAATTTGATGTTGGTTAAAATTTGAAATTCCTAAAAACCTAAGGTATACTTCCTCATGCAAAAGACTTTCTAAACTAAATTGGGTTAAATATATGTTGGTAATCTTTTCATCATCTTGATAACGGATTTAGTTTCATAGTTTTGGCCAAAGTACTAATGATGAGGAATTTATTTCAAAACGGCCGTCTAGTGCTGTAAAATTAAACCTAAATATAAAATATAAATCGTCATAAAAAACAAGCTCCAGTAGTAGCAATACTAAAGAATAGAACTTAAAAATCTATGGCAGAAATAATAGAAAAAGTCAACTTTTAAAGAATGAATTCAATGCACATCCAATGATAACAATATGTGCAACAATTCTTCATGAAAAACACTCTCCAGTAGCAATACGTAAGAATAGAAAAATCTATAGCAGAAATAAAATAATCTCCACTTTTAAAGAATAAACTTAATGAGCCCTAAATGATAACATTATGTGCAAGAAATATGACTGCATCAATTTACATAACTTCTGTTTAACTGGTTATTAATTTTAAGTATTTCTGACGTGATGTTACTTTTTCCAATTTCAACTTTTGTTAGTACTCGGCCACCATGCACAACTTTGATTACAATCGTTCTTGAAAGGTAAAAATAGTATTTCTATGGTATTGTTACCAGTTAAATATTCATATAGTTTAAAATTATCATCGTAACCAATACAAGAAAAATTGAATTGAAATGTGATGATTATATTCAGACTATTGATCCCTGATCTGATCTTGTGTTCCTAATGTACCTAGATAGATACAATACTCGGCTATTCTTTTCTATTCTACGAGTACATTATTATCGATGACAACCTTCATATAAGTGAAAACATCTTGACTGAGGCGTAAGTTGCAGATCCAAGTGTGAGGAAGTTTTAAACTTCGCTTGAGGAAGCACAGTGGTTTTATTCCGTGAACTCCGATTTCCTCTACCATCACAGAACTGACTACCTCTATACAAGTGAAAGAATTTTGATTGATGCTAAAAACATTGTTTCACTCCACATCATTCTTACTGTTATTATCATCACATATTTTAGTATGCAAAACAAGACAAATATTGATCTTAAGAATTTTAATATGTTATTTTAATGCAACAAGTGAATGTGGTATCGATTCCCTTTTAAACCGTCATTTACCACAGAAATAAGTAAATTACTTTTTAAAAATTTGAATATTTTGTTAATACAGATTTGAATACAACAAGCATGGTAATATTGATTGATTGCAAGATCATGGACCTCTAATCTTTTTCACAAATTCTCAAAAATAATAAAAAATAAAAATAAAAAAGTAAATGAATAAATAAATAAATAAATAAATAAATAAATAAATAAATAAATAAATAAATAAATAAATAAAAAAATAAATAAAACACGCCATGCACCTGGAGCTTATCCTAATATGCTAATAGCATATATATGAATTCGTGAATAATCGACTTAGTTGGTATTCAGTCGTACACTTTCTATTTGTGGTAAACTGCTTATCATTGCATATTAGAATATTTGTTCAGATTCGTTGGTTTTATATAAAAAATATAGATGCGTTCGGTAACATCGAAATTGTCTTTACAACTGTTACAACCACAGAAAAAGGCTTTCATTTGTACCCTCCATAAAACATTAAATGACGGAATTGAGCATCTATGTGTTTGAACATTGAAATTGCTTTAAGACCCGACAAACCCAGAAAAGACACTAAAACTTCGATGGAAGAAGCCTAAAATGATGGGATCGAACATCTAAGCATTCGACAACATCAAAACTGGCTTTACAACTGTTACAAACCCAGAAAAAGACTTTTTTTTATTTTCCTTCACAGAATTGACAGAATCAAGTCATTTTGAATATTTCTGTGATATGTGGGACATAAAACTTATGCGTCGCTTTTTGTGCAGGATGTTTGAAATATTTAAGTACAATTTTTTGAGATACAGGAAGTTTAGTTCAATATTGACGGTGTATGGCACTAACACTTTCATTGTTCACTGAAATTGGTTGCAAATATAGGTGATTGCTCTTCTTGGGCATTCGGCCTCACATCCCTGGTAAAAGATTTCGTATTTAGCTTAATTTGTCAGTGTTAACATTTTTTACTTTGCTTTTGGGATTGTGGTCTGTTTTTGATTTGATTTAACTTAATTAATTTGCCAGTGTTAAGAGTTTTTGCTTTTCTTTTTGGATTGTGGTCTGAGCATAGACTGGTGCGTTTTTGATTTGATTTTCTCTCAATTTTCATTTCACACATGAAGGGTGTAGATAGCTGGTAATGAGGTGCTTACCCTTTCGAAGAACCCGGTCTCACTTCCCTAATAAAAGTCCACTTGGTAACTTATTTGCTTTGGGATTTTGATTTGGACATGAATTTGTATGTTTATTTTTGAAATACTACATAAAGGAGTATCTAACGTCTTGTGCTTCTGAAGAGACCTTTAAAGTTGACGCTCCATTTCACGACAGGCGTTGCACGTTAATGAATCGTCAAAGCGTGCTGTCCTAAGCGCACTGCAAGATCAAAGTTCACCTATAACTGGCGACGTCTCGAAATAAGTGAAAATGTTTTGACTGAATTTTAAAATCAATCAATCAATCAATCAATCAATCAATCAATCAATCAATCAATCATTCCATGCATGCATCCATTCATCCGTCAATCGACCAATCTATCCATCCACCCATCGATCCTTCCACCATATGTCAATCAATCAATTTTGCTTAGAATGTTCAAATCATTTGATATTCATATTACATTGTTGTTTTCAATACGCCTTTATTATTTCTGACATCTTGGTATAAGTGTGAAGTTATTGCTTATCTGTCATGTCAGATTTATATATCAATCAAACCGAGTCAGATGGATTGTAACCGTCATATTGTAGTATGAAATATTCCTATCACTTTAGAATTACATTTACAGTACATGGCTGTCGAAAGTTTAGCACTTATAACTAACAAATTAGTGCTTGCTCACTCCGGTCTCTTGTTATTTCTATATCATCAACTTTTCGGCAGCTGCTATCTATCTCTTGGCAGGTTTATGACCACCAGTTAGCTCAGAAGTCGAGCTTCGACTTTTTTCGTTAGTTCAGAGTTTAACTTTAGACATATCTGTACTGTACAAGTTGTTATTTCAACAGCTAGAAATATGAATAATTCAAACACATTTAAGCCGTTGATTTTAACACGGCATATATAAACACTTATTGACGGTTTATGCTCATGAAAAAAACCTCATTTCTTGTGGTTTAGTGACTGATAATACAAGTTTTTGATTTATATTCATGTTAATGCGTACATAACATACATAGATATTCCGTCACATTATTCCAAACCGAATGTTTTTTTCGCATGATACGCGGGATTTTCCTATTTCTAGGGCAAGTAATAACCAATATTTTTTTACTTGATCCCTTGTAGAATTATGTTTTTGCATGAATATTTAGATTTTCTAATTTCTAGGACAAGCATTAAACCTTTTATGTTTTTCACCCGCGTCCTTGTGGAATTGTTTTTTGCACGATTCTCATGATGTTTTAACTTAATTGATGAGTAGTAAACCATATATTTCCACGTTATGACCGGTTTTCCGTGAAATGTAGTTTTTCACGACACATTTATAACTTCTATTAAGAACCATTATCATGATTATGATTAAGTCGTACATTTTGCTATCTATTTCGATTTTGTGTTTTCTGTTTAGTCATTTTAGATTTAGCCTCATCATGGATTTATTTGGTATTCCTGTTTGGTAAAGAATTATAAACTGCACATGCTTTGGTTTTAGTATTTTATATCCTTCGAAAGCAAAACATAGAGGAAATTTGTTACAAGTCTATTTCCAATTTAAACACATTGAAAAGTCAATAGAATGAAGAAGCCAGGTACAATGAAATCTGAAATATTACCCACCACTTTATAACGACACCTGTCCATTATGACAATTGTTTTAAGATCCTATTGATTCTATTGCAACCATGTATAACATGATTCTTAGTGTTATATTCACGAAAAAGTTTATAGATAGGTAAACTTAGCTACCAGTAAAATAAATGACAACTTGTAGGATAAACGTTAGCTACTAGTAGCAAGTTACACAAGGGAGAAAAGTAAGCTACTAGTAGCCAGTTACTTATAGCTAACTTTAAATATCTAAAGTTAATAGGTCTTTAGCTAGCTGATAACCATGTTCTATGAATATTAGTATAAGAATTATGACACACCATTAACAGTAATGATCATATTTATTACCACTTACCTCGTTTGTAACAATTACTTTTAGGAGTTTATGTTCACAACAAGTATTATAAGTCAGTTTATAAAATCATTATTATGCCACAGTAAAATACTTTGCTTAAGCAAAATAGTCTTTGGCACGTCTGTCTGAAATGCGTTTTTATGCAATAACCTTATTTTGCTTTGGTAGACTTCGACCAACATTTGATACACTGATAGATATTTTCCACAGGAAAAAACTTTTGAATGTCAAAGGTCATTTTCATGAATTCTATTAATAGATTTACCAGTTTCCTCGCAATAACTTAATTATAATACACAAACATATAGTAAACATATAGAGTTTAGAGGTCGTGGGTCAAGGTCAATGTAATTATAAAGAGATTTAGTTGTTTTTGAGTAATAAGTTAAGTTTGTTCCATCATTATATTCTAAAATGCAATAATTTGGTTTCACAACAATAATCAATCCTCAACCAAATGTTACAAATCGAAAAAGATGTGTTTTTATATACAGACCATTTGACTTAGTGTTTTTTTTTCCAAGAATGACAACGAAATTGCATATAAAAAATGAACAAAAAGCAATTACTTTTATTTGTAAGTAAATGCAAAAACAAATTCCTTCTTTTATGGTATAAATATTACGATTTTTCAAGAAAAATATGCACGTTAATTGTTTTCAATAACATTTTTCCTCACTTCTCAAGTTTTGATGCTAATGCATGTTTTGTAAGTTTTTACTTTTCTTGGAATACCTCTTTAACCTTCAAAAACAGTTTAAATCAGTTTAATACACATTGCTTTTGACATTCAGAACCTTCGCTGATTGAAGTCTGAATCAGATTCAGTGCTTAAGTTGCTTGAAACACAAACTGTCTTTTGTTTCAGATCTTTGAATTCCATTTAATATTATATTGCTTGAAACGCCTTCTTCGAACCCTCAGTATGGATGTCTGAATCAAATTCACTGTTTACATTGCACGGAGCAGCTTCCCTGTATCAGAATATCTGAACCTGCACCAATGGCAGTCAGAATCAGAACGAACAATATAAATAAAGTTTATTTATTTATAAATTCTCATATTTTAATCGATACTGGTAAGTCGTAACCGAGTTTAAAACATTATCTAACATAAAATATTGTGCATACGTGTGTAAAGATCCTTTAGTATGTGCTATTTTCGAATATTTATTTCTGTTTGAATGTATACGTACATAATAACATTCAAAAATAGGATATGACGTTATTAGTTCAGCCCTCTCTCAAGAAAAATAATGAACTAAAATCTGAGAAATAATTCATCACGAAAAAAAAACAAGATCCAGTTGTAGCAATACTAAAAACAGAACGTACACATCTATAGCAGAAATAATCAAAGTCGACTTTTAAAGAATAAATTCAATGCGCATTCAATGATAATAGTATGTGCAACAATTTAAGCCCCAGCAGCATTACGTTTGAATAGAAAAATCTATAGCAGAAATAACAGAAATTCTGCTTTTAAAGAATAAATTCAATAAGCCCTAAATGATAACATTATGTGCAAGAAATATGACGGTATCAATTTACATAACTTCTGTTTAACTGGTTATTTATTTCAACTATATCTGATGATACTATTTTCTATATCAACTATTATTAGTATTCGGCCACCATGTATAACTTCGATCACGATCGTTCTTGAAAGGTAAAATTAGTATCATCTTTATAGTATTGTTACTAGTTACATTCATATAGTTTGAAATTATCATATACCGATACATGAAATATTGAATTGAAATGTGAAAATTATATTATCGATCACTGATATGTTCTCATGTTCCTAATGTACCTAGATAAATGCAATATTCTCCAAATCTTTTCTTTTCTACGAGTACAATTTTGTCGATGACCGCCTTCATATAAGTGAAAAAATCTTGACAGAGGAGTAAGTTGCAGATCCAAGTGTAAGAAAGTTTGCTTACCGAAGGTCAGTGGTTTTACTTTGGGCACTCCGGTTTCCTCCACCATCCAAGAACTGACCGCCTCCATACAATCTTGACTGAAGGTAAAACATCTTACGTCACTCAGCTTCACCATTACTGTTATTACCATTGCATATTTAACTATGCAAAACAAACCAAATATTGATGTTAAGATTTTTAATATGTTTTTCTAATGCAACAAGTAAATGTGGTATTGATTCCCTTTTAAACCGTCACTTACCACAGAAATAAAAAAATTACTTTTTAAAATTTTGAGTATTTTGTCAAAACAGATTTGAATACAACAAGCATGGTAATATTGATTGATTGCAAAATCATGAACCTCTAATCGTTTTTACAAATTCAGTATTACACATTTCCGTGTGACAAAAAAAAAAAAAAAAAAATAAGAAAAATGAAAATAAAATATAAAAATAAAAATGAAAAAGTAAATGAATAAATAAATAAATAAATAAATAAACCAATAAAACACGCCATGCACCTTAAGCTTATTCCAATATGCTAATAGCATATATATGAATTGATGAATAATCGTCTTAGTGAGTACCGGTATTAAGTCGTACATTTTCTATTTGTGGTAAACTGCTTATCATTGCTTGTTTCTTTTTTAGAATATGTGTTCAGAGCCAATGTGTCGTAAAATAACTGTACAAGATCAGGCCACATATTTACAAGTTGCACATAACGTGATGTTGAAAAGATTACCTGCTGGTTTCATATAAAATATATATGCGTTCAATATCAAAACTGTACTTACAACTGTTACAAACCCAGAAAAAGGCTTTTATTTGTACCATCCACTAAAACTCTAAATGACGGAATCGAGCATCTATGTGTTTAAAAACATCGAAATTGCCTTTACAACTGTTACAAACCCAGAAAAGATTTTCATTTGTTTCATTACTGAAATTTCGATGGAAGAAGTCAAAGTGGCGGGATCGAACATCTATGCGTTAGATAACATCGAAACTGTCTTTACAACTGTTACAAACTCAGAAAACACTAAGACTTTCATTTATACCTTCTACTAAAACTTTGATAGAAGAACTCTAAATGCCGAAACAAGCATCTATGCGTCAAATTACATCGAAACTGTCCTTACAACTGTTACAAACCCAGTAAAAGACTTTTTTTTATTTTCCTTCACAGAATTGACAGAATCAAGTCATTTTGAATATTTCTGTGATATGTGGACATAAAACTTATGCGTCGCTTTTTGTGCAGGATGTTTGAAATATTTAAGTACAATTTTTTGAGATACAGGAAGTTTAGTTCAATATTGACGGTGTATGGCACTAACACTTTCATTGTTCACTGAAATTGGTTGCAAATATAGGTGATTGCTCTTCTTGGGCATTCGGCCTCACATCCCTGGTAAAAGATTTCGTATTTAGCTTAATTTGTCAGTGTTAACATTTTTTACTTTGCTTTTGGGATTGTGGTCTGTTTTTGATTTGATTTAACTTAATTAATTTGCCAGTGTTAAGAGTTTTTGCTTTTCTTTTTGGATTGTGGTCTGAGCATAGACTGGTGCGTTTTTGATTTGATTTTCTCTCAATTTTCATTTCACACATGAAGGGTGTAGATAGCTGGTAATGAGGTGCTTACCCTTTCGAAGAACCCGGTCTCACTTCCCTAATAAAAGTCCACTTGGTAACTTATTTGCTTTGGGATTTTGATTTGGACATGAATTTGTATGTTTATTTTTGAAATACTACATAAAGGAGTATCTAACGTCTTGTGCTTCTGAAGAGACCTTTAAAGTTGACGCTCCATTTCACGACAGGCGTTGCACGTTAATGAATCGTCAAAGCGTGCTGTCCTAAGCGCACTGCAAGATCAAAGTTCACCTATAACTGGCGACGTCTCGAAATAAGTGAAAAATGTTTTGACTGAATTTTAAATCAATCAATCAATCAATCATCAATCAATCAATCAATCAATCAATCAATCATTCCATGCATGCATCCATTCATCCGTCAATCGACCAATCTATCCATCCACCCATCGATCCTTCCACCATATGTCAATCAATCAATTTTGCTTAGAATGTTCAAATCATTTGATATTCATATTACATTGTTGTTTTCAATACGCCTTTATTATTTCTGACATCTTGGTATAAGTGTGAAGTTATTGCTTATCTGTCATGTCAGATTTATATATCAATCAAACCGAGTCAGATGGATTGTAACCGTCATATTGTAGTATGAAATATTCCTATCACTTTAGAATTACATTTACAGTACATGGCTGTCGAAAGTTTAGCACTTATAACTAACAAATTAGTGCTTGCTCACTCCGGTCTCTTGTTATTTCTATATCATCAACTTTTCGGCAGCTGCTATCTATCTCTTGGCAGGTTTATGACCACCAGTTAGCTCAGAAGTCGAGCTTCGACTTTTTTCGTTAGTTCAGAGTTTAACTTTAGACATATCTGTACTGTACAAGTTGTTATTTCAACAGCTAGAAATATGAATAATTCAAACACATTTAAGCCGTTGATTTTAACACGGCATATATAAACACTTATTGACGGTTTATGCTCATGAAAAAAACCTCATTTCTTGTGGTTTAGTGACTGATAATACAAGTTTTTGATTTATATTCATGTTAATGCGTACATAACATACATAGATATTCCGTCACATTATTCCAAACCGAATGTTTTTTTCGCATGATACGCGGGATTTTCCTATTTCTAGGGCAAGTAATAACCAATATTTTTTTACTTGATCCCTTGTAGAATTATGTTTTTGCATGAATATTTAGATTTTCTAATTTCTAGGACAAGCATTAAACCTTTTATGTTTTTCACCCGCGTCCTTGTGGAATTGTTTTTTGCACGATTCTCATGATGTTTTAACTTAATTGATGAGTAGTAAACCATATATTTCCACGTTATGACCGGTTTTCCGTGAAATGTAGTTTTTCACGACACATTATAACTTCTATTAAGAACCATTATCATGATTATGATTAAGTCGTACATTTGCTATTTCGATTTTGTGTTTTCTGTTTAGTCATTTTAGATTTAGCCTCATCATGGATTTATTTGGTATTCCTGTTTGGTAAAGAATTATAAACTGCACATGCTTTGGTTTTAGTATTTTATATCCTTCGAAAGCAAAACATAGAGGAAATTTGTTACAAGTCTATTTCCAATTTAAACACATTGAAAAGTCAATAGAATGAAGAAGCCAGGTACAATGAAATCTGAAATATTACCCACCACTTTATAACGACACCTGTCCATTATGACAATTGTTTTAAGATCCTATTGATTCTATTGCAACCATGTATAACATGATTCTTAGTGTTATATTCACGAAAAAGTTTATAGATAGGTAAACTTAGCTACCAGTAAAATAAATGACAACTTGTAGGATAAACGTTAGCTACTAGTAGCAAGTTACACAAGGAGAAAAGTAAGCTACTAGTAGCCAGTTACTTATAGCTAACTTTAAATATCTAAAGTTAATAGGTCTTTAGCTAGCTGATAACCATGTTCTATGAATATTAGTATAAGAATTATGACACACCATTAACAGTAATGATCATATTTATTACCACTTACCTCGTTTGTAACAATTACTTTTAGGAGTTTATGTTCACAACAAGTATTATAAGTCAGTTTATAAATCATTATTATGCCACAGTAAAATACTTTGCTTAAGCAAAATAGTCTTTGGCACGTCTGTCTGAAATGCGTTTTTATGCAATAACCTTATTTTGCTTTGGTAGACTTCGACCAACATTTGATACACTGATAGATATTTTCCACAGGAAAAAACTTTTGAATGTCAAGGTCATTTTCATGAATTCTATTAATAGATTTACCAGTTTCCTCGCAATAACTTAATTATAATACACAAACATATAGTAAACATATAGAGTTTAGAGGTCGTGGGTCAAGGTCAATGTAATTATAAGAGATTTAGTTGTTTTTTGAGTAATAAGTTAAGTTTGTTCCATCATTATATTCTAAATGCAATAATTTGGTTTCACAACAATAATCAATCCTCAACCAAATGTTACAAATCGAAAAAGATGTGTTTTTATATACAGACCATTTGACTTAGTGTTTTTTTTTCCAAGAATGACAACGAAATTGCATATAAAAAATGAACAAAAAGCAATTACTTTTATTGTAAGTAAATGCAAAACAAATTCCTTCTTTTATGGTATAAATATTACGATTTTCAAGAAAAATATGCACGTTAATTGTTTTCAATAACATTTTCCTCACTTCTCAAGTTTTGATGCTAATGCATGTTTTGTAAGTTTTTACTTTTCTTGGAATACCTCTTTAACCTTCAAAAACAGTTTAAATCAGTTTAATACACATTGCTTTTGACATTCAGAACCTTCGCTGATTGAAGTCTGAATCAGATTCAGTGCTTAAGTTGCTTGAAACACAAACTGTCTTTTGTTTCAGATCTTTGAATTCCATTTAATATTATATTGCTTGAAACGCCTTCTTCGAACCCTCAGTATGGATGTCTGAATCAAATTCACTGTTTACATTGCACGGAGCAGCTTCCCTGTATCAGAATATCTGAACCTGCACCAATGGCAGTCAGAATCAGAACGAACAATATAAATAAAGTTTATTTATTTATAAATTCTCATATTTTAATCGATACTGGTAAGTCGTAACCGAGTTTAAAACATTATCTAACATAAAATATTGTGCATACGTGTGTAAAGATCCTTTAGTATGTGCTATTTTCGAATATTTATTTCTGTTTGAATGTATACGTACATAATAACATTCAAAAATAGGATATGACGTTATTAGTTCAGCCCTCTCTCAAGAAAAATAATGAACTAAAATCTGAGAAATAATTCATCACGAAAAAAAAACAAGATCCAGTTGTAGCAATACTAAAAACAGAACGTACACATCTATAGCAGAAATAATCAAAGTCGACTTTTAAAGAATAAATTCAATGCGCATTCAATGATAATAGTATGTGCAACAATTTAAGCCCCAGCAGCATTACGTTTGAATAGAAAAATCTATAGCAGAAATAACAGAAATTCTGCTTTTAAGAATAAATTCAATAAGCCCTAAATGATAACATTATGTGCAAGAAATATGACGGTATCAATTTACATAACTTCTGTTTAACTGGTTATTTATTTCAACTATATCTGATGATACTATTTTCTATATCAACTATTATTAGTATTCGGCCACCATGTATAACTTCGATCACGATCGTTCTTGAAAGGTAAAATTAGTATCATCTTTATAGTATTGTACTAGTTACATTCATATAGTTTGAAATTATCATATACCGATACATGAAATATTGAATTGAAATGTGAAAATTATATTATCGATCACTGATATGTTCTCATGTTCCTAATGTACCTAGATAAATGCAATATTCTCCAAATCTTTTCTTTCTACGAGTACAATTTTGTCGATGACCGCCTTCATATAAGTGAAAAATCTTGACAGAGGAGTAAGTTGCAGATCCAAGTGTAAGAAAGTTTGCTTACCGAAGGTCAGTGGTTTTACTTTGGGCACTCCGGTTTCCTCCACATCCAAGAACTGACCGCCTCCATACAATCTTGACTGAAGGTAAAACATCTTACGTCACTCAGCTTCACCATTACTGTTATTACCATTGCATATTTAACTATGCAAAACAAACCAAATATTGATGTTAAGATTTTAATAGTTTTTCTAATGCAACAAGTAAATGTGGTATTGATTCCCTTTTAAACCGTCACTTACCACAGAAATAAAAAATTACTTTTTAAAATTTGAGTATTTTGTCAAAACAGATTTGAATACAACAAGCATGGTAATATTGATTGATTGCAAAATCATGAACCTCTAATCGTTTTTACAAATTCAGTATTACACATTTCCGTGTGACAAAAAAAAAAAAAAAAAAATAAGAAAAATGAAAATAAAATATAAAAATAAAAATGAAAAAGTAAATGAATAAATAAATAAATAAATAAATAAACCAATAAAACACGCCATGCACCTTAAGCTTATTCCAATATGCTAATAGCATATATATGAATTGATGAATAATCGTCTTAGTGAGTACCGGTATTAAGTCGTACATTTTCTATTTGTGTAAACTGCTTATCATTGCTTGTTTCTTTTTTAGAATATGTGTTCAGAGCCAATGTGTCGTAAAATAACTGTACAAGATCAGGCCACATATTTACAAGTTGCACATAACGTGATGTTGAAAAGATTACCTGCTGGTTTCATATAAAATATATATGCGTTCAATATCAAAACTGTACTTACAACTGTTACAAACCCAGAAAAAGGCTATTTGTACCATCCACTAAAACTCTAAATGACGGAATCGAGCATCTATGTGTTTAAAAACATCGAAATTGCCTTTACAACTGTTACAAACCCAGAAAAGATTTTCATTTGTTTCATTACTGAAATTTCGATGGAAGAAGTCAAAGTGGCGGGATCGAACATCTATGCGTTAGATAACATCGAAACTGTCTTTACAACTGTTACAAACTCAGAAAACACTAAGACTTTCATTTATACCTTCTACTAAAACTTTGATAGAAGAACTCTAAATGCCGAAACAAGCATCTATGCGTCAAATTACATCGAAACTGTCCTTACAACTGTTACAAACCCAGTAAAAGACTTTTATTTGTTTTTCCTCCACTTAACTTTTAAGTTCAATGTGAATAGCCTAAATTGACAGAATCAAGTCATTTTGAATATTTCTTTGATGTGTAGGACTGAAAACTTATGCTCGCTTTTTGTGCAGGATGTTTGAAACATTTATGTAAAATTTCTTGAGATACAGGAAGTTTAGTTCAATATTGACGGTGTATCGCACTAATACTTTCATTGTTAACTGAAAATGGTTTCAAATATAGGTGATTGCTCTTCTTGGGCATCCGGCCTCACATCCCTGGTATAAGTTTACGTATTTAACTTACTAGTAATTAATTTGCCAGTGTTAAGAGTTTTAACTGTTTTTGGGATTGTGATCTAGACATGGACTGGTACGTTTGATTTGATTTTTTTCTCAATTTGATTTCACACTTGAAGGGTGCTTACCCTTTCGGAGAACTCGGTCTCATTTCCCTAGTAAAAGTCCACTTGGTAACTTATTTGCTTTGGGATTTGGACATGAATTTGTATGTTTATTTTTGAAATACTATAAAGTAGTATCTAACGCCTTGTGCTTCTGAAGAGATCTTCAAAACTGACGCTCCATATCATTACAGGCGTGGCACGTTAAAGAACTCTCGTAGTGCACTTCCCTTTAAAAGCGCACTGCATGGTCACGGTTTTTGACAATTCGCCTATAGCTAGCGACGTCTCGAAATAAGTGAAAATGTTTTGACTGGGGTATAAAATCAATCAATCAATCATTCCATGCATCCATACATGCATCCATCCATCAATCAACCAATCTATCCATCCACCCATCGGTCCTTCACCCATCTGTCAATCAATCAATTTTGCTTAGAATGATCATATCATTTGATATTCATATATATTTCTTTGTTGTTTTCAATACGCCTTAATTATTTTTGACATCTTGGTATAAGTGTGAAGTTATTGCTTATCTGTCATGTTAGATTTATATATCAATCAAACCGAATCAGATGGATTGTAACCGTCATATTGTAGTATGAAATATTCCCACCACTTTAGAAGTCCTCATTTACAGTACATGCCTGTCGAAAGTTTAGCATTTATAACTAACAAATTAGTGCTTGCTCACTCCGGTCTCTTGTTATTTCTATATCATCAACCTTTCGGCAGCTGCTATCTATCTCTTGGCAGGTTTATGGCCACCAGTTAGCTCAGCAGTCGAGCTTCGACTTTTACTTTTTTTGTTGGCTAAAAGTTTAACTTTCGACATGTCTGTGCTGTACAAGTTGTTATTTCAACAGCTAGAAATATGAATAATTCAAACACCGTTAAATCGTTGACTTAACACGGCATATATAACTACTTATTGACAGTTTCGCTGACAAAAAAATCATTCTTGTGTTCAGTTACTGAATACTAGTATGTGATTTATATTAAGGTAATTCATACATAACATAAATAGATATTCCGTCACATTATTCCAATGCTGAATGTGTTTTTTCGCATGATAGGCGCGATTCCCCTATTTATAGGACAAGTATTAATCCAATATATTTTCACTTGATCCCTTGTAGAATTATTTTTTTGCATGAATATTGAGATTTTTTAATTTCTAGGACAAGCAATAACCTTTTATGTTTTTCACCTGCGTCCTTGTGGAATTGTTTTTCCGCACGATTCTCATGATATTCTAACTTCATTGATGAGTAGTAATCCATATATTTCCATGTTATGATCGGTTTTCCGTGAAATGTAGTTTTTCACGACACAATTATAACTTCTATTAAGAACCTTTATCATGATTATGATTAAGTCGTACATTTTGCTATCTATTTCGATTTTGGGTTTTCTGTCAAGTTATTTTAGATTTAGCCATGTCATGGGTTTATTTTGGAATTCCTGTTTGGTAAAGAAATATAAACTGCACATGCTTTGGTCTCAGTTATTTATATCCTTCGAAAGCAAAACATAGAGGAAATTTGCAACAAGTCTAATTCCAATTTAAACATATTGAAAGTCAATGGAATGAAAAAGCTATGTACAATGAAATCTGAAATAGTATCTACCTCTTTATAACGACACTTGTCCATTAACACAATTGTTTCATAATCCTATTGCTTCTATTGTAACCATGTATAACATGATTCTTAGTTTTATATTTACGAAAATGTTTGTAGGTAGGTAAAGTTAGCTACTAGTAATATAACTTGCAACTTGTAGAATAAATGTTAGCTACTAGTAGCCAGTTACTTGTGAGAGAAAAAAGTTAGCTACGTGTACCAATCGTGTTTAATGAATGTTAGTTTAAGAGTTATGACACACCATTAACAGTTACGATCTTATCTATTTCCACTAACCTCGTTTGAGATTAGCAATTACTTTTAGGAATTAATGTCCACAGCAGATATTATTAGTCAGTTAATAAAATCGTTATTATGCATTGCTTAAGAAATATAGTTTTTGGCACGTCTGTCTGAAATGTGTTTTGTACAATAACCTAAGTGTGCTTTGGTAGTATTTCACCAAACTTTGATACACTGATATTGTTTTTATCACCGATTCTATAAAAAGATTAACCAGTTTCCTTGCAATAACTTAATTATAACACACAGACAGATAGTAAAAAAGAAACCTATAGAGTTTGGAGCTCATGGGTCAAATGGATTTAATTGTTTTTTTGCGATAACTAAGTGTGTTTTGATAGAATTTCATCATTTTCTTTAAATGCACTAAATTGGTTTCACAACAATTATCAATATTCAACAAAATTTTACAAAACGAAAAAGAGCGCTTTATGCACAGAACATTCGTCATAGTGGATTTTTTTTCCAAAAATGGCAATGAAATTGCATATAAAAACCAATCACTTTTATTTGTAAGTAAATGCAAAAATAAATTATCTTTTTATGGTACTAGTGAGTATTACGATTTTTCAAGAAAAATATGCGACGTTTAATTGTTTCCCGTAACAAGTTTCCTCACAACTCATTAAGTATTGATGACAATGCATGTTTTGTTAGTTTTTAACTTTTCTTCGCACAACTTTTTAGTCTTCAAAAACAATTAAATCAGTTTAATACACTGTTTAAGACAAGTTTAAATCTGATTGCATTATTGCATTGTTTTGAACATTCAGAACCTTAACTGATTGAAGTCTAAATCAGATTCATGTTCAATGTTTACATTGCTTGAAACACCACCGATCTTTTGAATTCTTAATAGATGTCTGAATCTCTTCTCCGAACCCTCAAGACGGATGTCTGAATCTAATTCACTATTTACATTGCATAGAACAAATTCTCTGTATCAGAAACTCTGAACCTTTACTAATGAAAGGCAGAATCAAAACCAACAATACAAATAAAGTTGATTTATTTATTACTTCTCATATACGAATCGATACTGTTAACCGAGATAAAATCATAATCTTAGATGCAATTTTGTGCATACATGTGTAAAATATTTTTGTTGTGATGTGCTATTTTCGAATATTTATTTATGTTAACATAATTTACATCATAAAATAACATTTAAGAGATTTAATGATTAAGATAAATGATGAATTTCAGTCGACAATATTTGTGTATTATTGTCAGATATATACTATTTTCTAAATTTGATGCTGGTTAAAATTTGAAATTCCTAAAAATCTAAGGTATACTTCCTCATGCAAAAGACTTTCTAAACTAAATTGGGTAAAATATATGTTGGCCCTTTGGTAATCTTTTCATCAACTTAAAAAGGGATTTAATTTCACAGTTTTGGCCAAAGCACTACTGATGAGGAATTTATTTAAAAACGGCCGTCTAGTGCTGTAAAAATAAACCTGTAATATAAAATATAAATCGTCATAAAAAACAAGCTCCAGTAGTCGCAATACTAAAGAATAGAACTTAAAAATCTATGGCAGAAATAATAGAAAAGTTAACTTTTAAAGAATGAATTCAATGCACATCCAATGATAACAATATGTGCAACAATTCTTCATGAAAAACACTCTCCAGTAGCAATACGTTAGAATAGAAAAATCTATAGCAGAAATAACAGAAATTCTGCTTTTAAAGAATAAACTCAATGAGCCCTAAATGATAACATTATGTGAAGAAATGTGACTGCATCAATTTACATAACTTCTGTTTAACTGGTTATAAATTTTAAGTATTTCTGACGTGATGTTACTTTTTCCAATTTCAACTTTTTTTAGTACTCGGTCACCATGCACACCTTTGATCACAATCGTTCTTGAAAGGTGAAATAGTATGTTTATAGTATTGTTACCAGTTAAATATTCATATAGCTTAAAATTACCATCGTAACCAATACAAGAAAAATTGAATTGAAATGTGATAATTATATTCAGACTATTATCGATCCCTGATCTGATCTTGTGTTCCTAATGTACCTAGATAGATACAGTACTCAGCTATTCTTTTCTATTCTAC
Source organism: Anadara kagoshimensis (assembly GCA_021292105.1). Taxonomy (NCBI): domain Eukaryota; kingdom Metazoa; phylum Mollusca; class Bivalvia; order Arcoida; family Arcidae; genus Anadara; species Anadara kagoshimensis. Next base: position 22,557,758 of record CM037873.1, read on the forward strand.
GAGTACATAATTATCGATGAACGCCTTCATATAAGTGAAAAATCTTGACTGAGGCGTAAGTTGCAGATCCAAGTGTGAGGAAGTTTTAAACTTCGCTTGAGGAAGCACAGTGGTTTTATTCCGTGAACTCCGATTTCCTCCACCATCACAGAACTGACTACCTCTATACAAGTTAAAGAATTTTGATTGATGCTAAGAACATAACTTCACTCTACTTCATTCTTACTGTTATTATCATCACATATTTTAGTATGCAAAACAAGACAAATATTGATGTTAAAAATTTTATTTTGTTATTTTAATGCAACAAGTGAATTTGCTATCGATTCCCTTTTAAACCGTCATTTACCACAGAAATAAGTAAATTACTTTTTAAAAATTTGAGTATTTTGTCAATACAGATTTGAATACAACAAGCATGGTAATATTGATTGATTGCAAGATCATGGACCTCTGATCTTTTTCACAAATTCAGTATTACACATTTCCGTGTGACAAAAGAAATAATAAAAAACAATAATAAAAAAAAATAAAAGTAAAAAGAAAAAGTAAATAAATAAATAAATAAATAAATAAATAAACACGCCATGCACCTGGAGCTTATCCTAAAATATGCTAATAGCATTTATATGAATTCATGAATAATCGTCTTAGTGGGTATTCGGTGGTACACTTTCTATTTGTGGTAAACTGCTTATCATTGCTTGTTTGTTTATTAGAATATTTGTTCAGAGCCAATCTGCCATAAAATAACTGTGTACAAGATCGGCTAAGTAAAGGTCACATATTTACAAGTTGCACATAACGTTATAAGTAAATAAAACAAAGTATCACCAGATGTTGAAAAGATTACCCGCTGGTTTTATATACAATGTATATTCGTTCGACAACATCGAAATTGTCTTTACAACTGTTACAAACCCAGAAAAAGGCTTTCATTTGTACCCTCCACTGAAACTCTTAATGACGGAATCGGACTTCTATGGGTTAGATAACATCGAAATTGCCTGAACAACCGACAAACCCAGAAAAGACAAATACTTTTATTTTTACCCTCCATTAAAACTTTGAGGGAAGAAGCCTAAAATGATGGGATCGAACATCTATGCATTTGACAACATCAAAACTGTCTTTACAACTGTTACAAACTCAGAAAAAGACTTTTATTTGTTTTTCCTCCACTGAATTGACAGAATCAAGTCATTTTGAATATTTCTGTGATATGTGGGACTTAAAACTTATGCGTCGCTTTTTGTGCAGAATGTTTGAAATATTTAAGTACAATTTCTTGAGATACAGAAAGTTTAGTTCAATATTGACGGTGTATGGCACTAACACTTTCATTGTTAACTAAAATCGGTTGCAAATATAGGTCATTGCTTTTCTTGGGCATCTGGCCTTACAACCTTAGTATAAGTTTACGTATTTAACTTAATTTATTTGCCAGTGTTAAGAGTTTTTACTTTGCTTTTGGGATTGTGGTCTGGGCATAGACTGGTGCATTTTTTATTTGATTTTTTCTCAATTTTGATGTCACACATAAGGGTGTAGATAACTAGACAGGAGGTGCTTACCCTTTCGAAGAACCCTGTCTCACGTCACTAGTTAAAGGCCACTTGTTAAGTTATTTGCTTTGGGATTTTGATTTGGACATGAATTTGTATGTTTATTTTTGAAATACTATAAAGTAGTATCTAACGTCTTGTGCTTCTGTAGAGACCTTTAAAACTGACGCTCCATATCACGACAGGCGTGGCACGTTAATGAATCGTCAAAGCGTACTGTCCTAAGCGCACTGCAAGGTCAAAGTTTTTGCCACTTCACCTATATCTAGCGACGTCTCGAAATAAGTGAAAATGTTTTGACTGGGGTTTAAAATCAATCAATCAATCATTCAATGCATCTATGCATGCATGCATCCATCCATCAATCAACCAATCTATCCATCCACCCATCGATCCTTCCACCATCTGTCAATCAATCAATTTTGCTTAGAATGTTCAAATCATTTGATATTCATATTACTTTGTTGGTTTCAATACGCCTTGATTATTTCTGACATCTTGGTATAAGTGTGAAGTTATTGCTTATCTGTCATGTTAGATTTATATATCAATCAAACCGAGTCAGATAGATTGTAACCGTTATATTGTAGTATGAAATATTCCCACCACTTTAGAAGTCCTCATTTACAGTACATGGCTGTCGACAGTTTAGCACTTATAACTAACAAATTAGTGTAAGCTCAGTCCGGTCTCTTGTTATTTTTATATCATCAACTATTCGGCAACTGCTATCTATCTCTTGGCAGGTTTATGGCCACTAGTTAGTTCAACAGTCGAGCTTCGAAAGTTGTTTTGTTAGCTCAGAGTTTAACTTTCGACATATCTGTACTGTACAAGTTGTTATTTCAACAGCTAGAAATATGAATAATTCAAACACATTTAAACCGTTGATTTTAACACGGCATATATAAACACTTATTGACGGTTTATGCTGACAAAAAAACCTCATTTCTTGTGGTTTAGTGACTGATAATACTAGTATTTGATTTATATTCATGTTAATGCATACATAACTTTCATAGATATTCCGTCACATTAGTCCAAACTGAATGTATTTTTGCATGATAGGCGCGATTGTCCTCTTTCTAGGTAGAGTATTAATCCAATACATTTTCACTTGATACCTTGTAGCCTTAATTTTTCGCATGAAAATCGAGATTTTCTAATTTCTAAGACATTTTTTAAACCTTATGTTTGCTGTTATGGGATTCCAACATACTTTAAACACCGACAGATCTTGAAAGGAAACCCTATAGAGTTTGGAGGTAAGATCATAAGTCAAGGTCACTGTTACTATAAAGAAATTTTGCGATAACTTAATGTTGTTTTATGGAATGTCATCAAATTTCATACACTGAGTTTCTGTAGAGAAAAGGCCAATCAATTTGAATCCGAATCAATGGTTTACATGCCATCATCGCAACACACACAGTTTTGACTGGGGTTTAAAATCAATCAATCAATCATTCAATGCATCTATGCATGCATGCATCCATCCATCAATCAACCAATCTATCCATCCACCCATCGATCCTTCCACCATCTGTCAATCAATCAATTTTGCTTAGAATGTTCAAATCATTTGATATTCATATTACTTTGTTGGTTTCAATACGCCTTGATTATTTCTGACATCTTGGTATAAGTGTGAAGTTATTGCTTATCTGTCATGTTAGATTTATATATCAATCAAACCGAGTCAGATAGATTGTAACCGTTATATTGTAGTATGAAATATTCCCACCACTTTAGAAGTCCTCATTTACAGTACATGGCTGTCGACAGTTTAGCACTTATAACTAACAAATTAGTGTAAGCTCAGTCCGGTCTCTTGTTATTTTTATATCATCAACTATTCGGCAACTGCTATCTATCTCTTGGCAGGTTTATGGCCACTAGTTAGTTCAACAGTCGAGCTTCGAAAGTTGTTTTTTAGCTCAGAGTTTAACTTTCGACATATCTGTACTGTACAAGTTGTTATTTCAACAGCTAGAAATATGAATAATTCAAACACCGTTAATTCGTTGGCTTTAACACGGCATATATAAACACTTATTGACGGTTTATACTGACAAAAAACTCATTTCTTGTGGTTTAGTAACTGATAATACTAGTATTTGATTTATATTCATGTTAATGCATACATAACTTTCATAGATATTCTGTCACATGAGTCCAAACTGAATGTATTTTTGCATGATAGGCGCGATTGTCCTCTTTCTAGTTAGAGTATTAATCCAATACATTTTCACTTGATACCTTGTAGCCTTAATTTTTCGCATGAAAATCGAGATTTTCTAATTTCTAGGTCAAGTAATAAGTTTTATGTCTTTACCTGCTTCCTTGTGAAATTGTTTTTTCGCACGATTCTCATGATTTTTTAACTTCATTGATAAGTAGTAAACCATATATTTTCACGTTCTGACCGGTTTTCCGTGAAATGTATTTTTTCACGACACATTTACAACTTCTATAAAGGACCATTATCATGATTATGATTAAGTCGTACATTTTGCTATTTGTTTCTTTGTTGGCTTGCTGTTAAGTCATTTTAGATTTAGCCTTGGGGGGGGGGGGTATTTTGGATTTTTTTTTAAAATGATACATGATACTTGTAGTTTTTTTATCTATCAAAAGTTAGTCATTGAGGATTTTTCGCTACAAGTCTCATTTAAACATATTAAACAGTTAATAGAATGAAGCAGCAAGGTACAATAAAATCTTATATAGTATATACCTCCTGTGAATCCTGTTGCAACATAACATTTGCTAAGTCATTAACTAGATGATAACAGTGTTTAATGGTACTAGTATAAGAATTATGACACGCCATTAACAGTAACGAGCTTATTTATTACTTCTCACCTCGTTTGTAACAATCACTGTTAGGAATTTATGTCCTCTAAATATGATACAACAGGTATTATTAGTCAGTTTATAAAATCGTTTTAATACTTTGCTTAAGCAATGTAGTGTTTGGCATGTCTGTCTGTAATAACTTTTTGTTTAATAATTTAAGTTTGCTTTGGTAGAATTTCACTACATTTTACACAATGATAGGTATTTTCGAAGCCAGAAAGCGTATTGATTTTGAATGCAATAGGTCAAAGGAGAAGACAAACGCTACAATAAATAGATTAAGTAGTTCCCTTGCAAAACCTTATGTTTGCTGTTATGGGATTCCACCATACTTTAAACACCGACAGATCTTGAAAGGAAATCCTATAGAGTTTGGAGGTAAGATCATAAGTCAAGGTCACTGTTACTATAAAGAGATTTTGCGATAACTTAATATTGTTTTTATGGAATGTCATCAAAATTCATACACTGAGTTTCTGTAGAGAAAAGGCCAATCAATTTGAATCCGAATCAATGGTTTACATTGCACGAAACACCTTATCTGAACATTAACTGATGGAAATCTGTATCAGAAGCAAAAGCAAAGTTTACATAACTTAAAACACCTTCTCTGAGTATTCATTAATAAAAGTCTGTTTTAGACTATTAGCATTGCTTGTACCACTTTTTCTCTGAGCTATCAGTAATGGATATCTGTATCAGAATCAATGAATGAAATATCTTGAAATGTGTACATTGCTTGGAACACCTTCTTTGAACGTTTACTAATGGAAGTCGGAATCAAAATCAATTCGTACATTGCTTGGAACACATCTGAACCATCACTTATGGAAGTTGGATTCAAAACGCATTTACATTGTTTGGGACACATCTGAATCTGTACCAATGGAAGTCGAAATCAGAATCAATGTTTACATCTCTGGGAACACCTTCTCTGAAACATCTGTATCATAACCAACAATATAAATAAAGTTTATTTATTTATCAGTTCTCATTTTCCAATCGATACTGGTAAGTTGTAACTGAGATTAAAACATTATCTAACATACAATATTGTACATAAGTGTGTAAAAATCCTTATGGGTATGTGCTATTTTCGAATATTTTTTTGTTTGAATGTACACGTACATAATAACATTCAAAAATAGGATACGACGTTATTAGTTCAGCTCTCTCTCAAGAGAAATAATGAACAAAAATCTGAGAAATAATTCATCACGAAAAAATCAAGATCCAGTTGTAGCAAAACTAAAAATAGAACGTACACATCTATAGCAGAAATAATCATAGTCGACTTTTAAAGAGAAAATTCAATGCGCATCCAATGATAACAGTATGTGCAACACTTCTTTATGAAAAACAAGCCCCAGGAGCATTACGTTAGAATAGAAAAATCTATAGCAGAAATAACAGAATCTCCACTTTTAAAGAATAAACACAATGAGCCCTAAATGATAAAATTATGTGCAAGAAATATGATGGTATCAATTTATATAACTTCTGTTTACTGGGTATTTATTTCAACTATATCTGACGTGATGTTACTATTTTCTATATCAACTATTGTTAGTATTCGGCCACCATGTATCACTTCGATCACGATCGTTCTTGAAAGGTAAAATTAGTATCATATTTATTGTATTGTTACTAGTTACATTCATATAGTTTAAAATTATCATATACCGATACATGAAATATTGAATTGAAATGTGATAATTATATTCAGACTATTATCGATCACTGATATGTTCTCATGTTCCTAATGTACCTAGATAAATGCAATATTCCCCAATCTTTTCTTTTCTACGAGTACATTTTTGTCGATGACCGCCATCATATAAGTGAAAGAATCTTGAAAAAGGCGTAACGGTTGTAGATATTCTTCCATCATACCAGAACTAACCGTATTGATATAAGTGAAAAAAAAATCTTAACAGAGGCGTAAGTTGCAGATCCATGTGTAAGAAAGTTTGAAAGTTTGCTTTCCGAAGGTCAGTGGTTTTACACTGGGCACTCCGGTTTCCTCCACCATCCAAGAACTGACCGCCTCCATACAATCTTGACTGAAGCTAAAAAATCTTACGTCACTCCGCTTCACCATTACTGTTATTACCATTACATATTTAACTATGCAAAACATGTTGATGTTAAGAATTTTAATATGTTATTATAATGCAGCAAGTGAATGTGGTATTGATTCCCTTTTAAACCGTCACTTACCACAGAAATAAGAAAATTACTTTTTAAAAATTTGAATATTTTGTCAATAGAGATTTAAATACAACAAGCGTGGTAATATTTATTGATTGCAAGATCATGAACCTCTATTTTTTCACAAATTCAGTATTACACATTCCCTTGTGACAAATAATAATAAAAAAAAAATAAAAAAAAGTAAATAAATAAATAAAACACGCCATGCACCTGAAGCTTATCCTAATATGCTAATAGCATATATATGAATTCATGAATAATCGTATTAGTGGGTATTCAGTCCTACACTTTCTATTTGTGGTAAACTGCTTATCATTGCTTGTTTGTTTAAAAGAATATTTGTTCAGAGCCAATGTGCCATGAAATAACTGTGTACAAGATCAGCCTAAGTGAAGGTAACATATTTACAAGTTGCACATAACGTTATAAGTAAATAAAACAAAGTATCACTAGATGCTGAAAAGATAACCAGCTGGTTTTATATAACGTATATATGGGTTTGACAACATCGAAACTGTCTTTACAACTGTTACAAACCCAGAAGAGACAAAGACTTTCATTTGTATTCTCCAATGAAACTCTGATGGATGAAGCCTAAATGACGGGATCAAACATCCATGCCTTAGATAATATCTAAACTGCCTTTACAATTGTTACAAACCCAGAACTTCATTTCAAACGTTCATTTGTTTCCTCCATTAAAAATTTGATGGGAATTTGAATCGGATCAATAGCCTGAAATGACAGAATCAAGTCATTTTGAATATTTCTGTGATGTTTAGGACCTAAAACTTATGCGTCCCTATTTGTGCAAGGGTGTTTGAAATAATTTAAGTACAATTTCTTGAGATACAGGAACACTTTCATTGTTCATTGAAATTAGTTTCAAATATAGGTGATTGCTCTTCTTGGACATCCGGCCTCACATCCCTTATTTAACTTAATTTGCCAGTGTTAAGAGTTTTTGCTTTGCTTTTGGGATTGTGGTCTGGACATGGACTCGTGCGTTTGTTTTTTATTTGATTTTTTTTCTCAATTTTTATTTCACACATGAAGGGTGAAGATAGCTAGAAAGGAGGTGCTTACCCTTTCGGAGAATCCGGTCTCACTTCCCTAATAAAAGTCCACTTGGAAACTTATTTGCTTTGGAATTTTGATTTTGACATGAATTTGTATGTTTGTTTTTGATAAACTATGAAGTAGTATCTAACGCTTTGTGCTTCTGAAGAGACATTAAAAACTGACGCTTCATATAACGACAGGCGTGGCACGTTAAAAACCCCTCATAGTGCACTGTCCTAAGCGCACTGCAAGGCCACAGTTTTGCCACTTCACTTATAGCTAACAACGTCTAGAAATAAGTGAAATATTTTTGACAGGGGTTTATAATCCATCCATCGAAACCATCCATCTATCCATCCATCAATCAATCAATCAATCAATCAATCAATCAATCAATCAATCAATCAATCAATCAATCAATCAACCAGCTGTGCTTAGAATGTTCAAATGATTTTATATTCATATTTCATTGTTGTTTTCAATACGCCTTCTGACATCTTGATATTAGTTTGAAGTTATTCCTTATCTATCATATATGATTACTATATCAATCATACCGAGTCAGATGGATTGAAGCGGTCATATTGTAAGATGAATTATTTTCATCACTTCAGAGTTCCTTATTTACAGTACAGGCCTGTCGAAAGTTTAGCACTTAACTAACGAATTAGTGCTAGCTCACTCCGGTCTCTTGAAGTCTTGGTCCTGTTGTCTTATCTTGTCAGCTTTTTGGCCACTAGTTATCTAGGTCTCGGCTACTGGACAGCTAAGCTAATACTCCTTTTCGTTAGCTCAGTGTTGAATTTTACAGGTCTGTGCTGTAAAAGTTGTTACTTAATATGAACAATGCAAACACTGTTAAGCAGTCGACTTTAACATGGCATATATAGCCACTTATTGACGAGTTTGCTGACAAAAACTCATTTTTTGTTGTTTAGTTACTGGTAATACTAGTTTGTGATTTATATTCATGTAATTCATACATAACGTATATAGATACTATATTCCGTCACTTTATTCCAATACTGAATGTGTTTTTCGCTTTATAGGCGCGATTTTCCTGTTTCTATGACGAGTAATAACCAATATATTTTCACTTTATTCCATGTAGAATTATTTTTTTGCATGAAAATTGAGATTTTCTAATTTCTAGTCCAAGTAATAAACCTTTTATGTCTTTACCTGCGTCCTTGTGGAATTGTTTTTCCGCACGATTCTCATGATTTTCTAACTTCATTGATGAGAAGTAAACCATATATTTTCACCTTCTGACAGGTTTTCCGTGAAATGTATTTTTTCACGACACATTTACAACTTCTACAAAGGACCATTATCATGATTATGATTAAGTCGTACATTTTGCTATGTTTGTTGACTTGCTGTTTAGTCATTTTAGATTTAGCCTTGTTATGGGCTCATCTAGAATGGCTTTTTGATAAAAATATAAACAGCACATGAGATTTTAGTATTTTATATTTTTCTAATTCTAATTTCTAATTAATATATTAAAGTTACTTATGGAGGAAAAGTTAGCTTCCGGAGCACCTGGCCTCATTTTCTTGGTGGAAGTCCACATGTCTAACCTAATTGTCAGTTCCAAAGTTTTTACTTTGCTTCTGGATTGTGATTCGGACATGGATTAGTATGTTTGTTTTTGACTACTAGTAGCCAACTTCATCTATCTAAAGTTTATAGGCCTTTAACTAGCTGATAACCGTATTTTTAAGAATTATGACACATCATTAACAGTAATGATCATATTTATTACCACTTACCTCGTTTGTAACAATTACTTTTAGGAATTTATCGCCACAACAGGAATTATTAGTAACAATTACTTTTAGGAATTTATCGCCACAACAAAAATTATTAGTCAGTTTATAAAATCGTTATTATGGCAATATAGTGTTTGGCACGTCTGTCTGAAAGGTGTTTTTGTACAATAACCTAAGTGTGCTTTGGTAGAATTTCATCAAACTTTGATACACTGATATTGTTTTTGAATGTTAAAGGTCTTAATCATCGATTCTATAAAGAGATTTACCAGTTTTCTTGCAATAACTTAATTAACACACAGATAGTAAAAAGGAAAACCTTTGGAGCTCATGGGTCAAATGGATTTAGTTGTTTTTGTGCGATAACGTAAGTGTGTTTTGATAGAATATCATCATTTTCTTTAAATGCATTAATTTGGTTTCACAACAATTATCAATATTCAACAAAATTTTACAAAACGAAAAAGGGTAAAGATGTGTTTTATGCACAGAACATTTGTCTTAATAAAAAATAATGAAAATATGATAATGAAAGTGCATATAAAAATTGGACAAAAACCAATCACTTTTATTTTTTAAGCAAATGCAAAAACAATTTATTTTTATGATGAGTTGAACGATTTCTCAAGAAAATATGCGACGTTAGTTTGATTTCCATAACATTTTTCCTCACAATTCATTAAGTATTGATGGCAATGCATGTTTTTTTGTTTTTTTTTTTACTTTCCTTGGAACACCTCCATAACCTTCAAAAACAGTTTTAATCAGTTTAATACACTGTTTAACGCAAGTGTATATATAATTACATTATTACATAGCTTTGACCATTCAGAACCTTCACTGATTGAAGTGCTTGAAACGCCTTCTTCGAACCCTAACAACGAATGTCTGAATCAAATTCACTGTTTACATTGCACAGAGCAGTTTCCATGTATCAGAATATCTGAACCTTTACTAATGGAAGTCGGAATCAGAGCCAACCAATAATATAAATAAAGTTTATTTATTTATTACTTCTCATATTCGAATCGATACTGTTAACCGAGATAAAATCATTATCTTAGATGCAATATTGTGCATACATGTGTAAAATATTTTTGTTGTCACGTTGCTATTTTCGAATATTTATCTATGTTTGAATGAGTACGCACATCATAAAAATCAAAAATAGGATATGACATTTAAGAGATTTCGTGATTATTGGTTCAGTTTCCTTAAGATAAATAATGAATTTCAGTCGACAATATTTGTGTATTATTGTCAGATATATACTACATTATTTTCTAAATTTGCTGCTAGTTAAAAATCTAAAAGTTCCTCAAAAACTAAGGTATATTCCCTCATTCAAAGGAATTTCTTAGCTAAATTGGGTAAATTATATTTTGGCTTTTAGGTCATCTTTTCATCATCTTAAAAAACATTTAGGTCTAAGCACTACTGCTGCGGAATTGTATTGCGAAACTGCCGACTAGTACTGTAAAATTGACACTGGTATATGTAATTGCAATATAAAATATAAATCATCATAAAAACAAGTTCCAGTAGTTGCAATACTAAAGAATAGAACTTATAAATCTATAGCAGAAATAACAGAAAGTCTCCTTTTAAAGAACAAAAGAATAAATTCAATGCGCATCCAATGGTGACAAGATGTGCAACAATTCTTCATAAAAAACAAGATCCAGTGTCAATTCGCTAGAAAAGAAAAATCTATAGCAGAAATAACAGAAATTCTGCTTTTAAAGAATAAACTCAACGAGTCCTAAATGATAACATTATGTGCAAGAAATATGACGGTATCAATTGCATAACTTCTGTTTAACTGGTTATTAATTTTTATCATTTCTGACGTGATGTTACTTTTTTCTATATCAACTATTGTCAGTACTCAGTCACCATGTATAACTTCGATCATATCATTCTTAAAAGGTAAAATTAGTATCATTATTATTGTATTGTTACTAGTTACATTCATATAGTTTAAAATTATCATCCTAATACATATTATACCAGTTTTAATTTTACAGCACCAGACGGCCGTTTCGGAATACAATTCCTCATCAGTAGTGCTTGGACCAAAACTATGAAACCAAAATTATTTTGAAGATGTTGAAAAGCTACCCAAAGGACCAAATATATTTTACCAAATTAAGCTAAGGAAATACTTTGCATGAGGGAGTATACCTTAGTTTTTGAGAAATTTCAAATTTTAACTTGCAGGAATTTAGATACCAATACATCAAATATTTAATTGAAATACGATTATTATATTCAGACTATTATCGATCACTGATTTGTTCTCGTGTTCCTAATAAACCAATATAAATGCAATACATTTGTACCTCGCAATTTTTCTATGAGAAGAGAGGAGTTGAGTATTGGTTTCGAAAACATTTCACTTATATCGAGACGGCGTCAGCTATAGGCGAATGTGCAGAAATTCTGCTTTGCATTATGCTGATGGCATTATACAGCAGGGTTCTTTATCGTGCCAAGCCCATCGCAACAAGAGACCTCGTTTATTTTCAGTTCCAATCCGAAAGAACTGTGACTTTCATTTCGTAATGCCGAGTGCTTGGCGAAAGAACAGTCACTACCCACTTACAAGTATTTGGTCAGACCCAGTGGGGACTCGAACCCACGACCGCCCACAACAGAACGAGCACTCTACCAACTAAGCTACCTCAGTGGTCGCTTATGAGTAGAGCATTGTGGAGCATACTGGTAATAGAGGCTTAAAAATCAGTATCTGTTGATGAATATAAGAGTAACAGATAAGGCATTTATTTTTTCATATACATTTCCTGCTAGACCCTTTACATGCATATGTGGGTTCTGTGTGTTTCAAAATATAGGAAATGCAATTATTACCGATTGTGCTTGGATCTGCTTTGAATCTAGTGAATGACTGGAAGATGAGTACATGAAAAAATGTATTTTAGTAAAAACTTGAATAATTTTAATTGTTTTCTTATTCTTGTGACAGAAATAATAAATTATATAAAAATATCACTAAACTTTAAATCTTACCAATCTATCTGATTGAATAGTTTTTCAGTTTCAAGGAGTTTATGCAAGTAAAAAATAAAAGGTTCCTTATTTAATGACTGTTGGAACTGAGAAGAAAAGACTCTTAGCTATTTTTACCTGTATTATATTTTCCAATATGTTTCAGATCGTTCTTTGTAAAAAACGTTTTGCTGTTTGTCACAGATTATATTTTACAAATATACAATAAAATTTGCATTGAGTTAAATTAATTGAACGTCCCACGTAGGATGAAGTTATCAATAAGCAAATTACCAAGATGAGTTTAGTGGCTGATGATAAATTGACAATGTCAATAACAATTTAACGTGAACGAACTGATTTCAAAAGAGACATTTGACAGGTAATTGGCCAATACAAAAATTCAAAATATATTTAGAACATCAAATCATTAATAAATAACATTTTACAGAATCTTTAACCAATCATCAAAATCTAATTTCACGCGTTCTGTTTTCATTTTTAGACAGATCATCTAATTTAGGTCCGTCATTTAGCAAGCAAATAGAAAATTGAGATTTTTATAATTGATTTACTAGTTAACAATGCTTATGCATTTTTATTGTGCAGATTAATGTTGACATAGCACTCACGTAGAGACGGGTTAATTATCCACTGGGTAGATCATAATTTGCTGCTTAGCTAAAGCAAAATGAAACTGATCATCTTCAAGTTCAAGGTCAACCAACATCAAAAACTTGGTTGAGTTTCATGCAATGGTGTTATGGATGAATTTTCGAGCACCTAGACCTTTGGGTACATGACAAAAAAGATGTTTCAAGATTACACTACTTTAGGTCAATGTAACGTCGAATGTAGATTAAGTTCAACCAGCTTTCCAAACTTAGTAGAACTCCATGTCCTGATACTTTATAAAAAGTTTCAAGCATGTAGGCTTTTAGTTATGAGGTATAAAGTTTTATTACTTTAGGTCACTATGACCTTGAATGTAGGTTAAGGACAATCAACTTAGCATACTTGGAAGAGTTTCATGTGTTGATGCTATTTATGAAGACAGAGGTTCAAGCTCCTAGGCCTTTAAGTTCTTGACAAAAAGATGTTCAAAGGTCTTACTACTTTACGAGGGGAAGTCAGAAAGTTCATAGAACGACGTATTCAGCCAAGCGTAACACACATTTTCTTTACTTATTTAGACAACACAACATTCCGTCATTTTAAACATATCAGGTTTATTTGTCACAACATATTTGTGTAATTCTCAAAAGCATTCAAAGTTGGTGACCATCAAGCAATGATGGAAAATCAAAATGTTGAGTTTAGGACAGTTATAAAGTTCCTCACAGTAGAGGGATCAAATGCCAAAGAAATTCACCGGCGAATAGCCGAGGTATACGGTGATAGGTCCTGCCTATTCCACAGTGGCAAAATGGTCAGCTGAATTTAAACGTCGGCGCACCTCACTGAAGGATGACCCACGGTCAGGTCTGCCAGCTGATGCCATCACAAAGGAAATTGTCACGTCTGTGGAGACCCTCATCATGAATGATCGTGGAATTAGGATTGATGACATAGCTAGGGAGTGTGACATTTCACATGGAAGTGTATACACGGTTATCCACGAGCATCTTGGGATGTCAAAAGTATCCGCAAGATGGGTCCCCAGAAACCTTAACGTGCAGAATCGCTTCCAAAGACTCCAGTCAAGTTGGGAGCTTCTTGGCATTTATAATGATAACCCGGAGAGCTTCCATTTACGTTTAGTAACTGGTGATGAAACATGGATTCATCATTGGGAACCAGAAACCAAAAAAAAAGAGTCCATGCAATGGAATCGAAGGACCCTGGCTAACCCCCACCAAAGAAATTCAAAACCCAACAATCAGCTGGCAGAGTCATGGCCACTGTGTTTAGGGATTCTAAGGGTGTCCTGTTAATCAGTTATAAACCTGCTGGAATCTCTATCACTGGGGCTTACTATGCTGATCTAATGAAGCAGTTGAAAGCTGCTATTAAATTAAAAAGGAGGGGAAAGTTGAGCCGAGGGGTATTGCACAAGCAGCAATTTGTGAATGCAAGTTCGAACAACTTAATCACCCACCCTACAGTCCCGATTTGGCACCCAGTGATAATTTCCTATTTAGAAATTTGAAATTCCATTTACGGGGAATCAGATTAGCTGATGATGATGGACTTAAGGCTGTCAAAGAGGCGTGGTTACAGGACCAAACCGGAGACTTCTATTTCAAAGGTATAGACAGTCCGAAAGAAAAGTGGGCTAAGTGCATTGGGGTAAATGGGGACTATATTGAAAAATGATATTAAAATGTATGGTTTGTTGCGGCAATATATAACCCGCTCTATGAACTTTTTATACCTCCCCTCATAGGTAACTGTGACCTTGAATGCATTTAAGTAAAGTTCAACTAACTTTGCAAACTTGCTGTATGTTCCTATGCTATATATGATGTTTCTAGCATCATGAGTCTTTTTACTCCAAAAAAATATGTTAAAAGTTTTCTACTGTTTTAGGTCACTGTGGCCTTGAAAGTAGGACAAGGTCAACCAGCTTCCCAAACTTATTGAAGCTTCTTGTCCTGATGTTATATATGAAGTTTCGAGCTCCTAATCTCTTAGGTTCTTGATAAGATATTTAAAGATTATACTACTTTAGGTCGCTACGAAGTTAACCAGCTTTGCAAACTTGGTTGACCTTTTTGTCCTACTTTAAGCTCTGTGGCCTTTTCGTTAATGACAAGAAAATGTTTAACAGTTTTGTACTTTTGGTCCCTTGAATTAGGTCAAGGTCAACCCATTTCACAAACTTGAAAGAGGTTTACAAAAGGAACATCAAAATCAAATTTTAATATAACTGGGTTACTGGTTCATGAGAAGAAGTTGAAAATGTGTAATTGTTTGATGCACGATGCATGACGATAGACAAACAACTATCACTACAGGTGAGCCTAAAAAACCTTCAAGGAAACTGTTTGACATTTTTGACAATTTAAGTACAAGGTGTGAAAGAAGCTAGGACATTTAATAAAAACATAATCTGGGATGTGGTGGAGTATGTATGCAAGACAAATGACTATAAAAGTAAGTTCTCTTGTTTCATAAGCTCTTTGTACATGTATATTCATATATATGCAGCTTTGGAGACTGGTTCAAATTGATTTTTTTCTTTTTTAAGCATCTAAATGTCAAATTTGAGAAAATGAAAATGTTTACAAAATTTTTTAAATTGATATAAATAATTCAAAATAAATGAAAACTCAAAATACTAATAGCTAGAAATTCAAATTTTAAAACAAAATTCCTTATGCAAACACATGCACACATGCAGAGGAAAATGTATCCTAGGGTTGTAATCATTAGGGGTGGTGCTTGTAAAAAATCCTATATTCAAGTATGCAGCAATAAACCAATGTAATAAATACATGACACTTTTGTATTTCTTTCACATAAAAGACTTTTTACTATAATTAATTTTTTAATTATTTTTATTATAATTAATTTTTAAACAATAAACAAAATCATCTCTACATCCTACTATAACATGATCGTTAACTACCACAGGTGATGAGAACACCTCTCCTGGTAATCTATATTTGTGTAATAAATCTCCTTTCTCAATATCAATTAAATACAACACTCCATTTGTAGAGGCTGCAACACAGATATTACAATAATCAAGACACAGTTTTCTCCCTTGGTCCACACAAAGTGTCTGATCATTCATATTTTCAAACTTGAAAATTTTACTTTCTTCATCATTATTTGAATTATCTGTTATCAATTTTTTTTCTTTATTATCAGAAACTCCATTATATCGCTTCTTCTTAGTAGAAATACATGAAAATCCATCACCTGGAAAATCATAAATACTAGTCTTCTTTTCATCACTACATGATCCGAGACATTCTGGTTGATTCTGATCCTCGCCCAGACAAAAGCAAAATATGGTAGAATTAACAGCAGATTCACATTTTAATTTCCACAACAGTTCTCCATTTGAGGTTATGGCATATATATGTCCATCATGTGACCCTACAATGACCAATTCTCCGTCAGTGGTTTCCGGATTATTTTTCAACAGTTTTGTTTTTATTTCAACTGAAACTGGACTGGAAAATATTGGTCCACCAGTATCATAATTCCATTTCTGTAATTGATAAAGTACATATACATTGAAAATTTAAGACAGTAGTATGCTGTAAGTACATATACACTGACTTTAACAATGATGTAAATAAATAATAGATAAATAATGAGAGGTTGTACAGAAGAGGTTTTTACTTTTTATTTACTGGGTCCTCATAATACAGTAAAACTTGTCTATAAAGGCCACCAAATGAAAACCAGTAAAATGGTATTTATGGACTGGTGGGCTTTATATACAAGTTTAAATAACACGAATAAGGAGCAATTGGGATAAAATTTTACTGGCCTTTTAAAAGCAGGTGGAGCTTATGTAGAGGTGGCCTTTAAGGCAGGTACGATTGTCAACAGACTTTGTAAACTTGATAGCTCTTTCAGGCACTGGTACTATATATGTTTCAACCTAAGCTTTCTGTCCATAGAGAAGACTCTTGAAGTGTTTTGAAATTCCAAGGTGACTGTCGAACAGTCATGCAAATATGCTAAATATGACAAAAATTAATGAGGCTTACTGTGACCTAGACTGAAGGTCAAGCTCAACTAGATTCACAAACTTGATTGCCCTCTATAAACAAGACTAATTATTACAACCAAAATGATTTAACTTTATTAGTATTTAACTGATTAGCTGTGTCAAGAAATTAATTGTGCAGGTGCTTAAAGTACATGTCCAGCAAAACAAGTCAACAACAAGTTATGATTGAAATGGGATGCAATTTCAAAAAGTGTCCCCAAAACAAACTTCCAGGTAAACTGGGAAAACAATGTTTTGCCAACCATGTGCTTTATCAACTTGAATATAAGTAACAAACGGCACATCACCTCTACACAAAAATTCTTTCTGTGAAGTTTTAGTTTAGTTTATTTAAATAGTGAGCAAGTAAAGTGGCATAATATGTTGGCGTATGAAATGGTGTAAATACATGTTTAAAACTTGTCATATCTTACAGACAAAAATATTTACACACAATTACATTGTTAACAAGAGGCCCAGGGGCCACATCGCTCACCTGAGCAACTTGCTAGGTAGAAGCCGAAATGAGTTCAGTATTGAAGTGAGTGCAGGGGAGGGAGGTTTTGTACAAACTGAAATCTATACTTCCTACCGATGCTTTTCACTAAACAATTTGTAAGTATTTCTATGTACCGTAAAAGGTTGATGTTTCGACAAGCCTCGGCTTATTCCGTTACCTTTTTCTTACAGCATTTCAACCAATGAAATAATTTTAAAAAAAATTTTCATCATGCAATCTACCAATCTCAAAAGAGAGAAAATGCATAGGCCGAATACTGTAATCGGGAAATGGCAAATAGAAATTATAGAATACAGCAGGATTTACATTAAAAATTAGCTTTTAAATACAAGTACAATTAATATATTTCTCATGAACAATATATTTAACTTTATATCAAAATACTTATATAAAAGAATACAGCATGGAAAATACACTATTATTTAACCATGATTTGAACAAACTTGAATCTACACTACCTGAGGATGCTTCCATTTTAATTTGAGCTTTCCTGGCCTAATAGTTTTTGAGGAGAAGATTTTTAAAGATTCTCTCTATATATTCCTGTGTAAAACTTGACCCCCCTCTTGTGGCCCCACCCTACCCCCAGGGACTATGATTTGAACAAACTTGAATCTACACTACCTGAGGATGCTTCCATTTTAATTTGAGCTTTTCTGGCCTAATAGTTTTTGAGAAAAAGATTTTAAAAAATTTTCTTTATATATTCCTATGTAAAACTTGATCCCCCTCTTGTGACCCCTCCCTACCCCCGGGGACCATGATTTGAACAAACTTGAATCTACACTACCTGAGGATGCTTCCATTTTAATTTGAGCTTTTCAGGCCTAATAGTTTTTGAGAAGAAGATTTTTAAAGATTTTCTCTATATACTCCTATGTAAAACTTGACCCCCCTCTTGTGGCCCCTCCCTACCCCCGGGGACCATGATTTGAACAAACTTGAATCTACACTTCCTAAGGATGCCTCCACAAAAGTTTAAGCTTTACAGGCCGAATAGTTTTTGAGAAGAAGATTTTTGAAAAATACCAACAAAGTTTCAATAATTCTCAATTATCTCCCCTTTAAAGAGGGTGTGGCCCTTCATTTGAACAAACTTGAATCCCCTTCACCTAGTGGTGCTTTGTGCCAAATTTGGTTGAAATCTGCCCAGTGGTTCGTGAGAAGAAGATGAAAATGTGAAAAGTTTACGACAACGACGACGACGACGACGACGACGACGACAGACAACAGACAAATTGTGATCAGAAAAGCTCACTTGAGCCTTTGGCTCAGGTGAGCTAAAAACATCATTCTGAAAAAGCTGAGTGTTATTCAGCCAAAAAAGGCTTTGATCTTGAAAAATGTTTCCCCTGATTTTTATATTTTCCCCAAAATTTCAAAATATTCAAAGAAAATTGTTTTTTTTTAAGAAAAACAATTTTGTTGCATATATATTTAGATCATAAAGTTAACATATCACTTTCAAATTTTGCAAAAACTTCAATATTTCAATTCTATAAATGACATTTGACATCAATGATGATTATAATATAAACCTATGGTAAATATAAATATGTTTATTTATTTACAGTGTATACAGACACATTTACTGTATCAATACTTACACGTTTTCCTTCAAAGTCTAATAATAATAGCTGGCCACTAACACAACCAGCACACAGACCTGCACATGTGACTACTGGTGATGAAAATATGGGTTTTGAACATTTGTAATACCAGAGTATAGATCCTGTAAACTGAAAATAAACATACAAAGTATAAGAACAGGGGTTGAGTTGAGTTGAGTAATGGAGTTTAACGTCCCAGTCAAGAATATTTCACTTACATGGAGACATTGCCCGCTACAGGTGAAGGTGCAGAAAATTTGTCTATGTGTTGCACTGATGGCATTATAGGGTTCTTTATCCTGCCAAGCCTACAGTGACACAGGATCTTGTTTATTTTAAGTACCCATCTGAAAGAACCATGACTTTCATTTAGTAATGCAGAGTGCTTGGCGAAAGAACAGTCACTTCCCACTTATAAGTCCCACATACAGAGCAAGGGACTTATACCTATCAACCCTGTAACTGTTTTGTTACCTTGAATTTTAAAGTTTAGTCTTGGTTCATAACCAACACACAGTACTACTATCATGACTATTGAGAGCTTAAATTTTAAGAGAGAACCTTGGTTCAACATAGTCAATGTCATTACAACTGTCAGATCCTTGGAAGGAGTATGGAGGTAATTATGAAATCCCTCTAAAGCAGCAATGAGATATTGTCTGGACATGATGTTTACATACACCCCTTAATGACCTTGACTTGTAGGATATGATCTTGGTTGAAAATAACAACTCATCCTTGGAGCAGACATCATTCATGAAATGTCTCTGTCGCAAATTTGGTTTGAAATCTTTGATTCTATGCCAGATATGAAAGTGTTCTTCTTAACTTGACATACGGCAATATACATTATCACAATTTATGTAAAAAGGTTCATTACTGGGAGATAATGACATATGATGTAGTTTCTAATCGTGCCTATTGTGTCTGTATCTAAAAATCCCAAATTCATGCTGGTCACATTATAAGACCTACAGACTACAGGTTACATCAACACTTCATTGCTGAGTGATGTCATTTGATGCAGTCCTTTCAGTAAATTTCAAAGTAGACAACACATTTCTTAAAGTAGGCAGCAAGAATGAAATAATATGTATTGCAAAACATATTCACAAATCCAGATTCAAACAAGTAGCAGACAACTTGTGTCTCCATGCTAGCTTTATTAAGATGTGACATTTGTTTCTGTACCTGAAAATCGTAATTTCATGCTGGTAAAATGACAAGACTTAATAGAGTCAAACCTGCCTTAAAGGCCACCTGCTTATAAAGACTAGTAGAATTGTATCCCAGTTGTTCTTTATTTGTATCATTTGAACCTGTATATATAAGGGCCACCTGCCCATAAAGAACGCTTTAACTGGTTCCCTTGTGTAGCCTTTATGGACAGGTTTGACTGTGCTAGTAAATACTTTAACGTACTGGATCTAGTGCTGCTACACATCCTGACAGAGTACACACATAAACATGATGAGGGGAATAATCAACACATGGAGAGGAAAACACACTTCCTTCACTTAAATTTGTTTTCCATACACATTTTTTCCTGAAAAAAAAAAAATCCATAGAATTTTCAAAATTTGTGTAAATTAATTCCTCTTATGTAATTAATACTGAGGAGATATAGAAAAAACAAGATGTCTTAATCAATATTTTATATAAAGAGAAATGTTTGTCTTGTTTGGCATAAATGAAAAATAAAAATGAAAACATAAAATTGCTATAGATCATGGACATTCACGATCCAAGGGCAAAGTATACAGTGAGTCTATTTAAGATTAGGGTAGTTGTGACAAATAAAATGTGAGGTGTGATTATACACATTCGATGACGCCCTAATATTATAACCTGTATATGTGGTCAGAGGTTAAACATTCCCTAGGTCCAAGGTTCGGGACCCTTTGATTTTATATTGAGACCCTTGATTTTTGAACTGTAAAAGACTGATGGACCTGCTGTGGTTTTTTTTTAACAAGGACAATACTAACACAATTATAAACTAGAAAAACAAAAAATACCCCCCCCCCCCCGCTCCCAAAAATCCATCAGATCAAATTTTTAAATAGGAGGTGCACATCTACATTATATCACAAAGATTGTGTGAAAGTTTCATGAAAATCCATTGAAGGGTTTAGGAGGAGTTGCGGATAAGAGATAATGTAAGTACCCTAAGGTGTAACGGAAGGACGGACACACGGACGGACACCGATCTGCCAAAAATAAAGGCAAAAGGTCCTGTACCTTCCATTACAAATCATAATTTTGAACTTCTGATGTGGTTTACTCTTACATGTGTTTATAAACACTCTAGGTGAACAACCTACAATATCTCTTAACTGTGCGAACACACATTCTTCATGTCCTTTGTAAATGTAGAAAATTGTACACAGAACAAATCCCCCAACATCTACAAGGGTTTAATGTTTTCCCGTGACCTTGACCTTTTTGATATGATCTTGGTCTGAAGTCATGACACACATTTAGACCATGAAGAATATTCATGTGAATTTTTATGACAGTTGTCCAAAGCAATTATGAGTTATGGCCCAGACCAATTTTACACAGACAGACAGACATCATCACCACATCACATGGTGATCCCTCTAATTAGTTTGTGGGAGTATAATAAGAATAAGTACCCAGTACACAATTCTTCTTTATATGACCTGTATGTTTGACACTTTTGGGAAAAAAAATAAATACAAAACAATTACCTCAACATTCAAAGCATACACATGTTGATCATGTGATCCAAAAATAAGCAATCCTGTATTAATATCTAATACAGGTGAACTTTTGACCTCTCCTCCAGTTTGAAATTCCCACCACACATCACCATTAGTAGTATTTAGACAATACACTGCACCATCATAACATCCTGTATCAGAAATAATGAAAATTAAAAAAGAAATTGGTAACCAAATAGTACCTCTGTATGTTTATGCAGAACCATTAAATCAACTGCTTAAAGAATGAAGTGGAATGGAGTGGAGAAATGTTGTTTCACATCCAAGTAAACTCCCTTCTCTTTTTAAGAGGTGGTCAGTTCTAGAATGTTGGAGGAAACTAGAGTATCTTTGAGGCAACTACCAATGTACTGACAAATTTTCTGAAACTAGGATCACACCGAAACAGTTGTCCTAGCAACAAAACAACCATATAAGATATGCCAAAAGCCTTATATGATTTTGGCTGACTGTTTTGGTGTATTATAATATTTACTTAATCTACTGAACACATGTTCCAAATCACTTGATTAAATACTTAAACTGTACAGGTATAGTTAAAAGTTACAAGTTATAAACCAAGTCAAACATTTTGGCACAGATGGAATCTATTTGGCATAAGTCATTATAAAAGTAAGAGTCATACCAACAACTATATATGCTCCATGCATGCTTAGACAAGCTGATGATTCTATTCTGTCTCCTAGCAACACTTCCCATTGAACATGACCTGTTTCCATGGTAACTGCAGAACATTTATAAGAATGTGACCCTATATATACTGTGTGTAAACCATTACTGCAATAGATCAATGATACATAAAAGTGACAATGTAAAATATATAGAAAGAAGGAACAAAATACATATAAAACACAAAATAGTAAACAAATATGTATAATATGTTGTTATTATTATACAATGTTGTGTCTAAAAACTAAAAACAACTACTTATCCAAAATTATTAGGTGATAATTTAATGCTTTTTAGGGGAGACTTGAAAAACAATAGCGATGAATGGTTAGAATTGCACATTCATAATTAATGGGTGATGCAGGCCTAACTCCTATATATAAATAAGACTACGAAAGAAACTAAATCTTTACCACATCCCTTTGATAGAATGGCAAAAAGCATTACTTTAGGAAATAAAATACACTCAAACTTGTCTTTAAAGGTCACCCAAGGGAACCAGTTAAAGTTGTCTTTATGGGCAGGTGGCCCTTATATATACAGGTTCAAATAACATAAATAAAGAGCAATTTGGATAAAATTTAACTGGCCTAGCCTTTTCAAGCAGAAGGCTCTTATATAAAAGTGGCCTTTAAGGCAGGTTTGACTGTAAACGCTTGATTTTTAATATTTGTATTTATATTTACCTAAATCTGACGACTAAGGGTGAAGCATCCACACATTTTCCTGTGTTATATTTCCATGCCTCAGTCACATCAATACATAAACGTCTATCTGTTGTATCTTCTGAAGTACTATTTATTATATCAAACTCATCATTTTGTTTTTCATACATATAATGACCATCACTTATCCCTACAGTCTGTTTTACCTCACCAAACTCATAATTACACACTTTCCATATTCTGTTACCTCTGCTAACACTTAACTCTACCACTAAATTATTTTCTTCACATTGATTTGTCCTCATATTCTTATAATTTCTTGTATCAAAGTCTTCAACATTTGTGAAACCAATTGTATTTTGTCTTCTCTTTCTATTAAGGGCACCTGTTGGCATATTATTATCTTCCAAACGAAATGTGCAATTATCATGATCTTCAATATAATTATTTCTAGATTTATCTTTATAAACTGAATTATCAACAGGTGTCACATAATTATTTTTTGATGTTTTAGGCATTAAATCAACAATTTGATTATTTTCACATATCAAATAATCAGTTTTAGTTTTTGAATTTATTGAATCTATACTGGTCTTTTTTGGCAACACCTCTTTCTTAATGTTAAAATCTATGCTTTCTGAACCTTTATTAGTCTTTCTAAACTGAATCTCTTCTTCTATGTAACTGCAAATATCACTAAACGTCTTGTGAAGAATCAGATCTAACAGCTGAGGTAATGTGAGTCCAAATGTTAACTCTAACTGATCCGCTAGTGTCAGAGCACTGAACGAGTCACCACCACACATCAAAAATCTAGCTGTACTGTCTATATTGTTACTTGGTATTGATAAAATTTCCTGAAATGAAAAAAAAAAGATATACATATCGTTTTTAACTTTTCATATAATACATATTTTGAAATAGCTGATTGCATGCAGATCATTTTTGTTACTTTAAAAATACAATGTAATATAAAATTGAATTAAAACACCAATCTTTGTTTAAATGAAGATTAATTATACATGAGGGAGAGAGAGACAGAGTGTGTGTGTGTGTGTGATATACAATAGTATTATTTCAAGAACAACAATATCGACCAAGATTTGTTTTCATTAACAATATGCTACTGTAAGTGTAATGTACACGATGGAGAAGTTAAAAAAATTTAGATGAGGGAGTAATATATTTTTAACAAGGTCTACAATACTTTTGTAGCATGCAATTTGTTTTTCATAACTTACCACCTGATTTATTTTCGACCAAGAAGATAGAAACAAGTGACCTAAACCTCAAATTAACTAAGAATACTGTCAAACCTGTCTATAAAGGCCATCCAAGGGAATTAGTAAAAGTGGTCTTTATGGACAGGTGGCATTTATATACAGATTCAAATAATAAAAATAAAGAACTATTGAGATTCAATTTTACTGGCCTTTATAAGCAGGTGACCCTTATATAAAAGTGGCCTTTAAGGCAGGTTGGACTGTACATGTATTTAGACAACATTTCATAGTAACAATATTTACTGATAAAAAGACAACTTTTACCTACCTGTAATAAAGTGGTTACGCTAACAGAGCTTTTAACAAACACGCTCAGATATAAAGGTTCTGATAATAGTATTACATGTTTACTACAGAAAATATCACTAACAACTTTCAACATACCTCCCACTTACTCTTCAATATATCACCGACATTGCTTTGATTCTCTAAGATGTTACACTTTGTTGAAAATACGATTTTCCACAATGCATCTTTGTCCAATTTTCCTGCAAGATCAGGATGGTTTATAATGTAATAAGCAATTCTAAATTTACCTTCAAAATAATGTTTAATACACACTGTGATATTAATGACTCAATGTTTTTTTATGCCAAAGTCAAGATTCATTCATTTATGTCAGTCAGTTCTGGGATGGTGGAGGAAACCAGAGTGCCCAGGTCAAACCACATAACTTGGGCAAGTGAAATGACAAACATTCTCACACTAGGATCTGCCAGAGTGAGATTGTAATATAGGCAGTTAGAAATGATGTGATCTGTATGAGTGCACTTTAGACCACATGACGGTCAAGGTCCCCCGACAGTAAACGTGGAAATTTTTTTAAGTTAATAACCTATATTCTGATGATGACACAGGGAGAGTAACGCCCATACCTTGTCTCTAGTCCTATGTAGTGGTGAAATAAATTTACATATAGCCATCAAAAACCTACCATGTCTGGTCATAGGAAATACTTTGACACATTGTAGATAATCTGGCCAATAATGAGATGGTAAACTATTTCTCAAATGTGTTTCCATGGTAACAGTTCTGTCACTAGGTAGCTCTTTATTATCTTGTTCATCCATGGTGACAAAAATGGCTAATTTCCCATTCTGATACAAAACTTCACAATTTGTAATGTAAGGAAGCTTCAACATAACCTGAAAAAAATGACAAACATCTAAATTCATAAATCAAAACACATTTTCAATAACTTATATGCAGCTGTTTATAATTCCCTACACCAAAGGTCCAGGACCTATTGATTTTACATTGGGACCCTTGAAATTTAAACTTTAAAAGTCTGATGGACCTGCCATTACTTACCAGGATAACACTATTAACTGTTCTATAATTATGTTATTTTATAATTGCACATGGACCTTTCAATGACTTTATTGAATTTTCAAAAACTTGCTGTACCTACCAAAAATACATTGTAAATGGAAAAGGTCCTGGACCTTCCATTACAAAACATAATTTTGAACCTCTGATATGTCTCACCCTTTCTATGTAACTAAGTGATATTATTGCAAGTTTGGGTTCCTGAGCAGTCAGTGGCACTAGCCATTGATCTGAAGATCTTCAAAAATAGTTGCCGTTGGATTTTGATGGAAGCAACCTTGACAATGGTGGAAGTTTAAGAATATTGATGACAGATTAAGATTGCCAATGGGTGTATTTATAAAGTATGTATTGTGAAATGCATGTACTTTTAAAATGATGAACTTTTGTATCAGACAAACCTGCTTGAATCATCAACATTACTAAAGTAGCTGAACCATGTGATCAACACCTCTTAACCTGTGTGCAAAACTTTTTTGGAAACATTTACATCTCAGTTTCCCAGAATAACATATTTTTATGGGAAAATGTTAACTAATAGATTCTGTATCTAATGGAAATTATTGTTCCACATAAAAATTAAAGGATATAACTTGGTTTGCTAGTGAAACTTATCAAAAAAACATTTTTATTTTGCCTCTAACCCATTATTACTGTAGATGAAGTTACAAATTATTACAAACTTAATTTACCTACCATTTTAATTTCACACAGGTTAATTCTCTGTCCATTTCTTTTCACTTGGTCATCAGTTCTATACAGGTAGACAACATCTCCATTGTCCAGAACTTGTACAGTGTCACCTGTGCCTCTGGACACAGCATTGTCATCATTGTCAGGAGGTCCTTCATTATCAAGGTAGCACCTTCTCTGTAGGCTTTCTGAAAGAGTAGAGTAATGGAATTTTATGCCCCAGTCAGGAATATTTCACTTATACTGAGACAGATTGTCTTGCCTTGTAATTATACAAGTTTAACTTAGTAGAGTTGAGTTGAAATGTGGTGTTTAATGTCCCAGTCAAGAATATTTTACTTATATTGAGATGTCGCCAGCTATAGGTGAAGATGCAGAAATTTTGCCTGATTTTTGCTGATGGCATTATACAGCAGGGTTCTTAATCGTGCCAAGCCCACTTTGTCACAGGACCTCATTTTTTTAAGGTCCCATCTGAAAGAACAGTGACTCTCATTTCTTAATGCTGAGTGCTTGGCAAAGAACAGCCCCTTCCCATTTTCGAGTCTTGGGACAGACCTGGTTGGAATTCGAACCCACAACCTCCCACTTACGGAGCAAACACTACCAACTGAGCTACTGCAGTTGTAAAGGTTACAGTAGAGTGGTAAGACAAGAAAAAAATGATGTGATCAGCCAGGTGGGAATAGTTGGAAATGGGAAGCTGTTCATTAGATTCAAGTAATTGCTATTTTAAGACTTAACTAACAATATAACATTTGTTCAGTTTCATATAATGGTTCAAAATCTAGATTTAAGATATGATTTACAGAACAGATTTTAACATGTGATATTAATGTACCTATAAATAATTCTCCTTGACCTTTGTGTACTGGTTTTCCTTCTGTATCCATCACAACTATCTGAGTGTGTGTTAATGGGGATCCAAGTGGTATTTCTCTATCAATGTGACTGTAAGTAATGTAATAAACTACAAATTCATAAAACATTTACACATATTTCAAACACATTTCGGTTTCTTCTTCTTAATAAATCTTTTTAACCTGTGGTACTGTAAACATATTTATTTTCTTGGTACATTTGTTTTCACTTATTTCACGGTTGTTTGTTTTGTGCAAAAATAATTCACAGTGCAAATTATATTATGCTTATGTTACTGTATAATGCTTATATTACGCTGTGGTTTTATTTTCCCTTTATTCGCAGTCGTCTGTATTTGTATGAAAATAAAACCACTGCGTAAATACATCGGTATTACCAGCCCATTAATCTTGCTAGAGTCGTTTTCCTTATCAGATAAGACTGCAAAAAATATGACACTGTGAAAACACTAGTCCTCATCAAACTGTGGAAATTGCACACCTTGAAAATAAAGCAATATACATTATATTGCAGATTTAAAAAAATCAAAAAATATAACTACACAGATATGTCTAAATGTCATATACATGTACCTCGAAAATAAACACACGCATAATATTAATATTAAATATGTTTACAGTATTAAGACAGTGCCTCTCACTGCCTAGGTTCAAATCCCACTATGTCAGATCCTAGTATATGACAATTTGTAACTTATCAATAGGTACTCTGGTTTTCTCAATCATCCAGAACTGAATTAAGTGAAAGAGTGTTGAGATGTTAAACCCTCATTACTCCATTCCAATCATATCCATAGTGTAAGGGGCATATGTATATGCTAATTTGCATTCATTTACTTGTATAGATTAACACCTCCTTCCCCCTCTTCCAGTAATTAACTTTGGAGGAACAATAATAACAAAATGGGTGGTGGTGGTAAAAAGTTGGTACTCTAAACATACATGATAAAAAGCATTGATTTTTTTCGTGTGTATTTCTTAATAAGTCCCTATTCAACACTGCCTATCTCCTTCAGATGTTTCTAAAAATAAATTTCTGATTGTCTAACATCAAAATTAAAATATCCTTGGCATAAAAATCATGAATTTTAGATCCAACAATTACAACATTTGACATGCTGGTCAAAGAATTTTGATAGTATCTGAGTTAACATAATGTCTTGTTCATTAACAAACCTTAAATCCTCAGGTAAGAGCCCATAACAAGTAGCCCAGCAGGAAACTTCTGTTGTACCATACAAATTAAATATTCTAGTCTTGTTATTAACAGATATCCATTGTTGTAGCACTTGAAGTGGTGGGAACTTCTCTCCTCCAAGGGCCAGAACTCTGAGTTTACTTGTTTCACTTAATAATGTCTGTGACAATACAGAGTTATCTAACCTTGATATTAGAGTTGGAGTTGCCTATTAAAAATAAATATAGAATAAGTATAGTCAGTCAGAGATATTGTGGTTTATAAACATGGAAGAGTCTATGTAATGTAGATAGCCTAAGATATAGACATATAAAGGTGGAGTTGACAAATGAATGCATGAAGGCGTGAATATACGTATACGATAACACTGTATTAATACCTATTGGTGTATAATAAACTCGCCTGTGTTTATAAACACTCTGCAACAACATTGCTTACTAACTATAATGTGCAAATAATTTTTCTTTAATACCACAAGAATTCTACAAAAGAGATCTTTAAAATTGATATGAGCCAGTGCATGCGAAAACCTACAACTTGGCAATTATGTCACAACCGAGGAGAATTATATAATACATACATGCAATAATAAATGCTTGCTGTGTGTACTGGTATATTTGTAAGAGAGTGGAGTAAAGTGAAGTGACATAAAGAAGTTTTATGCCTAAGTCAAGATCATTTTATTTATATTGCTGGGTCAGTTCATGGATAGGATTGAACTAAATTGCCAAAGGAAAATTACTGACCCTCATCAAGTGAATTGACAATTTTTTTTGTGACAAGCTCTGCCTAAATAGGATTCAAACCTAGATGGTAAGAGCACTGTGATATGTAAACCAGCACTTTAGACTGTCATTAAGACAATTATATGCATAAGATGTTATAATTATGATGAGTGTATCTGTACCTGTAACTGCATCTGATTTATAGATTTAACTATTTATAGATACATTGACTGTAAGGGGGGTGGGGGGTGGTGGTGGTGGGGGGCTTGTTTGCCAAATGGTCTTAAGCTGTGTCTCTCACCGCATAGGTTCAAATCACACTCAGGACAAATCTTAGTGCAAGAAAGTTTGTCAGTTTGCATGCTGAAACTTGGAGGTTTACTTTCTAGGGGCATTCCAGTTTCCTCTACCCTTTTAAAGATAAAAACTAACCTGTATAATTGTTACATTGTGTCGTTTGTACAGCATATCCAGTAACAAGTTCGGCATCATCTTGATCACATGAGGCACAACCAACAAACATGCTCCACTGCTCAACGCCACAAAAATGTCAACAATACTAGGGTCAAAGGTCAATGGTGAACTGAGAAAAATGACATCACTGGTTGTTACACAAAATCTTTTTCTGAAAATTAAACATGAAAATAAATTAGCACAAAGCTTAATCACATTATCACATAAAACTCAAATTAGATCTTTCAATAAATTCAATATACATAGCTTATAATGAAATTGTCAAAAAAAAAAAAACCATCAAAGCTTATTAATCTTGTCTATTGTTGACCAAATGGAATTTTTTATGCTAGTGCAGAATGTGGTGATAAATGAATGAAATTTTGAGTGTTCATTCTAGAAAACGAATGAATGAATGAATAAATGAATGCATGGGCATTCATTCTAAAATTCTAAAATGAATGAATGAATGAATGGTTGCAGATAAATGAATGAATAAATGAATGCTAGAATTGAAATGTCCCCATGATCATAATGGATGGACAGATGAATGAATGAATAAATGAATGAATGAATGAATGAATAAATGAATGAATGAATGAATGAATGAATGAATGAAAGAATGAAGGTAAGAATAAAGAAACGAACGAATGAATGAATGAATGAATGAATGAATGAATGAATGAATAAATGAATGAAAGAATGAAGGTAAGAATAAAGAACGAACGAATGAATGAATGAACATATACATACCTGAGGTCAAGGATATTTGGTAGAACACAGGAGTGTGGTACCTGTACTATTTTTGGTAATCCTGTTGTACCTGATGTTGTAATGCAGTAAGCCAAGGACCCATGTTGTTTCCTTATCTTTTTATTCTAAGTAAAATTAAATTTGCTTGTATTTCTTCTAAAACCGGTTCTGGGGTTATTTCTCCACCAAATTCTGATATCAAATCTTTGAAATTCCTACAATGAAAAACAGATACTGCACTAATATAAGAATATTAGTTTAGTATATTTTATTTAAAAAAATGTGTACATGTCTAACAATATGATCAATCATATAGGGATAAGGTACTTTCTTGTATTTAATGCAAAATAATATCACTGCAATAGCAGTTTCAGTCCCACCAGGGATGAAGAGGATAGGTAGGTAGGTAGCAATTTCAGTTACTAATTGGTCTAATTAAGTTTAAAGTAAATATCAAAAGATTTAAAAATTATAAGCATCAGCATTACATGGGGAGGGAAGAGGCCAAAAGAAATATAAAATATAACCAAAGACAGAAGATACAGAAGGAAACTGTAGAAAATACAAGGACCAGATAAACAAGGCATCACAACTGATACTAACCAATCTGAAAAAAAGGTTTTTAAGAGCGCTGACAAGGAAAGTGTTACATATGTACATAATTATGTAATTTTATACTGAATCTGGTCACTGTGGTAGAAACATTGTGATTCCCAACCCTAAGATGAAGGAACATGTCAAGTAAGTCTTTTCACTACCTGCATTTACATTACCTGAATGTTAATCTTGTCCATGATTAAGCATCTTATTCCCACTTCTTCAATAACATGCCTTACATAACTAATACTTGTGGATTCAAAGTTGTAAAATGAAGCACCACACTCCAAAATTCTGTAAAAATATGATAAAGAATTATATAAAGTTGTAAAATGAAGCACCACACTCCAAAATTCTGTAAAAATATGATAAAGAATTATATAAAGTTGTAAAATGAAGCATCACACTCCAAAATTCTGTCAAAATATGATAAAGAATTATTCAAAGTTGTAAAAAGAAGCACCACACACCAAAATTCTGTCAAAATATGATAAAGAATTATTCAAAGTTGTAAAAAGAAGCACCACACTCCAAAATTTTGTCAAAATATGATAAAGAATTATTAAAAGTTGTAAAAAGAAGCACAACACTCCAAAATTCTGTCAAAATATGATAAATAATCATGATTAATTGCAAAGTTGTATTAAAAAACTGATACAGTCATTGACTGCAAGTTTTGCTAAACATTTTTTGGTGTTACATTATTATTATAATTATTATACTAAACCCAACAAGAGATTTATTAAAATGTTTTTATTAATAAATTCTGTAATTGTGTATACCTGTTTAATTCAACTCTCATAAGCATACAGCCAGGTTACTGCTGACCGATTGATTGAATGGGGTTTTACGTCCCAGTCAAGAATATTTCACTTATATTGAGACATCACCAACTATAAGTGAAGTTTGATCATTGCAATGTGCTCAGTGCAATGTACAGGGAAGATTCTCTAATGTGCCATGCCTGATGTGATGTGTGGGGTCTCTTCTGAATACTGAGTGCTTGGTAAAAGAACAGTCACTATCTATTTTTATGCCTTGATCAGAACCCAACTGGGGTTGGAACCAATGACCTCCCTCATATGAAGAAAGCACTCTATCAACTGATCTACTGTAGTGGTCTACAACCATGTTACTGTACTTACAAAATAAATATTGAAGTTAGTTATTATAGTATCATTATTACACTCACCCCAACAAAACAGTAGGTGTGTGAACATTAGGTGGCATACAAATACCAACAACTTCATTTTGTAGCAGATGTGATGATAAACAATCAGACACCTAAAACATATATAAGTATGTTATAATGTATGTGAATTTAAATAACAATGACACACTATTGGTACCCCCCCCCTTTAGGATTCACATTACATGTAAGAAATTAAATGAGATGAGAGTGTTTACAGACAGTTGCCTATTAATATTATGTATTGCAATTGTGCTCATGGCAAGAATTGTCGCTGTAATTTTTGTACCATGGTAATGCTTTTTAAAGTTGCATAAGAATTTTTTATGCACGAAGACACACTGTGGTGATACAAGATTCTGTATCATATGTGTACGATAAAACTTGTATTTCGTAAAATCAGATAGAAAAACTAGTCAAATGTTGGATAAAATATTTTACCATTTCAAAATCAATAACTTATCAATCCTTATCAATTGATGTATGAAATGGCATGTGTACCATTATATTTGTATAAAAAATATGTGGTAATAAAATTTGCCTAAATTTATGTAAATTTATACCAATAGGTATCAATAGGTAAATAGTCTATATATACCTTCTTAGACAGATTGATCATCTGACTGTAAGAAATTGTGACTTTATTTTCTCCATCATCAAATACAACAGCAGGATAAGATTTCCATTTGTCAATCTGACTGTTAATCAGGTGATGAAGAGTCTTTATTTCTGTCATGATTCAAACACTTGTCTTTTGAATGGTTTAACTATGGTCCACTAAACTGAATAAAGTCAATAAACCCATATGCACCTGGATTGTGACATGTTGTAAAGGCACCTGAAATATTGAAAATTATAAAATGTTAGAGAAACCGATGATGAATGAACTTCAGATTCTGCGGTTATATACTATGGTCAACCATGTTAAAGTTTTAACAGCACGGGAAGTATAAATCTCATTTCATCTAACCATTTTTTTCAACTAAAACTGGCAAAGCTCTCACATGGTTTTCAAACCGGAAGTTCCAAGTGTTTATTTGTTAGACGCGAGTAATCTGACGGTAATTGTTCGATTGAGTTAAAAAACACAAAATAACAAAAAACGACGCCAGTTAGGCAACGGAAGAGACCGTTTAAAAAAACGCTTCCCCACCGTAAAAAGAAAGAGCATGTACACATTTTTTATTTACAAAAAAGAAAAATATTAAGAAATTTCGATAAGTACATCCAGCGACATCGGACCGGATACTAAAATGGTACATTGGTTGGTTACTATAACTATGGGATTTTATTTTATCAAGGTAAACTCTACACAAACCACTCTAATAAAAAAAAAATACGCACACACTTTCTTTCTTGCTTGTCGCTACTTACTTACTTACGTTATCTCATCAGAGGTAGAAATGTTTCATGCTGAACAGGCAATGCAACTGAAGTACCTCTGGGTATGCTAGCAGACTGAGACGTGTACATGGTACCAATGTGAAATGAGATCGGTAAGGTTAGCTACTATAAAAGTAGTAGTAGCCAGTTACTCTTACTTTAACTATGTTGTGAAATGTCGTGTCGTTCAAAACTTAAAATGTTGAACTTGGGAGACATCCATATTATAGTTAATGACATTTCTGAAAACTTCCTGATCTAAATCGGATCATTCCGCTTGCAGGACTCCTGAGGTCGGTGGTTTTTAGTCTAATCAATCTATGAAGAAATAGGTCCAACCTCAAAGTAATTGCAAAAGAAAATATTTTGTTTTCAGGAAAGTTGTTATTAATCAATAGGAATTCAGTGGAATTTGGCTTTTTTGTCAATAGCATTTTGTATAGAAAAGGGAGATAACTCATCTAAATTTTACACAGAAACTTTCAAAAACTTCAAGTATTCTCTGCTATTATATGAAAAACAGCCTAAAATCAGATGGAAATTGATACATAGACTTAAAATGAATTATTTAAGACAATTTTGAATGTAATATATATATATATATATATATATATATATATATATATATGGAATGTAGAATAAAAACAAATCATTTTGTTGAAAGGGTAACTTAATAGTCTATAGTGTAAGGGACGGAGAAAGGTTCACAGGTGCATTTTGTTTATATTTTTAATCATCCGTAAATCCATAGTTTTACCTATAGCAGACGACAAACTTTAAAACCGACGGCGCGTAGTAGTTGTAGTAGTAGTAGTTGTAGTCGTTCTCTCCCTAGCGTGAGGGACGGAGATAGGTTTTGTTTATATTTGTAGTTAATCACCCATAACATGACAAGTCCTTTCCCTAGTGTGAGGGACGGAGAAAGGTTCACAGGTGCATTTTGTTTATATTTTTAATCATCCGTAAATCCATAGTTTTATCTATATAGTAGTTAAGAAAATGCCGGTTCTGGGCCACTTCGACCCGTTGTAGTAGTTAAGAAAATGCCGGTTCTGGGCCACTTCCGGTCGATGTTCCCCGTTACTTTAATATGGAGAATCTTGTCCCTCTGAACCCGTTCTCTCCCTAGCGTGAGGGACGGAGTAGTAGTTAAGAAAATGCCGGTTCTGGGCCACTTCCGGTCGATGTTCCCCGTTACTTTAATATGGAGAATCTTGTCCCTCTGAACCCGTTCTCTCCCTAGCGTGAGGGACGGAGATAGGTTTTGTTTATATTTGTAGTTAATCACCCATAACATGACAAGTCCTTTCCCTAGTGTGAGGGACGGAGAAAGGTTCACAGGTGCATTTTGTTTATATTTTTAATCATCCGTAAATCCATAGTTTTATCTATAGCAGACGACAAACTTTAAAACCGACGGCGCGGTAGAGTCAGTGTGTAGTAGTAGTAGTTGTAGTAGTTAAGAATATAGTTTTACCTATAGCAGACGACAAACTTTAAAACCGACGGCGCGGTAGAGTCAAGTACATTTTATTCAGTAGTAGTTAAGTAGTAGTTCTGGGCCACTTCCGGTCGATGTTCCCCGTTACTTTAATATGGAGAATCTTGTCCCTCCGAACCCGTTCTCTCCCTAGCGTGAGGGACGGAGATAGGTTTTGTTTATATTTGTAGTTAATCACCCATAACATGACAAGTCCTTTCCCTAGTGTGAGGGACGGAGAAAGGTTCACAGGTGCATTTTGTTTATATTTTTAATCATCCGTAAATCCATAGTTTTATCTATATAGTAGTTAAGAAAATGCCGGTTCTGGGCCACTTCCGGTCGATGTTCCCCGTTACTTTAATATGGAGAATCTTGTCCCTCTGAACCCGTTCTCTCCCTAGCGTGAGAGTAGTTAATAGTAGTTAAGAAAATGCCGGTTCTGGGCCACTTCCGGTCGATGTTCCCCGTTACTTTAATATGGAGAATCTTGTCCCTCTGAACCCGTTCTCTCCCTAGCGTGAGGGACGGAGATAGGTTTTGTTTATATTTGTAGTTAATCACCCATAACATGACAAGTCCTTTCCCTAGTGTGAGGGACGGAGAAAGGTTCACAGGTGCATTTTGTTTATATTTTTAATCATCCGTAAATCCATAGTTTTATCTATATAGTAGTTAAGACGGCGCGGTAGAGTCAAGTACATTTTATTCAGTAGTAGTTAAGTAGTAGTTCTGGGCCACTTCCGGTCGATGTTCCCCGTTACTTTAATATGGAGAATCTTGTCCCTCCGAACCCGTTCTCTCCCTAGCGTGAGGGACGGAGATAGGTTTTGTTTATATTTGTAGTTAATCACCCATAACATGACAAGTCCTTTCCCTAGTGTGAGGGACGGAGAAAGGTTCACAGGTGCATTTTGTTTATATTTTTAATCATCCGTAAATCCATAGTTTTATCTATATAGTAGTAGTTAAGAAAATGCCGGTTCTGGGCCACTTCCGGTCGATGTTCCCCGTTACTTTAATATGGAGAATCTTGTCCCTCTGAACCCGTTCTCTCCCTAGCGTGAGGGACGGAGATAGGTTTTGTTTATATTTGTAGTTAATCACCCATAACATGACAAGTCCTTTCCCTAGTGTGAGGGACGGAGAAAGGTTCACAGGTGCATTTTGTTTATATTTTTAATCATCCGTAAATCCATAGTTTTATCTATATATTTTGTTTAGTAGTAGTTAAGAAAATGCCGGTTCTGGGCCACTTCCGGTCGATGTTCCCCGTTACTTTAATATGGAGAATCTTGTCCCTCTGAACCCGTTCTCTCCCTAGCGTGAGGGACGGAGATAGGTTTTGTTTATATTTGTAGTTAATCACCCATAACATGACAAGTCCTTTCCCTAGTGTGAGGGACGGAGAAAGGTTCACAGGTGCATTTTGTTTATATTTTAATCATCCGTAAATCCATAGTTTTATCTATATATTTTGTTTAGTAGTAGTTAAGAAAAATGCCGGTTCTGGGCCACTTCCGGTCGATGTTCCCCGTTACTTTAATATGGAGAATCTTGTCCCTCTGAACCCGTTCTCTCCCTAGCGTGAGGGACGGAGATAGGTTTGTTTATATTTGTAGTTAATCACCCATAACATGACAAGTCCTTTCCCTAGTGTGAGGGACGGAGAAAGGTTCACAGGTGCATTTTGTTTAGTAGTAGTAGTAGTTAAGAAAATGCCGGTGGTATGTGGCCCCGTTACTTTAATATGGAGAATCTTGTCCCTCCGAACACGTTCTCTCCCTAGCGTGAGGGACGGAGATAGGTTTTGTTTATATTTGTAGTTAATCACCCATAACATGACAAGTCCTTTCCCTAGTGTGAGGGACAGAGAAAGGTTCACAGGTGCATTTTGTTTATATTTTTAATCATCCGTAAATCCATAGTTTTACCTATAGCAGACGACAAACTTTAAAACCGACGGCGCGGTAGAGTCAAGTACATTTTATTCAGTGTGTGTGTGTGTGTGTTTTAAATAAAGACACGCACGTTTACTTCTATTTACAACTATTAAAACGTTTGTACAAATGAACGCTTGAAAATACAATCGTTAAATACAGTCTTTAAAAAAGTCTATACAGTTTAAACTTGCTTTATTGCAATTAATTGTGCAATAGAGGGGATTCCCCTAAAATTTTCCTCGCGTTATCTATTATTGAGTTGACTCTTGATGAGGGCGTATGTAAAGAAGAGAAGCAGTGTTAATATAGAAATATTTTGGTATGCTCTTTTTAAATATTACTAGTATCACAATACCTGTTATAAAACCCTACGATTAAATAAGCATTGTTTCTTCGGTAATTTTCGATAATACATTCGTTTCGGCGTGTGTATTGCAATTGATTGTGCAATAAAGGGGATTCCCCTAAAATTTCCTAGCGTTACCTATAAAACCCTCTAATTTTCAAATTTTAATCATTATTGAGTTGACTCTTGATGAGGGCGTATGTAAAGAAGAGAAGCAGTGTTAATATAGAAATATTTTGGTATGCTCTTTGTTAAATATTAGACACAGTACCTGTTATAAAACCCTACGATTAATTTTAACCTTTTAAAGACGACAAACTTTAAATATAGAGTTAAATACACTTATTTACGTATCTAATTGTTACGTGCTGGTCACACGCGACCTAAGTGTTCTAGAACATTCTCTGAACAAGTTTGTTATGAAACCGTAGTAGTTGAAATTTGCATGATTGCAACTGATTGTGCAATAAAGGGGATTCCCCTAAGAGTTTCAGCATGACCTATATAAGGGCTTGATTATTTCCAAATATTAATCATTATTGAGTTCACTCTTGCGGGAGACAGACAAGAAGAAAAGCATCGTTATTATAGACAAATTGTGGTATGCACTTTGTTAAATATTGTCATTAGACACAGTACCTGTTATAAAACCTTAAGATTAAATTAGCTTGACCTTTAAGGTTTAACAACCGCGAATATAAACATAGTAAAATTATATCGTTTATACTATTAAAATAATTGAAAAACTAGAAGATTAACTCATCGTAATTTTTATTTCAGCAAAGCAACATTAACGGAAAATACCATTGCAGTAAAAATGGAACCACAAACGAAGAAGTTTAAGATTCATTATAAGTGTGATAGATGTGGGAAGTGTTTTCAACAGAAGCAGCATTTAACAAGACATATTCGATCCATCCATGAAAATGGTCCCAGACTGAAGTGTCCAACCTGTCCATTAGAGTTTAACAGAAACGACAACTTAAAACGTCATATAATGAGACATGTAGTCAAACGGGCGGCGCGGAAGAGATCCTATACAGGCCGAGGGAGAGATGGAGAAACAAAAATCAGACGTAAAGGAAGATGCTGTCACAAATGAGGGTGTATGTGACGAGCAAGCTTTAGGAGGTACCGTTTAGAAAAAAGGTGATACCAGCTATAGATATAGAAAACATTGACCCCATGTCCTTTCTTAAAGTGAATTACAATAAAATAAAGAAACTGCTTAATGATACCATAAGGGAGAGAGGACCATTAAAGTGGTATTTGTCCATCAACATTATCATGATGAGAAGGCAAGGATACCAGATCGACAGAACAGAACCTCATTTTCGAGGAAAGTGCCAGATAGCCTTAAAATCGGAAGACTTAGAAGAAGGATTAAAAGAGTCTATCATGAAAATGTATAACTCGTTCCTGGAATATCAAAGAAGGGGCAGTAACTGGACCGTGGACAAAGTCAAAGATGTGACTATCTACATGGCTCGCTATCGTCCACTGCGGGGATCTAGCTACATTCCTCTGCCTATTAAACTACGATCAAAACATGCCATTATTAATGTACAGAACAAGGATAACAAGTGTTTTATGTGGTCCGTATTGGCAGCCTTACACGAGACCAAGCAACACCCAGAACGCGTTATTAAATACAAAGATTACACGAGTGAGTTGGAATTCCATGGCATCCAGTTTCCAATGTCATTAGCAGACATACCAAAATTCGAGACACAGAACCACATCTCAATCAATGTGTTTGGTTACGAGAAAGGCGATGTCTTCCCGTGTCACGTGACCAAACAACGTTATGAACAACATATCAATCTGCTGATGATCTCAGATGGTCGAAAATCCCATTATTGTTGGGTGAAGAGTTTAAGTCGATTGCTAGGGGACCAAAAAAGTAATAGTCATAGACATCATTACTGCCCTTATTGCTTAACGGGTTTTACTAAGAACAGGATTCTACAAGAACACATTACTTACTGTCAGACTCATGGTACCCAGAAGATTGAACTCCCCTCTGAAGAAGACAAATGGCTCTACTACAAAGACGTACGAAAGCAGTTAAAAGTACCATATGTTATATATGCTGATTTCGAGTCATTACAAGTGCCCATATCCGGTTGCGAAAAAGATCCAGAAAAATCTAGTACCGAGAAGAAAACACAACATATACCCTGTGGATTTGCTTACAAAGTAGTAGGGTTGACACCTGAACACTCAAAAGAGTTAGTAGTCTATAGGGGAAATGACGTAGCTGACAAATTTGTGGAGTACATGGTTAAAGAGCAAGAAGAGATAGAGAAGAAATTTAAAGAAAAGAAGCCTTTGGTAATGACAGGGGACGACTGGCAAGAATTTAAAACAGCCACACGTTGTCACGTCTGTCAACAGGAACTAGGTAACGATAGAGTCAAGACCACTGCCACGTTACGGGTACATTCAGAGGTCCCGCACACAATGATTGCAACATCAATTTTAAATTTACAGGCCGAATTCCGGTGATATTCCATAATTTGAGAGGATATGACAGCCATATTATTATGCAAGCCATCGGCAAAGTCAACAAAGAACTTAAGTGTATACCCAATCATATGGAGAAATACATCTCGTTCTCCATGGGATGCATGGATTTCCTTGACTCCTTCAATTCATGTCATCGTCACTTGAAACACTGATAGAAAACCTTGCCAAAGATAAAGAAGGCAATTTCGTTGATGGTAGAGCAGAAAAGTTCAGATATACTGAACATTTTGGAGAAGACAAGTTAGACTTGTTATTAAGAAAGCAAGTCTACCCTTATGAATATTTTGACTCTGAATCTAAATTTCAAGAAACAAAATTACCACCGAAAGATGCTTTTTACAGCTCACTGTCTTATGAAGGTATTACGGATGAGGATTACGAGCATGCATTGTCAATATGGACAGAATTTAATATACAAAATCTTGGACAGTATCATGATCTTTATGTAGCTACTGACGTGTTAGCCTTAACAGACGTATTTGAAAATTTTAGAAATATGTGTCTTGACTTCTATTCGATCGACGCTATCCATCACTACACGGCACCTGGACTCGCTTGGCAAGCGGCTCTTAAAATGACGGGAGTTCAACTTGAACTTTTGACAGATATCGACATGCATCTGTTTATTGAAAATGGGCTTCGAGGTGGAATTTCGACCATCACACACCGATACGCAAAGGCCAATAATAGATATGTGCCCGGTTATAAACCTACTGAGCCAGATAATTATCTAATGTATTTAGACGCTAATAACTTGTATGGGTGGGCCATGTCTTCGTCTCTTCCAACTCATGATTTTCATTGGCTCAACGAACAAGAATATCCGGATGTTACTCGAATACCCGATGATGCATCAGCAGGTTACATCTTAGAAGTGGACCTAGATTATCCCCACGAGCTTCACGACAGCCACAATGACTATCCACTAGCTCCCGAAAAGCTGAAGATAACAGAAGACATGTTGTCCCCATATGCCAAAAGATTGTTGGATGAGTTGGACTTGAAAGGAACATCGTAGAAAAGTTAATACCAAATTTGAATTCAAAAAATAATTATATAGTTCATTATCGTAACCTCAGATTGTATTTAGCTCTAGGAATGAAGCTAACAAAAATACATAGAATCATGGCCTTTCAACAGAGTCCATGGTTAAAGCCATACATCGATTTTAACACAGAAAAGAGAAAAGAAGCAAAAAACGAGTTTGAAAAAGATTTTTTTAAACTTATGAATAATGCCGTGTTTGGTAAAACCATGGAAAATCTCCGGAAGCGTGTCGATGTCAAGCTGGTAAACAGTATGAAAAAAGCCAGGAAATTAACCTGCAAGCCATCATTTCACGCCTTCAGGATATTCAGCGAAGACTTGGTGGCGATGCATTTGAAGAAACAGAAATTATACTTGAATCGGCCCATTTATGTAGGATTTTCTGTCTTGGATATTTCTAAAACACTGATGTATGATTTCCATTACAACTACATCAAAACCAAATATGGACCCAAGGCCCAACTCTTGTTCACTGACACGGATAGTTTATGTTATAATATTCAAACAGCTGATATATATGAAGATATGCTTCCTGATCAAGGTCTGTTTGATACCTCTGAGTATGATGATAGCCACCCATTGCATAGCAATAAAAATAAGAAAATTCTAGGCAAGATGAAAGATGAGACAAAAGGTTTTCCCATTTGGGAGTTCGCTGGCCTTAAAGCGAAAATGTATTCGTTTGTTTGTGAAGAAGAGGTCGAGAAAGATGGTGAAACGAAAATAGTGCTGGCCGAGAAGAAAAGAGCCAAGGGTATTAAAAAAGCAGTAGTAAAAAATCAGACGCGTCACCAACATTACTTAGACTGTTTGTTTAATAGAAAAACTCATATGTCAAATATGACCCAAATAAGAAGCTATGGGCATCAGCTGTATAACATTTCCATAAACAAACTAGGATTATCCCCCTTTGACGATAAGCGGTATATACTGGGTAATGGTGTGAGCAGTTTAGCCTACGGACACTGGCGGATTTCAGAGGGTATATAATACGTGTTGTTAATCATCGACATAGGAGTCAGACTCTCCCATCTTAAAAACATATTTTCACAGGAATATGACGTACGGTGGACGGGCGAAATATTTACTATTTATAAAAAAAAATACTTTTGTAAATATTTTTGTAACTGTATGTATTCTCACGTTAAGGGCTTCAGTACTTATCTGTTAGGGCTGTATATGGGGATTATGTAAAATTTGAATTTTCTAAATAAATAGTTGTAAATAAAACTGATCGCATTTGTCTTTATTTAAAGCACACACACACACACACACACACACACACACTATGTAGACCGTATATATAAATGTGTTTAATATATAGGTAAATCTATGGATATACGAGTTCAGCTGAGTGATGGTGTTTAACATCCCAGTCAAGAATATGTCACTTATATCGAGACGTCGCCAGATATATGCGAATGTGTATATATTTTACCTGTGCGTTGCGCTGATGGCCTTATACACCCGAATTCTTTATCGTGCCAAGCTTACCGTGACACGCCGGGGACTTCGTTTATTTTAAGTTCCCACCCGAAATGGCGAAAGAACAGTCCCTACCCACTTTCAAATCTTGGAAGCCAGACCCGGTCGGAGTTTGAACCCACATCTTCCCACTTACGGAGCGAACACTCTAGCAAATGAGCTACCGCAGTGGTTTATGGATTTACGGATGATTAACTACAAATGTAAAAAAATGCACCTGTGAACATACTTCCGCCCCTGACACTTGGGAAAGGACTTGTCATGTTATGAATATAAACAAAATGCACCTGCAAACCTATCCTCGTCCCTCACGCTAGGGAGAGAACGGGTTCGGAGGGACAAGACACCCCATATTAACGTAACGGGGTAAATCGACCGGAAGTGGCCCAGAACCGGCATTTTCTTAACTACTACTACTACTTAACTACTAATAGTTGTAAATAAAACTGATCGCATTTGTCTTTATTTAAAGTACACACACATACACACACACACTGTGACACACACACACACTGTGACACACACACTTACACACTGAATGCAACTTGACAAAATAATATTGTACTTGGTCGTCTGCATTAAGTAGACCGTATATATAAAT
The DNA here is from genome assembly GCA_021292105.1 of Anadara kagoshimensis. Taxonomy (NCBI): domain Eukaryota; kingdom Metazoa; phylum Mollusca; class Bivalvia; order Arcoida; family Arcidae; genus Anadara; species Anadara kagoshimensis. The sequence goes on from CM037873.1 coordinate 22,601,040, forward strand.
GTGTTTAATATATAGGTAAATCTATGGATATACGAGTTCAGCTGAGTGATGGTGTTTAACATCCAGTCAAGAATATGTCACTTATATCGAGACGTCGCCAGATATATGCGAATCTGTATATATTTTACCTGTTCGTTGCGCTGATGGCATTATACATCCGGATTCTTTATCGTGCCAAGCTTACCGTGACACGCCGGGGACCTCGTTTATTTTAAGTCCCCACCCGAAATGGCGAAAGAACAGTCCCTACCCACTTTCAAATCTTGGACCCTCAACCTCTCACTTACGGAGCGAACACTCTAGCAAATGAGCTACCGCAGTGGTTTATGGATTTACGGATGATTAACTACTAGTATAAAAAAAATGCACCTGTGAACCTATCTCCGCTCCTCACACTTGGGAAAAGACTTGTCATGTTATGAATATAAACAAAATGCACCTGCAAACCTATCTCCGTACCTCACGCTAGGGAGAGAATGGGTTCGGAGGGACAAGACACCCCATATTAACGTAACGGAGTAAATCGACCGGAAGTGGCCCAGAACCGGCATTTTCTTAACTATACATCCGGATTCTTTATCGTGCCAAGCTTACCGTGACACGCCGGGGACCTCGTTTATTTTAAGTCCCCACCCGAAATGGCGAAAGAACAGTCCCTACCCACTTTCAAATCTTGGACCCTCAACCTCTCACTTACGGAGCGAACACTCTAGCAAATGAGCTACCGCAGTGGTTTATGGATTTACGGATGATTAACTACAAGTATAAAAAAAAATACACCTGCAAACCTATCTCCGTCCCTCACGCTAGGGAGAGAATGGGTTCGGAGGGACAAGACTCACGATATTAACGTAACGGAGTAAATCGACCGGAAGTGGCCCAGGACCGGCATTTTCTTAACTACTACACACACACACACACACACACACTGAATAGAACTTGACAAAATAATATTGTTCTTGGTCGTCTGCATTGAGTAGACCGTATATATAAATGTGTTTAATATATAGGTAAATCTATAGATATATATACGAGTTCAGCTGAGTGATGGTGTTTAACATCCCAGTCAAGAATATGTCACTTATATCGAGACGTCGCCAGATATATGCGAATGTGTATATATTTTACCTGTGCGTTGCGCTGATGGCCTTATACATCCGGATTCTTTATCGTGCCAAGCTTACCGTGACACGCCGGGGACCTCGTTTATTTTAAGTTCCCACCCGAAATGGCGAAAGAACAGTCCCTACCAACTTTCAAATCTTGGACCCTCAACCTCTCACGTACGGAGCGAACACTCTAGCAAATAAGCTACCGCAGTGGTTTATGGATTTACGGATGATTAACTACAAATATAAAAAAAAAATGCACCTGTGAACCTATCTCCGCCCCTCCCACTTTCAAATCTTGGAAGCCAGACCCGGTCGGAGTTTGAACCACTACTACTACTACTACTCTACACCACAAAATGTTGTCACAATGCTTGCAAATGGCTGGTCATTTCGCTTGCAGAATATTGATGATTTTCTACACATCCCGGTTTTCACCATCCCAGAACTTACCATAAAAATGTCGGTGCTATGCATGCAGAAGGTTTGTGATTTTCGTCAGGCGCTCTGCGTCCTCTCCATGATCCCCGGAGACGACGTAAAACACCAATACTCGTCCACTTAACTTCTCATGCTTCTTGACCGTATATTTCCATGTGGATTTTATTTGAATTCTTTTTATATTTCATTCTACAGAGGCTAGTGAACTTTGTGTACTCTACATTAAACTGACAAGCCAACGCTTCCGATGTACACATTCAGCGATATTTTCATGGCTGATATCATAGGTTGTATTACTATAATTATCTTGTACAAGTCCAATTCATCAATTAAACCTGTTGTTTTTCTTGAAAAATCCTTAGATTTATGAATATTAAAGAAAAAACATTGGAAATGGTAAATCGATATAAAAGAAATTACTAAATGTAAATAGTTTGATTTGGTTAAGATTTACATTATTTTGGTTTAGATTTGAATACTAGAAGGCCGAATTATCTGCCTTAATTATGGTATGTTATCTTTTTATAAGATATTGCCAACATCGTAGCAGAATAAAAAATAACATACCATCGGTTAAGGCAGATAATTCGGCCTACAATGTTGCTGATGCTGTATCGATTTCTTCCAGTTCTATCTAAGACCAGATAACGTTTTTTTTACCAGAATATTCTGAGTATATGCATGATAAACAAAGTGTTCCGGATAAAAACGATGTGTATAGATACTGTAGTCATTTAATCTCCACCACGACAAAAGACAACAGTCAAGTTGGGTATGTTGTTAAATTTTTAACCTCTTGACTTTCTTTATATTTTTATTACATACTAGTACGTGACGGATGTATCTAGCTAAACAGGGGGTACTTGACTTACCCTTCTGGAGCACTCGAAGCTGGTGTGCCTAGCTAAACAGGAAGTGCTTACCCTTCCGGTTTATACGTTTTGGGATTGTGATTTGGTCAAGGGGATTATATTTAATGCATGAGGGAAATAATAATTTTTTATATTTAAAATTGGAGTTTATCTATGACATTTCTGTTTTGTATAGCGGTAAGCAATCTAGTAATCTGTTGCAATAAAAGGTAAGTTTGTTTACATTGAATTGAATAAACATATTATGAATCTTAACATATCATCATCATCATCATCATCATCATCATCATCATCATCATCATCATCATCATCTTCATCCCCGGCTTTATTGGAATTGTTCATCTAATCGGTCACTAAAATAGAAATTTTAACTATTATGCATAAAGTATGTATTTCATGTTAATGTTTACATACGAAGTATCATTGTTCTTTATGAGGGACCATTGTGTTTTAGAGGTACTTGGCGATAACCATACGCGGCAATGTCATGTCACGGCTACATTTTATTTTTTCAAAAGTAGTACATGACGGCAAAATAAGAATAAACCGAGTATATCGCTCTCTATAATGACAAAAGTATCATCTAGCGGTGTGGTTAACGTACTTCACGGGGTTATAACCCCCCACCCCCGCATTTATTTTGATGCTGAAATACATATTAGTAATTTTTGCAACTTTAAGACTTTGGTCAAGCAAGGATTTTGTTGTCCAAACGAGGTAGGAGCATCAATAGTATTTACTCCATTTTTCTGTAAACCTTCTCTTTAAAACTTATGAGTCTCCATAGGAACAATCTTTGGTTGGAGCAGATGTGTCATTGGCTATGCATGCCATGGTTGGATTTTTCCCAGTTGAAGTTCATTTGGGAGACGGTTTTAAAACAACATTCCATTTCAGTTATACATAATAGTTTTGGTCTTATACTAAAATAGGTTTCTAAATCGTTACAGATAAGGGTCAGTGCCGGACATGGTGGGTCGGATCGAAAAGGCATATATAGCATCCAGTGTGGTTGCGGGTTTGTTTTTGGTCATTGCCATAGCAACACCGGGGTGGCTTATAATGAAATATAACCTCAGTAACGCAGTAGATGAGTTTGGAGGAAGTAACCGTATCCAGTATCCCGAAATTACACGTTACGTTGAACGCATACAGGTGTGTACATTTGTTTAAATATCCCCCCCCCCAAAAAAAAAAAAAAAAAAAAAAAAAAAAAAAACTACGATACCTGTTGGTAGCGTGCTTGCCTCGCTTTGAACAAGACTTGAAAACAGGTAGTTACTGCATGTTCTATCGCCAAGCAGTCGGCAATTTAGAAATGAAAGCCACGTGGTCCTTTGAAAAAGACCTGATGCCCCGCGGTGTCACGGAAGGCGTTACAAGTTTAAGGTGCCCTCTTTGTACATTGCCGTATGTGCACTGCAAATGTCACATTTTCTGACACTTCACTATGACTGATGATGTTACGAAAAAGTGAAATAGTATTGACTGTGACGTGAACATCATTCAATCAGTCAATCCTTAAAAAATCAACCAATCAATCAATCAATCAATCAATCAATCAATCATTCAATCAATCCTAAAAAAAAAAAAAATAAATAAATCAATCAATCAATCAATCAACAATCAATCAATCAATCAATTAATCATTCAATCCTCAAAAAGTAAATAAATAAATAAATAAATAAATAAATAAATAAATAAATAAATAAATCATTCAATCAATCAGTCCTCAAAAAATCAATCAATTCTCAAAAAAATCAAGCTATGCTTCATAATTTAAAGTACATGTACAGCCTTAGGTGGATTTGGTATGTACAATGCATTTTGATCTATTTTTTCTGATTTCGACATCTTTAGATTTCCACAATTTTGGTCTGAGTACTACTGATAAGGAATTTTTTCCTGAAACAACCGTCTAGTGCTGTAAAATTAAACCAGTTTAGTAATGGTTTATATATGACAAACATGTCTTGTCTACTTCTTTCTTTTCTGTGCAGTGATATAACCCCCTGGTGGATGTGTTTGAAGTTAATACGTTATGATACAGCTTGTTCTTACTATAAGCTATAAAGGAACATTATACAACGAAACAAGCTGCTCTAAGGGATATTGCAGGCCCACGCTTATTAAGGCCTTCAAAAAGTTGTATGGTCGTCATCACGTCTCGGTATCCAAAATTTTCATTATCCTGAATATATTTGACGTCCCATAGTTCCATGTCCCTTTCATTCCTAATTTTGACATCATATGAGATGATTCGGTAGCTAACTAGACAGGGGTGCTTATCCTTTCAGAGCACCCAGTCTCACTTCCCTGATGAAAGATCCACTTTAACTTAATTTGCAAAGTCTTAACTTTTTGGCGCGGGGGGGGGGGGGGGGGGTAATTTGGTCATGAGCCAATATAGAAATAGCATATCATCATTAAACAGATAATTCGGCCTATTGTTGGTGTTTTACACACACACACACCTTGCATTGACATGTGCTACTTGTGGATCAATATGTTTAATTTTCTACTTTTACAGATAGAAGTAGACTTCAGTCTTTTGTATGTAGTGTCCTGTGTGGGTCCTGTATGTACCTCCAAAACAGTTGATGAACTGTCAAATATATATCCTTCTATGGGGTATAATTCAATACCTTATTATGGTAAGCAATATTTACTACATGTATTTAACACTAGTAGAGTGCTAGCTCCGTAAGTTGAAGGTCATGGGCTCCAACCCTCGGCATTACGAAATGAAAGTCACGGTTGTTTTGGATGGGAACTTAAAATAAACTAGGTTCCGTGTTACGACACTCATGGTATGGCCCTGCTGTATATGCCATCAGCGAAACGCACAAGCAAGATTTTTGCATCTTCGCCTATAGCTAGCGACGTCTTGAAATAAGTGAAATATTCTTGCCGGACAGACATTAAACACCATTACTCAACTCGACTACATGTATTTAACTGGGATGTTGAAATGGTCGAATGAACTCAAATAAATTAGCACATAGCAATACTATCGAATGTTCTGTTACTACAAATACAAAGTTTCGATATACAAAAACAAAGAACTTGTAGTCAATAACATAAAGTGATCTCCAAAATAAATCACTAAACAAATAAACTTGGATTTAAAATGTCAGATTTAGTAAAAATAATTATAACATTGGTTTAAAACTCGCCAATGAGCAATTTCGGGTTAGTACATCCAAGACGCAACTGTATAATTTGAACATAATTTGTCAGTTTTTATTTTGTTTTTAGGATTGTGAATTTGGACATGGACCGGTACGTTTATGTTTAACTTAATTTGTCAGTGTTCAACGGTTTTACTTTGCTTTTCAATTTGGGATTGTAATTTGAACATGGACTGGTATATTTGTGTTTTTTGCAATTTGCCAGTTTTCAAAATTTTTACTTTGCTTTTGGGATTGTAATTTGAACAAAGACTGGTATGTTTGTGTTTAACTAAATTTGTCAGTTTTCAAAGTTTTTACTTTGCTGTTAGGGTTGTGAATTTGGGAAAGGACCGGTATGTTTGTGTTCGATTTCATTGTAATGGAAAATATGTAATAATCACCCCTAGGTTCCTTGTATTCAGTTTGTAAAACGTCAAATCCTAATTAAAACAAGAAGAAGAAATTGTTAGATCGTTTATGCTATTTTTATATACATACAGCTAGAGGTATAGACAACTTGGAAACTTACAGAGATGAAGGAATAGCCGCCCTCATTCTGTACATCATAGGAGTGATAATGCTCGTTATATATACTAGGAGAGGCGATCATGGCTCAAGACTGACTGGAGGGATCGCATGGGGGTTAATAGGTGTAGCAGGTACATATTATAAGATGTCAGTAATGCAACACCACCACCAACAACAACAACTACAACAACCACACACACACACACACACACACACACGAGAGAGAGAGAGAGAGAGAGAGAGAGAGAGAGAGAGAGAGAGAGAGAGAGAGAGAGTATATGAGAACCAAAGACATTGAAAATTGAATTCCAGATTTCCACGCTAAAGTCCTTTTATGTTTACGTAGCTGCTTGACCATTACCTTTAATTTATTGAGGGCCATTGTGATTTTAAATGGTAAAACACTGAAACAACTTCAAAACTTAAAACAAAAGAAAGACGTCTAATAATTTTCTTGTCAAAGGAGCTTAAAACTTCAAACGTTACACATAGACTACAATACAATAGAAAACGTTTTTAACATGAATCAATCTGCATAGTTTCTAAACGTGAATCGGGACATTTAGTTCTAGTTGCGAAATCTGTTGACCTTGAAGTGCAATCGTTGTAATTTTTTAGTCTATTTTATTTATTTTTCATTGGTTTATTTTATTTGTGATAATTGCCATTGGTCTATTTTATTTTTCATTGGTCTAATATATGTAATTTTTCATTGGTCTATTTCATTTGTGCAATTTTCATTGGTTTATTTTTTATTTTGTAATTTTTTCATCGGTCTTTTTTATTTGTGTAATTTTTTCATCGGTGTTTTTTTTACTATGATTGTGTAATTTTTTCATCGGTCTATTTTCAGGCTTTTTAAGCGCTGTATTAGTGGGCCAATTTGCTGATATTAATCGCAAATTAAGTAACAACTTTAGATTAGTCAGTCTATTGGAACTGAAGTTGTCAACACCTTATTCTGTAATATGGATGGGATTTGCTACAGCAGTTCTGTTCCTGACTTTAGTACCTCTGTCATGGGCACTCAAAATACACAAGCAGCTACCTCAAACAGGACATGTAATACAACTCGCTAGAACCGAAGATGGCCAACTACCGATCTTGCAGTTACAAAAGGCCGCTAGTAAAATGCAGGGATATTCGGAATTGCAAGACGAACAACCACCAAGTTACGCAACAGTTGTGACTGAGGGTGGTAGTGTAAGGCAAGGGGACGTTTTCGATTCCGGAAATGCCGTTGATTCTAACAGACGATAGGTGTAATAATGAACTACTGTATAATGCTTATATTTCGCGGTGGTTTTATTTTCGCTATATTCGCGTTACAGTGTATTCCCGCGAAAATAAAACCGCCGCGAAATATAAGCATTATACAGTAGATACAGCATTAGAGACATTCAGTAATGTTGCTCGAGAAGACTGCGAACATTTGACACCGCAAATACACTAGTCATCGTCAAATCGCGAAAATTTGACACCGTGAATGCTAATTTGAACATCAGGTCAAATTTAAACTGTCTTTGTATTCTGTCAAATCGTGAACAGCATTAGCTCGTTTATATCTCAGCATTTAATTAAAGGATGCTCAATAAGATGAATCCGTTTCTCTGCGCTGATGTAAATTTTATCGTATACTTTGTATGTTCTTGCCAACTTCTTGATCAGTGGTGCTTGATCAGTGGTGTCAGAACCACGTGATCATTATTGCGAATAAAAAATCGAAATCCAGAAGCATAAGAAATATAGATGCAGCAAATACACATAGTTAACATTAATGCCATTAGGGGTGCAATGAAGTTGGAAATAACATCGAAAAAACGCAAATGACAAAGCAAAACGTAAGATTGCAACGAGTTTAACAAAAGCCGAAATTTTGTAAGATTTGATATCATATGTGACATATTGAATATCTATATATGAAAAGGGATGGAAAGGTTCGGAATATAGGCCAACCAGGACCAAGAATTAATACTTTTCAGTCGGATGTTTAACATTTTAACTTGTATGTTCTTATAGAAAACATTAAAATGTTTATACCCAGACCAGCCCTTGCATTTTGGTGTAATTTTGGATCAGGTGGAAAGAAATCTTACTTAATACACCCAACCTCACTTCCCTGGTGGAAGTTCGCGTGTATAACCTAACTTGTCAGTTCCAAAGTCTTACTTTGCTTCTGGATTGTGATTCGGACATGGATTAGTTTGTTTGTTTTTGATTAATACAAACTAATATATAAGATTTATTAGATCAAAGTCCTAGAGTTGAGTTGAGTAACAAGGTGTTTACGTCCCAGTCAACGATTTTTCACATATCGAGACGTCGCTAGCTATAGACGAAGTTGCAGAATTTTTGCCTGTGCGTTGCGCTGATGGCAATATACAGCAGGGTTCTTTACGTGACACCCCTACCGTGATACGGGGGCTCGTTTATTTTAAATTCCATCCGAAAGAACCATGTCTTTTATTTCGTAATGCCGAGTGCTTGGCGAAGGAAAAGTCACTACCCAGTTTCAAATCTTGGGTCAGACCCGGTCGGGGTTCGAACCCACGACCCCCACATTGACGGAGCGAGCGATCTACCTACTGACCGCAGTGGTATACTTAAAGTCTTGGAGCCTTCTATTGTAATTATAACATCATGCTTGCTCATTTAATATCAATTGAATTAGCATATATGCACATGCATGTAAATTTAAGTCTATAGTGTCTGAGTTACGTAACCAGTCCAGTATAATATAGTACAACAATGATGAGAATCAAAACAAAGGTTTACTTGGACACAAATACAATACTTGTCTTATTTGCACCCCAGCGCAAAGCGGATTTGGTAGATTGTGGACAAGTGTAGTAGCACTCTCAGGTACGACAAAAGGGTACTTATGCAGTACAAAGCAGTTTAGAAATACCTGCACAACACCCACGCACCAGATGAGTTCGGGTTGTAATGAGATTAACCCTTGAGCCAACAAAAAGGTCTCATTGCAAGAATAACTAAAAGAAAACCTTTAATGTAAAGTAACACATACTTTGAAACAAATGACAGCAAGACAACACTTTGGTGACAGTCAAAGGGAAAAGGGAATACCTTAGTCCACATTGAGGAGAACAATTACGGAAGGGGAAAGAAACGCGGCCGGATGCTAGCTGGAACACAGCAAAAGCAGAGCGAAGGAAAGACAAAAATTGAAAGATAGCGGTGCGCGGTCTTATGTGCCTTCTGGCGAGGAGAGCATTAACGTAAGGAAATAAAAGATATTTGTGGGACTAACAAAACGTGGTTTAATACATCTCATGATGGAAAATTACATGTCTGTATATGAAATAGACTTGAGTGGTTCTGTGTGCAATTACTAGTATAAGGTTGGAAATAGGGTTAGTTGACAAATTTTAAGCACCTCATACAAGAACACGGTACTGTCATGTGCTGATTTTGATTTTTTTCTTTATTAAAAAAAATACATTCAAAATCAGCACATGACAACTATGAAGGTACTAGTAACTTTGATGGTCAATCAAAGCAAAGACAAAGCGGGGACCGAACAATAATGAAACTTTTGATTGGACAGAAATGATGATGTTTCCACAGTTTGTCGTTAAGACTGTTCAAGCTGAATAAACACCAATAAATAGTATATCATATATTGATAATACCACCAATAAAATGTTAGAGTTTTTGATAGACTATACTGATGATATTTGTTGTGTTTGGTAATATATTTTAAAAAAGGTATACCAATCAATGGCCACAAACTGCACCATTGCTCATTGATTTGTTTCTTCATTCTTGTGACGCAGAATTTATGCAGAACCTTTTTAAATCTGGAGACGGAAGACTGTTGCCAAATCATTCAACTCCACAAATACATGTATATAGATGACGTTCTGTTAATTTGCAGATTTTGTGGGTGTCATCTGTCACAGTGACCTTGAAATAAGCAAGGGTATTGCGACTGGTTATGCAAGCTCTGTTTCATATTTAGACTTGTACATGACGTCAACAAATTAAAAGCTGTGTACTTATGACAAATGTGATGACTTCAAGTTTTCTATTGTCAACTTTCTTTCTCTATCGCGGCAGCAATATACCCGACCTGCTTCTCCTGTTTATGGTGTATTTATTTCAGAATTAATACGTTATGGTGGAGCCTGTTTCCACTTACAAATAATTATTGCAAACCGTGCTCAAAAAGTTATATTGTCGTCATTACAGTATTGTTGTCTATGTAGGCTACCCATTATTGCCCTGGATATATTTGACGTCACATATTTCAATGTTCCTTTCATTGTCATTTTCGATTTTACCCGTGGTCGGCTCTAGCCAGGTGACAGGAGCCCCGGTCTCATTTCCCTGGTGGAGGTTCAAGTGTTTAACCTAATTAGTAATTTGTCAGTTTCAGACTTTTTACTTAGATTTGGGATTGTGGTTTAGACATGGATTGGTATGATTGCTTTTGATAGTCTCTTTTTTGTTATTCAGTTTAGAAATGGAAAACCTATTGTGGCTATTTTATGATATATAAAACATTAAACATTCTTATGATATTAAATGTTAGTAAACCCCCCCCCCCCCCCGGCCTCAAAAAAGATAATAAATCCATATACAACAAATAAAGCTTGATTTTTATTGCACATCAAAACGTTAAATTTTACTTTTGACAATATATCCGTATTAAAGTTCTGTTTCGTTTAAATCGGCTCTAGGGCCGTGGTGGTTCCTACACTGTAATCATTAAAATGGTGGATTTGAAATCGAACAAAAGAAAACTCGCGTGTAACAATTGTGAGCTTTCACTTCCTGTTTTGGGAGTAGCGGCATTTTCATTTTGTATGATTTGTATTTACAATCGGAGACATATTCCATTCTAAATGGTCAAGTTATAGGAATCGTGGAATGGCTACATAGAGTTAACATATCGAGTAAACCTCGCTAGTTAGTGAATACAAAGCACATGCGATGCTAAAAATATTTATGGAAGGAGGGTATTACAGTCATTGGGTTGTTGTATTTTTCAATGTATTTTGGTTATGGGGAGATATAAAATTTATGAAATAACTCCCGACATATTTATTTCTTCTAAGGTCGGGTGGGGAAGTAAGCCCCCCACCCCCTATCAACACTAACCTAGGTCCAACATCCGTGTAGCTGCCTTAAGAAGGCATCATTAATGTTGGAAAGAAAATATTCTTTTGTAGAGTCTACATTATTGGACGGGTGTCCATAAAGTGACATGTGTATGGGTGGTAACTCAGCAAGGCAATGGCTGAGAAATAAAAGCAGGGAACTTTTTGATTCTCAAAAAAAGTGTTCAAGTTTACAGGGCTCAAAGTAACTTTTTCATTCTACTGTAGGAACCACTGTGGCTGTGACAGTGAAATTCTCTTTATATCCATAGAAAATCAAATAAATTTGAATAAAGTTTGATATTTTTCACTTACTTGTACGTGATCGTAATAGGAAATCTGTATGCGCATCCGCGATTGTCATAAAGTATGTCTGTAAAAAGAAAAATGTTGGCGGTATGGGGATTTTACACATGCAAAAATGACGATGTTTACACCGGAAGTGATGTCCTTGGTGATGCTTTACGTCATATGCGCAACAGAAGCCGCCATTTGAATGGTTTTTCAACATGTGAAATCCCCATAGCACCAACGTTTTTCCCTATGCAGATATATTTTGGGCTAATCGCGGATGCGCATACAGATTTCCTGTTACGACTAGGTATAAGTAAGTGAAAAATATCGATCTTTATTCAAATTTATTTGATTTTCTATGGATATAAAGAGAATTTCACTGTCACAGTCACAGTGGTTCCTACAGTACATTATTGGACGGGTGTCCATAAAGTGACATGTGTATGGGTGGTTTCTCAGCAAGACAATTGCTGAGAAATAAAAGCAGGAAACTTTTTGATTCTCAAATAAAGTGTTAAGTTTACAGGGCTCAAAGTGACTTTTTCATTCTAGGAGCCAGTCTGGCTCCTGATATGAAAATATTAGGCACCAATTAAAACTTTTAGTTGCCAATTGAGACATTTAGCAGTTTGGGTACCGACAATTAAATCAATGTGATTTTATCCTAAACATAATCTAAAAACACATTGTATACTGTGTAATATCAAACATTTATTATCAGTCAATCATCAGGCAATGATATATAGCCTGCTTTTTTGGGAGCATCACATGTACTTGCCTTAAAAAACGTATCAATACACATTGACAACCATTTCCCAGCCATGAATATTGTTCTATTCGGCACACTTTTGATGTTTCTTATACATAAATCTTGTATATATACATATAGAAAGATTCCCTCTATAAGTCATGAGGCTGGCTGAGGAGGGCCGAAAATACTTTGTCAATATGTAAAAAGTAGAAAAACAGAATCTGCCAAGAATTTCAAACCTCTGAAAAAGCAGTCGCCTTATTGGCGACTTATGAGTAAAATTTGGTCGCCAATGGAAAAATTTGGTCACCATGGCTCCTAATTTAGTTGCAACTTTGAGCCCCGGGTTTATTGTTAAAATTGCTTTGAAATATTAATAAAATGTGTACAACACTGCAAAAACTTCAATTTTTTTAAATGAAAAAATGAATGCGACATAAGTATAATTAATGTAACATGGCAAATATGAATTTGTATGGTTATTTATGGATGGCAGTATATATTTTTCCAATTAACATACACTAGATACAATGTATATTATTCCATTGTTGCATCTTTTTTGTATTTAACTTGCACTTAAGAGCCCAATAGAGGGTCCTCTTTATTATGAAAAGTGTCTATTAATTCAAATAAACTGATGTAAGAGATATTGAACATGTTCTCAAGTGAGTGATAAGGATCACGGTCCTCTTGTTAGGGTTCTGGTTTGTTTTTGATTCAGATAATTTTCATTTAAACAAATTTTGTTTTATATTTACACAGAAATTTATGATCATCAATGGCAACAAAAGTAACTGCTAACCCAGATCTTGATGTATTTAAGGAGGAAAGACAGGGGAAATTAAGAGAGGTCGGAGGTCAAGCGGTGTGGTCCTTGTCATCATGTAAACCAGGTATGTAATGCAGTACTGGCTATACCCGGTATATATATTGTCTACCACAGCAGTGTTCATTTAGGCTTTGACCTGATTTATCTTCTTGTGGGAAACTAATAGAATATATCCCTGCTTTCAGCTTTGTAAAGGAGACAATAGAAATCTCAACTTGAGGAATGAGATTTTTACTTCCAGACCAAGGCTTGCCCATATCTAATATATTTCTGTTTTATGGTAAAACTTTCTTCTATATCTGCTCATATAAGATAGGATTTTTCCCCATGTAAGATACACATTTCTATCCTACAAAAATACTCATAATCGGTTCTTTGATCTCACATGACCTTTAGTGCCATCACAATCAAAAGACAATTTCATGACGTCATCATGTGTGGAACATGGCATCATCTTGTGGAAAAATGACATCCTATTCAAAATTTAGAAGTGCGTTTCAAATGTTAAATATTGCATTTTTGAATGAATGACTTTGTTTTGTACCGATAGTTTATACACTTTGTATAAATCAAAATCTGGTACAATCTTTCCAATGGTTATATTTATTTTGAAGTAGAATGTCAAAGTACAAAGATAGATTTTACAAACATGGTGTCGATGTCTATGTTAATCGTACTTGAAGCTAAATATTCCCACTAAAATGGAAGACTAACTTAGAATATCCATGTAGGATCAGGAAATCACACCCTCAGGGTTGAACATTTCTGGTCAGAGACTCGGCAAGCCTCGCCTCCGACTGAAATGTTCAACCCCTCGGGTGAGATTTCCCTATCCTACATGGATACTCATAATGGATTCTTATAATCTCAAACTATGAGGAAACCAGAGTGCCTGCAGAAAACCACTGACCTTTGACAAGGGAACTGGCAAACTTCCTCACACTAGGATCTGTCCCACGTGGGACTGGAACCTAGGCAGAAATTTAGGAACTGAATTTTGTGTACACTTACTTTTAGGTTTTGGTGTAGATCAGTTGAGAGATGACTCAGCTGATACCTACTGGCAATCTGATGGACCTCAACCACACCTAGTTAACATACAGTTCCGAAAAAAGACGACAGTTCATGATATATGTATTTATACAGACTTCAAAGCAGATGAAAGTTATACACCAAATAGGTAAGTTTTTTAATTTTTGGCTCCAAAAAATAGCTGTTCACTAATATTTTACTCCATAGTTTTTATCAATTCCATTATGAGGCAGACTAAAACCAATTTTTTTAAACACAAGTATGAAAAAGTAAAACAAGTGTTACAAACTATTAATCAAGAACAATCTATACAGCTGCAGCTTTAAAGAAAAATTCTACATTTGAGGCATTTTTGTCTTAGTATTTCTGGCTCTTTAACATTTCTACATTTGAGGCATTTTTGTCTTAGTATTTCTGGCTCTTTAACATATAAATTGGCTCCTAAATTTTTTAAATATGCTAAATATTTTTATTTTTTAGCTCCAATTTTTCGAGAGTCAGAGCTTACCTTGTATTTTGTTTATATTCTTGGTAGATATTAAAAAGCAAGCACATCTTATTATGAAAATCTCTTTTTGTTTTATCTTAATTTATATTTTTGTGTTGTTATTTTCAGAATCTCGATACGAGCAGGAAGTCATTTTAACGATTTAGCTGAAGTGGAACAGATAGAAATGAGTGAGCCAGTCGGCTGGATCTCAGTTCCGATGAAAGACGTTAATGATAAACCTATAAGGACGTTCATGGTTCAGATCGCAATTCTATCTAATCATCAAAATGGACGTGATACACATTTACGTAAAATCAAAGTCAGGTCTCCGGTACAGGATGTTTCCATGGCAAAGATGCCAAAATTTACAAGTCCGGAACTTATTCAGTTATCATATATAAAATAACAAAGGCAATGTAGTAATAGTGTTTTTATTTTATTTCCATAAAATGTTAAACTGTATCTTCTTGCAGGTCCTCCATTCCTGTGAGATTTCAGCATTTAAAAATGCAGTTTACATGCAACCTTTGAAAAGCAAATTGACTAAATTTTGTACACAGGGATGTACTTGACTACTCGAGTAAAACTTTCCAACACTTACCAACAATGCCTGGCAATACAGTCAGGAAATATGTACAATTTATATTATGTGTTCATTTTTAGATAAAATCTGTCGTTAAGACATTTAAACAGTGGTCTTAAAATCTGTCATTAAGACATTGAAACAGTGGTCTTTAAATGTTTTGGTGTTTTTACAACCCATAGTTCACTTTAATTTGTACTGTGAGTTGAGTTCTTATGTCAGAAATAAAATATAGTACATATTTCATTGTACCTCTTTATATACATGTTAAAAAAACTCGTATAAAAATAGTATTTGAATAATTGAATAAATTTAAATTCTATATATAAACTTAAAACCTATCTCATGACCATAACATTCGGTTTTTATTTTTAATCTTTCACCCCTCCCCTTTTAATTGTATGTTAATCTAAAACTTGGGAAAAATTATTTTCATATATTCAGTAATATATAGGCTTGTTTAGGATGTATGTTTAAAGTTGGATGCTAGATATTAATAAATCGGTGTTTGTTTTACAATGGCTAGATATTGTATATTTCTAAATTCAAGCCTAGCACTACATACAATATTTGACTAGAATTGTAAGGAAAGAAAAAAAACCCAAAACCTTGAACTGAAAAATCATTAGTTTTTGACATCATACTTTTTCACAAGTTTTCAGATGAAAACATTTTGTGATTTTCTAGGTTAACATTTAATAATGGCATTATGTGATTCATTAATGTGTTGTGCAATACCCATCCATATATTATTCTTACCAAAGTTCCCAAAATAGGGTAATACAGTCAATACTGTAAAACAGCCATCTGTGTGATAACTGATTTTGCTGTTTTAAAGCATATGCTATTGTAATAAATTAAGCTTAACTGTGTCAGAGTTATGTCCCCTGACATTGTGGCATCCAAGGGTACCTCAGTGTATTTTGTATGCAATTTATTTCATAGAAAAAAATCAAATTGCACAAATTGGGTTTGTAGCTGTACCACCTGATCAATACCTCTTAAGGGTAGTGCAGAACGTTTTGGAACCACGTAAACTCCTGGAATAACATCGTTTTTATGGAAAAATGTCATCTTATGCAATTCCATATCCACTGGAAATTAGTGTTCCACACAAATGTTTTGGTATCTTGTGGAACAGCGGCAAACCCTATTGTATATATATACCCAAAAGAAATAATAGTTCCATGCCAATAATATAGAGGTGTAATTAGTATATTCAATTTTCTATTATAGTGATTAGTGATGTGTCAATGATCTATTATAATCGGTCAATTTGAACACCACAAGTCTATCCTACACAAAAAGATTATAATACCATGTTACTGTATACATATATTTACCTTTCATTTGTCAAAACCGCCTTTATATATTCTTTACTTTATATAGACTCTTCCATGTTTAAAAACACTCTGCCAAAATGTTGCTGACAGACTATATATACTACAGACTTGTACATATAAAATAAATCTAGAGAGAACAGTAAACTGTTAGGTACAGCTTTAAGCACCAGCTAAAATCACATGTTGTATAAAAATATTAAACATTTAAGTAGTAAACCCTTGCATACCCATTAATTCACCAAAGCTATAACAATTTTTGAGATAAACAGTAAAAATCTATGTATATGGTTTCAAGATATTCAACATATTGTCTTTAAACAATGTCCATTTTCCAATTCCTAGTTCCTCGAGTCTACCACAACTTAAATGTGCGTTATATGGTCTAGGTGCACCACCTGATGGATTTTTATCTGCTATGATGTGATCTGTGGACAAACCAAAAGCTGTCGCCATAGCAACAGCCATGTCATATTTTGTCATATTTTCATTTGAACTCCAGTGATAAATTCCTTTGATATCTGGATTCTGTAACAAAAATATATACATGATATTAGTGCATATGTACTATAGAATGTTATTACTTTACCGTATATTACAGTTTGACCTGCCATAAAGGGCACCCGTTTGCACCACCTACCAACATTGTATTATGATCACAACTTTCACATAAGGGTTTCCTTTGAGTGGGCTTTATAGACAACCTTATAGGTTTTATTTTGCACTAGGAAAAAAACTAGAAAACAGTTTGCAATAATCTGTCAATTAAACAAAACATAATAAGTGAAATGCATGCATATCCAAAGATTTAGTAATAAAATAATGACTGGTAGATTTAAAGAAATAACCTAAGTAGGCAACTTTAGATGCTTTCAGATGTACTTCTCCCAATAGCATCAATGAACCGTTGCATCATCATTTTTATTATCATTTCATTTGAAATGCTTTAGACACCAAGGAACTTAATTGCATGGTGGAAGTTAAAGTGTTTCACTTAATTCGTCAGTTGTCGAAGTGTTTACTTTTGTGATTGTGACTTAAACATGAATAGTTATGTTTGTGTATCATTGTTACCTTAATTCTGTTGTCACTTAATTCCCTGACTACAAAGGCTACATCAGCACACGATGTTGGATATCTCCGTTCATAATCTGACATCACACACTGACTGTCTGTGACCTTGACCTTCTCAAACAGCACTGTAACCGCACTCTCTCCAAGGTACTCCACTTCTCCATACAGTATAGGTACTCTTAATATTGCATTGTCTGCACAAAAGATTGAAAAGTACAATATGTTAAATAAATCTCAAAACCTCGGTGTCTGTGAACAATTGATTTCGCCAGTAACAAAGTGTATTAAAATTTCTGTGAACGTCTGCAGGACAGAACATGGCTTACAACACTTTAGTCTTGATAACAGTATATAAAAGTTCATGTTTAAATGAGCACCAGACAGTTTTGATAGACAAAATGTTGAACGTTCGTAATGTACTAGATATGTAGTAAAGGTCAACTATGCTGTTCTGTCAAGTTTGCTTGTGGAAGTTTGGCAGCATCGGCATTGTTTAAGCAATCGTATCTGCTATTAAGTTTAACTAGATGATTTAAGATGAACTCACTTCTGAAATATGCTACGACCTAAACCTGTTCCAATAATGAAATTGCCAAAGTTTGCTGAAATTGTCAATAAAAAACAAATATGATCGGTTTGTTTTGATGCCAATGAATACTTTGTTGTCAAAAATTGTCGTTTTTGAACGACTTGTCAAATTGTCCTCTATTAGTGAAATGCTCGGAACTGTTTAAATCGTAAATCACTGCTGCATGGGTTAATTTTATCCAGATTCCATTATTACTTTTCCCGATATAATTTTTTATGTTAAGTAACCAAAAACATGTGACATACATGGTTTGTAAATGCCATTGCTTACCAGTGCTCATTTCCAGTGTTGCCTTTTCACCGTCCAGTTTGCTCTGACCATATTTGTTTAGTGGGTTTGGTTCAGCTGTCTCGCTATATGGTGGATTTTTTCCATCAAACACATAGTCCGTACTTATATACAAGACCCACGCACCTATCGATGCTGAAAAAACAACGAAATGCATTAATCGATTCTGAAAAAATGATATAGTTTTTACTTTGCTTCTGGATTATGATTCGGACATGGATGAGTATGTTTGTACGTGATAGGTAATTGCCAGTGGAATGAATCTTTTTTCTGTAGCAGGACTTATTGGATAAAATCGGCAAATACAATACACGTTTTATGCCCATTACAAACTATAGGAAACGTCATGTCCGTCCGTGTAAAATCGTGTCCGGGTCATATTTCACAATTGCTTTAGACGACTGTCATAAAACGTTACATGCATTATTTTCATGGACCAAAGGTGTCATGACCTTGACCCAAGGTCATTTCAGAAAGGCCAAGGTTGCGGGAAAATACTAAACCCTTGTAGATGTTGGGGCGGGTGTATGTGGCTCTCAAGAGCCTCGGCAGTGTCGTACAATAACTAGCTGGAATTAACAAACATATGTTCTCATATGGAACGCCAGGACTGTCTTAAGGCCGCCAATTAAAATGGTATACAGATGATTTACTGTAATGTGTAGTCTGTTATATACAATATGTGGTGATTTCACCATGATACATTGTTCAAAACTCATTGTTTATAGAGAAATTGCTATTATATGTTGTTCGGAAGCAACAATATGTAAGTCCGTACGTGTAATATTTAGTTGATAATGTATGACAAATTGTTCAAAATCCATACTAATTTGTCAAAACCTTTCAACATGTAGATAGAAACTGTAATAAGTAGATCAAGACTAGTAAATTGAAGATAAAAACAATATCATGTAGATGAAAACAGTAATACGTACTTAAAAGTTAATCATATGTAGTTGTAAACTAATTATATGTAGTTGAAATGTTATAATATATAGGCGAAAATTCATTATATAGAGTTGAAATGTCATTATATATAGGTGAAAATTCATTATATTGAGTTGAAATGTTATAATATATAGGTGAAAATTTATTATATAGAGTTGAAAACTTATAATATGTAGGTGAAAATTTATTATATAGAGTTGAAAACTTATAATATGTAGGTGAAAATTTATTATATAGAGTTGAAAACTTATAATATGTAGGTGAAAATTTATTATATAGAGTTGAAAACTTATTACACGTAGATGGAGATCAATATGAAGTTAAAAAAGTACAATATATTGTTGAAATTCACTTGAAATAATTTGATCACAAATAACAAAAATATTAAATAGTTTTTGACGGCCATTTTAATTTGTTCCCGCTTAAACTTGTGTGATGACATTTCGTAGTATGCAAGTTCAGAGACCGTTTTTGTCTTTCGTGAGTTGCACTGGAGTCAGAAATGAAAACAACAAAATGATGGTTAATATTCTAAAGAACCTCAATATGGAACACTTTACAGAAAGTTTCATAAAAGAAAATATAACTCCAGATATAGTATGTCTTTTGTCAGCTCAGGAAATGCGACAAATTGGAATAACAAATAGAGCAAGTATGGTGAAACTTAGAAATGAATGTGTAAAATATGGCCCCAGAAAACCTCAAAAGGTTCATAATGGATGTGGCCCCGCAGAATTCCTAATACCTTCAAGTATTTTGAAACATCTTATTGAAGACGGTTTCACAGTTAGGGATATATCAAATCTCCTGTCTGTTTCAGAGAAAACAGTTTATAGAAGAATGCAAAAATTTGCTCTATCCAAAATTGATTTTAATGCAATAAATGACCACGAACTAGACCTTAATGTTGCAGAAATAATAAAAAACTTTCCATTTTGTGGAGAAAATCTGTTGGGACAAATGCTCAAACAAAAAGGGATTAGTGTACAAAGATGTAGGCTTAGAGAAAGCATGCATCGTCTGGATGAAAAGGGTATCGAAGAAAGGAAACGAGGCTGTCTGAAACGAAGAGTTTACGATGTCAAAGGACCTAACCATCTATGGCATATAGACACCAATCATAAATTGATACGGTGGCATATAATTATTGCTGGTGGTATTGATGGTTTCAGTCGCATGGTTACATTCCTCGAGTGCCTTGAAAATAATAAAGCTGAAACATTGCTCCGATGCTTTCTCGATGGCGTAGAAAGTTTGGTCTTCCGACGAGTGAGGTCGGATAAAGGATTAGAAAATACAGCAATTGCAGATCATATGATACAACAAAGAGGTACAGGTAGGGGGAGTATGATAACTGGAAGAAGTGTACATAACCAAAGGATTGAACGGTTATGGAAAGATGTTTATACAGGCGTGTTGTGTTTTTACTATAATTTATTTTATCACATGGAAGAGGAGAGCATACTTGATCCCTTAAACGATTTTCATATTGCAGCGCTTCATTATACATTTATTCCAAGAATAAACCAGAAGCTGAAAATATGGCAAGAGGCATGGGCTGGTCACAGGATAAGAACAGTTAGAACGTCCCCTCGTTCACTCTGGATATCTGGACAGTTTCAAAACCCAATAGGAATTGATGACATAGTAGATACCCAGTGGTATGGCACAGAGGGTATTGTAGATTATACAGAAACTGGTGAGGAAAATCCAAGACCCATTATTAACTTTGACATAGCCAATGTTGTTAGTGAAGCGTGTAAGCAGAACCTTGATAGCGAAATATCATCAATGATCTCATCGAGTTTTGGAATAGATATTTATTCTAAAGCCCTTGATATCATTCAGCGACACCAAGCTGCTGATACAGCTGCTGACACATAATGCAGTAAGAGTGCAAATCTAAAATTCACCACTAAATATGTTTTAGAACTATTTTATTGTTAATGTAAAAATTATCAGATCCTAATTGTCTCAAATTTCTTGGGTATTTTAAAAAAAATTACAACTATACAAGAAAAGTTGCAATCCGGGTTAAACAATTTCAATTTGTGAGATAGGCCAACTTATCTACTTTGACGATGGTATGTTACCATCGCCATCAGTATGAAGAAGTAAATTTATATTTCAAGATAGTTTGATCTAGTTGTTAGTCTGAACGATGTAAAGCATTGTTTTAGAGGGTAAGCATGTCAATAGTACTGAAAAGAAAGCATCCTTATATCTAATCACAAATCTGTTTACACTCCTATGTCAGGTTTATGCTGAAGCCTCTAAAAAGTAAAGCTCATATTGCAAACCTGCCTTTTATTGAAGCTTGTCGTAACTTAATCTGTTTACAAATACCTGTCATATACCTAAACCAAGGTTATTTACCGAGGTGTATTCTATGTAACTTTAGCTTTTACTTAAAAGTCTCCAATAAGATTATGTTATTTCCATGTTCATCCTTCGTATGCTGCTTATGATGCATCGCATTTTAGACATGACTAAGTTACGCCAGCACAAAGACTTAGTAAACAAGAACAAAGATTTATAAAGATCAATTAAGGTTTATTTATAGTGAACTGCGTTATAAAGCGATTAATTATAATTATTAATTACTGTCAATTAGACTTTATGAAACTGGATCCTAGATTATACTAGAATCTGTCCTTGGAAAGCCAGTGTGCACTAAAAGCTTTCCAGTATGTCCTGAAGCCAGGTTTATACTATAAACATAGCCGTTAATGATCCCAGTTACACTAGTCTTGAATATCGCCTGTATATATTCTTATTGAAGTTTGTTCTAAATAAAGATAGTTTATATTGAAACCGTTCTAAACTTGTGACAAAGCTGTTATAAAAGCAAAGACTATTAAGTAAAGGAAAGCTATGTCAAGTATAAACTTTATATACTAGTAACTTAGTACCATCCGCTTCTATATGCAGTTTTATCTCCATTGGCCTAACAATTTATAGGATTTTTAAGCAATTTTCCAGTTTTGTTCAACACAACTATGAGTCAAAGTCGCTCTTAATAACATTCAGCATCAAATAAATAAAAAAATGTCATTGTAACTAGGTCTATGAAAAATGATAAGCTTGTTAAGTGTACTGACAAAAAAACTCCTTCCACTCATGTTACAACACATCCTGATATAACGAAGGGATTGTCATACAATGGATGTATGCTTTCAGAGATTTATTTTTATTTTGATCCCTGCAGGTCACAATTATCTACTTTTTGAGGACTGATTAGTCTCTTCAACTGCTGTTTCCTAATGTTGATTCTCTGTGAAGTTTCTCTGAATCTATCAGATATACACACACCTTGCACTATTTCATAGCTTCAAAACATTCTTTTATTTGAAACATTGAAAAAGAGCAACTAAACAGTGCTACTCCAATACTGCATAAGTGGCACCTGTATCACTTCCTTGACTACAGATGGTCTTATTCTATTCATTTTTTTTACACAAAAATCTTATAATTAGCAAGCTTTGATACTGTCCGAAGTAAAACATTGTTACAATCAATGTATAATACAACTGCAGCATAGACACACCTAACACAAGACCTAGCTCACACTGCCTTTGTGCAAGTGTACTTACAAGAAACTGGTAAAGCAATATTAACTCTGTATTCAAGATTAATTAAATTATAAGCAGATTACAAGACCTGGTGACTTGTTTGTCCTATCAATGTGCTATATAGTGATGATTTTACATTTTTACCTTTAGTGTATATTTTGAATTGTTTTTGCTAAATTCTGTCATCTAGTTGTATCAAAGTCTGCCAGTTTTAGTTGTCATTTCTTCAATTTCTTTTACCAATGAAAATCAAATAAGATCAATATCAATAGTATGCAAGCTTTTCGTTGTTAAATCTTTTTAATATGAAAACATCAACCATGTTTTTCAAACGACAGTAATTTTTTTATTTTATCAACAACAAATTCATAAATTAATGACATAAAAAATTAAACTGCAATACTAACTGTAGAGCAATTCGATTCAAAACTTATTCAATACAAAGCAAAAATAGCAAAAATGAATTACTGCAGACTTAATTAAGTGAAGAGTACAAAAATTGATGACAATGTTACATATATTGATATATGCAGCTGAATTTTATTTGGGGGGGGGGATTTCAGTTTAAAATCTACATAAAACATAAATGAATTTTAGGTCAATACTTCATCAAGTGAATTTCAGGTAATTTTTATTCACATGAACTTTGATGATTAGTTTTTGAAGCCAGTTCAAGTTAAATCAACAGAAAATGATTTACACCAATTGCACATGCATTTCAAATAGCCCGACAGATTAAAATTAACTTGACTTTATACCAACTAAAACTGTTTGAATATGATATCCCAATTGCCAATCCTGTAGTTCTAACAATTATTCCTTGTAGTTAGTTTAAAACACTTTTGTTTTACTTGACTTCAATCAATGATTGCCAGAGGTGATAATGTATTTCATTCAATTGAAACTGCTCAACTAGCAAATGTGCAACATTTTAAAGAAAGAAAAAAAAGTCTTCAATTAACTTCACTTCTTTTTTACAAGAGGAAATTCTAATGTTCTGATAATGCTTCTTGGGTAAGTTTCATGTTTTCAAGACATGTACACAGGCAGACAGAGCTATATATACATGTGTGTGCAGTTTCATCATAAGATGATATTTAAAAATGGTCATGAAATTCACTTAATTTTAAGCTTTAAAAAGAAAAAAGATCAAGATAATCGAACAAAGACAATTTCTAATGATTGTACATCAACCTTATAACCAGATACACAACACCACAAAAACTATTTGTGAGTAGAATTTACTTCTTAAAATTAAAATCATTTCTTGATAATTTGACAAAAAAACAAGAGGCCAATGGGTGTTAACACTCACCTAAGAGTATGTCCCATATTTGTTGTGGAAGTTCAATTAAAATCAAAATAAATTGTGTCACATTTTCCCCAATTTGTGCCCCGCTGCCAAGACAGTTGCAAATTAAATATTACTTATCCTACGAATGCTCTATCTGAAATACTTAAGGTGTAACAACAGTATATCTATAAATAGGTAAATTAGTACCAAAGTACAATGGTAATATTCTGGACAATTAACCATTTAGGCATTCTTTTGCATCTATGACCTCGACCTTTAAATCTATGACCTCCATCTATATCTGAAAATGACCATTATATCAATACCTATAATATTCCAATATACATTCCTATAAAAACATTTATAGTTTTCCAGATAATTAACCATTTAGGCATTCTTTTGCATCTGTGACCTTGACCTCTGAACCCATGACCTTCAGCTACATATCAAAATGAGTGTTGCATGAATACCTATAATGTTTCAATGTACATGCCTATAAAAATAAAATCTGAATTGAAATATGATCAAAAATAGCTAAAAAAAGTAGTAAAAACACAAAGGTCAAACAATAGGTCACGACATTGACTTTTGACCTTGACCCCATTTTGTAGGTCAATTCAAGAAAAAAAAAGAGAAACCCCATATCATTATCTGTTCAAGTAGTTAAATTATACCTTTTTGAAGCTATTTTACAAAATTTTCGATATTGAACGCAAAAACGTGTAACCAATTATTCGTCTGAATTTCATGAAATGAACAATTTATAGACTTTAGACTCCAGAGAAGCCAAATATCACATCAGATTTTTTCTCCAATCATTGGTTTCTGAGAAGATTTTTTAAGGTTTTGGTACCTTAAGATCATTGTGACCTAGTTTTGGTAGTCATGGTAATGCAATGAACAATTCTGAATTGCACCAGCCCATACATGCTTCTTACCAAGTTTCATGAAATTTGGACCAGTAGTTTTAGAGGAGTTGATTAAAATATGAAAAGTTTACACATGACGGACGATGCACAACGAAGATAGATTGCAATAGCTCATCTGAGCCTTTGGCTCAGGTGAGCTAAAAATATTGTAAACGTATCAAACAATACTTATGTTTTCCAAACATCAAGCTGTTTATATTTGAAAACACTCATTGTAAACCATAGTAAGTGTTACAAAATGCATAGTCATAAACATTGAAAAGAACAGAATCCTGTGGAAGGTTGACAAGATTAGTAGGACGAGGTAATCTTAAACAATTAATGCAGGTATTAGCAGTTGGTAAGAATGAAGAGTCTACTTCATGGAAACTGATTGCAGGATGAAGTTTGAATCCAAGTATAGGTTCCTCATCTGTACCAGTTACAAAATACAAAATCTTCTCAAGTGTAAGATTATCTCTGCGTCCACCTAAAAATAGAAATCAAATATAGTACATTTTTGTATCTCATCTGTTCTCAATGTGAGATAGCAAGAAAGGTTTATTACTACTTTGGATTTTAAAATGAAGTTTGAATCATCACAATATCACAAAACACCAAATATCCAAACAAGAGGCCAAAATGGGCCTAAACAGTCACCCGAGAACATTCAGTAGTGTACCTCATGATTAAGAATGTTTCAGATTTTATTAATGTGACCTTGAATGTAGGTAAAAGTCAAACAGTTTGTACAGCTTAATTTCCTGATGGTATATATGAAGTTTCAAACCTCTAGGCCTATTGGTTCATAAAAAGATGTTGAGTTATACTATTTAAGGTCATTGTGTCCTTGAGTGTAGGTCAAGGCCAACTAATTTTGCATATTAATAATGGTTTTGGCCAAGGATCATCCTTGTCAAGTTTCAATACAAACAAAAAAGGTTTTTCTCTTTCTCATTAATTTATAGGTCTCCTCTACAATTTCCTCATTTTGGGCCCTACAATCTACATTTGTATAAGTTGTCTTAAGGATGCTACAACTAAAATACCTAATGTCTAGCTTATACCGGTAATTGTACATTAATTGGATTTTTAAATAATTCACTACAGTTTATCCATTTGGGGTCCCACAGTCAAGATAAGTGTATCAAAAACTACATGCCATAAGGATGCTAGAAATAGTATATCTAAGTCCTAGAACTTACACTTTTTAACAACAAAATGTTAAAAGATTTTCGCCATTTCCCCTTTGCAAGACCAAACTTCATTTGTAGCAGGAGTACCACCAAGCGGGGCAATATACAACCAACACTATCTATAATGTGAGCAAGAAGTATAAGTAAGGAAATCCTCCAAGGACAAGTCATATATCTGCTAAGTTTCAAACACAGATTTTGCGGAATTATCTCTCGCCTGGCTTCGCATATGGACTTTTGACTTCAACACGAACTTGTAATCCCATGTGTTGTCTTATCACAAGGAATAAGTAGCAGAAGTTTGAGATCAATCAGACAAAAAGTGTGTCTTTAAATGCACAAAAACTGAATTTCTATCTACAGTAACTTTGACCTTGACCTTTGACCTAGTGATCTGATTTGCAATCCCATGTATTGTCTTGTCACAAGGAATAAGTTGACCAAGTTTGAGATCGATCGCACAAATGCACAGGAACCAAATTGTTAACAGACAGCTTCCCAGAGTCCTGCCTGCCCAGACAGACAGCGCCATAACATAATATGTTCCATCAAAATCTGAAGGCCCTACACCTAGACATCACTACTGCACAATATCATCAAATTTGGTCCAGAAGTTTTGGTTGGTTGGTTGGTTGAACAGGGACTAACAAATCACCAAAATCAGCTAAAAAACGCCGATTGGCAATTGAAATCGCCGGTTGAAAATCCGATCAATCGGATTTTTTTCACTTTTTTTATATATCTATAAAATAAAGAATTAGTTAACTTTATACAACCAAGTTGAATGGTGCTTAACGTCGCATCAGAAATTTTTCAGCTATTCGCGACAAGAACAATTTTATTAATCTCTAAGGATTAATCTTTGAACAATTTTGTGTATGCATGTGAAGTGCGAGTGTGTGTAGTTTGGTCTGCTTTGTACTAGAGCGCACTCAGGGCGACTTTAACATGCTAGCTCACAGAGTCAGTACGCCGCAGACAAGCGTACCACTCCCCCAGTAACATTATACTGATACCAGGTGAACCAGTAAAGGCCAATGGCAAGGAAAATTCACTTTCCCACATGTGGCCCGAGCGGGACTCGAACTCACAGCGGTGAGAGACCCTGGATTTGAAGACTAAGAAGTTTTGGAGTACAAGATTTAAATGTAAAGTTTACGCATGACAGAAGACCGACAGCGAGTGATCGCAATAGCCAATCTGGGCCTTTGGCTTAGGTGAGCTAATAATAAATGATAAACTGGGCAATGTACTGTTAAGTACAAAAATAAATTCATATATTATAAATTTTGTGTTTAAAAAATCAAACCAAAAGTGCATGCATAGTATATTAAATTGTTGTAAAAATAAAAACTAGAACAGGAAGACCATGTGGCCTTGGCCTCTAAAATGAATAATTTTAGCTCAATTTTGAAATAATGAAATCAATAGATGGTCTTCCATAGTTTTACTAATGGCATAGCTTATACAAACAAGATAATTTTGTGCAAGTTTGATAAAATTTTACCCATTACATTTCACTTATAGAATGTTTACAAATTGTTTGTATCATTTGTCCTTATGACCTATTTTTTAACCAAATGTGATCTATTTAAGAACATGATCTAGGTTTTGTCAAGAAGATCATTCTAGGCAAGTTTGAAGAAGATTGGGTTAGATAAATGACCTCCATGGTGTGATTAAGGGTTTTCCATGATTTAAGCTAGTGATCTATATACTGACAGAACATGACCAATATATAAATTCTGTATTTAGCAATGTTTTTCTATGATTTGACATTAAGCTTATGACTCAAATATTGGCCCAATATAACCCATAAAGGTACTTGATCTTGCTTTTGTCAAGAGGTTCATTTTGAGGAATTTAGAAGATTGAACTAAAATTGACTTTTATAATGCCAAGAAGGTATTTCAATGGTTTGACCCAGTGACCTATATATTTACCCAACACAACTGAAACACTATCTTTACCTAGTTTTTGTCAAGAGGATCACCCTGATCAAGTTTGATGAAATTTGGACTAAAAATGTGACCTCAAGAGTGTTCATGAGGTTTTACTATTTGACTTAGTTACCTAATTATTGACCCCACATGACCCATATACCAACTTGACCTTAGTTTTGTCAAGAGTATCATCCTGAGCAGCTTTGATGTAGATTGGATAAAAGTTGTGGCCTCTGGAGTGTTAATGAGCAAACATTGATCACTGCACGACAAAAAAAAAAAAAAAAAAAAAAAAAAAAAAAAAAAAAAAAAAATAAAAAATAAATAAATTAATAAACAAGAGGGCCATGAGGCCCTGGCGCTCACCTGAGAATAAGTTGAATTATACACATTTTTCCAATAATGTCATGAATAGAGGATTACCAGAATTCATTATAAGTTAATATGAACTTGACCTAGCTTTTGTCCTGAACATTGTTCTTGACAAATTATACGAAGATTGGACAGAAAACATGGACTCTAACGTGTTAGCAAGGTTTTCTATGATTTGACCTAGTGACCTACTTATTGATCCAACATGACCCATATACAAACTTGACTTAGCTTTTGTCATGAACATCGTTCTGGGCAAATTATATGAAGATTAAACAAAAAGTATGGACTCTATAGTGTTAACAAGGTTTTTCTTAGATTTGACCTTGTGACCTAATTATTGACCCAACATGACCCATATACAAACTTGACCTTGCTTTCGTCATGAACATCATTCTGGACAAATTATATGAAGATTGGACAAAAGATATGGACTCTAGAGTGTTAACAAGGTTTTTCTTTGATTTGACCTAGTGACCTACTTATTGACCCAACATTAACGATATATGAACATGGCCTTGCTTTGGTCATGAACATTGTTCTGGACAAATTATATGAAGATTGGACAAAAAATATGGACTTTAGAGTGTTAACAAGGTTTTTTTATGATTTGGACTAGTGACCTACTTATTGATCTAACATGACCCATATAACAAATTGACTTTGCTTTCGTCATGAACATCATTCTGGACAAATTATGTAAAGATTGGACAAAAACTATGGACTCTATAGTGTTAACAATGTTTTCTATGATTTGGCCTAGTGACCTACTTATTGACCAAACATGACCCATATACAAACTTGACCTTGCTTTGGTCATGAACATTGTTCAGGACAAATTATATGAAGATTGGACAAAAAATATGGACTCTATAGTGTTAACAAGGTTTTTCTATGATTTGGCCTAGTGACCTATTTATTGACCCAACATGACCCATATACGAACGTGACCTTGCTTTGGTCATGAACATTGTTCTGGATAAATTATATGAAGATTGGACAAAAATATGGACTCTAGAGTGTTAACAAGGTTTTTCTTCGATTTGACCTAGTGACCTACTTATTGACCCAAAATTAATGATATATGAACTTGACCTTCCTTTAGTCATGAACATTGTTCTGGACAAATTATATGAAGATTGGACAAAAAATATGGACTTTAGAGTGTTAACAAGGTTTTTCTTTGATTTGACCTAGTGACCTACTTATTGACCCAAAATTAATGATATATGAACTTGACCTTGCTTTGGTCATGAACATTGTTCTGGACAAATTATATGAAGATTGGACAAAAAATATGGACTCTAGAGTGTTAACAAGGTTTATCTTTTATTTGACCTAGTGACCTACTTATTGACCCAACATGATCGGTATATGTCCTTCACTTTGCTATGGTCATGATCATCGTTCTAGACAAATTATATAAAGATTGGACAAAAAATATGGACTCTAGAGTGTTAACAAGGTTTCTCTTTGATTTGACCTAGTGACCTACTTATTAAACCAACATTAACGATATACGAACTTGACCTTGCTTTGGTCATGAACATCGTTCTGGACAAATTATATGAAAATTGGACAAAAAATATGGACTCTATAGCGTTAACAAGGTTTTTCTATGATTTGACCTAGTGACCTACTTATTAACGCAACATAACCCATATACAAAGTTGACTTTGCTTTGGTCATGAACATCGTTCTGGAAAAATTATATGAAGATTGGACAAAAAATATGGACTCTATAGCGTTAACAAGGTTTTTCTATGATTTGACCTAGTGACCTACTTATTGACCCAACATAACCCATATACGAACTTGACCTTGCTTTGGTCATGAACATCGTTCTGGACAAATTATATGAAGATTGGACAAAAAATATGGACTCTAGAGTGTTAACAAGGTTTTTCTATGATTTGGCCTAGTGACCTACTTATTGATCCAAGATGACCCATATATGAACTTGACCTTGCTTTGGTCATGAACGTTGTTCTGGACAAATTATATGAAGATTGGACAAAAAAATGGACTCTAGAGTGTTAACAAGGTTTTTCTTTGATTTGACCTAGTGACCTACTTATTGATCCAACACATTCCATATATGAACTTGACTTAGCTTTTGACCTGAACAATGTTCTGGACAAGTTTGATGAAGATATAACAAAAACTGTGGCCTCTAGAGTGTTAACAATGAAAAGTTGACGCACGACGCACGACGCACGTCGCACGACGCACGACGCACGACGGACAAAGACTGATCACAATAGCTCACTTGAGCACTTTGTGCTCAGGTGAGCTAATAAAAAGACTGATCCCAATAGCCTATTTGAGCACAAAGTGTTCAGGTGAGCTTAAACACTGAACAGCTATTAGAGATCATCATCAACACTTGGAACTGTTCTGCATCATCACCATCCTAATAGACATATTAAAAGTAAATTTGTCTCCAGCAATTCTCTTTGTGAGTTATATCTAAACAAATTTAACATCTTTTACACAAAATTGTTATAACATCACGAATTCTA